>OZ020272.1:28919922-29042263 GCA_963971205.1 Aethes cnicana
CCGACAGCTCGTCTCCCGGTTCGCGGACGCCACTCGAGAGTGGCGTCCGTACTTTCCGGCCCCGTCGGCCATCAGTCCTGCGAGCAATGTGCCCCGCCCACTGCCACTTAAAGCTCGCAATTATTCTTCGGGGCTATGTCGGTGACCATTAATAACTTGATGTTTTTTATCATTTTTAAACAATTGTAACAATGTTGGCAGCATCGCTACTGACGCGCGTTAGTAGCAGTAGGCGAGGCCATACAGCTAGCGACCGCACCCTGGATTAACCCTTTTGAGCGCATTGAAATAAAAGCTTGTAAAAAAAAGTTTTATTAACTTTTATTTTTTTAAACTTAAGAAGAAGAAAAAAATCGTTTATTACCACAAAAAACCAAACAATACATAAAAAAAGAAAATTTACTGACCACTATATTAACACTAACTTGACCATTATTTTTTAGGTTGCCGGATGTTTTTGCGTTATATCGGCTGGTGATGGAGCGGCCCTGGGCGCGAGTCGGTCCCTATCTCATCGGCGTGTTCGGCGGCTGGCTGGTGCGCCAGATGGGGGGAAGCTCACAGTCACCAGGGTAAGGGGGGGGGGGTATATAATACACACAAACTAACGCAAGTGACACAGCCAAAACCACAACCACCTATTTACGTGCCGAATGGTTCTAAACCGCCGCCAGTCCGCTGCCTGCTAAATTGTAGATAATGAGTAGGTATATGTGTTAATAATGTCATCAATGTTTACTAGGAAATATTCTATACGCATGCTGTGTTCACTATTTTAACATTCAGTGTAACACTCCTTTTGTGAACCATTCAATAAAAAATAAAAAATAAATTGTGTTGCGGTTGCCTATCTAAATATGGAGGAAAGGTGTGAGGTATAAAATTACATATTTTTTTCGATATACTTATTTCTTTGATTCGTCATAAGATATATCTAAGCAAACAAGGGTGATCATGAATTTCTAAACATGCACTCTAACGTATCTTCCTAATATAACAAAGCTGAAAGTTTGTTTGGATGTTTGTTACTCAATCACGCTAAAACGGCTCGATCGATACAGATAGTTTGTAACCTGGATTAACACATAGGCTACCTATTATCCCGGAAATCGCGGAAAATCCCGGAATCTCATTTGTGGGACCCCGGAAGACGAGTTTGGATAGAAATCCTGGGAATCCCAGAAATCCCGTGACGCCGGGAATCCGGTTTTAAAAGTATCCTGGAAAAAGGGCATTGGAAATATAGTGTTAAATTCCCTGCAGACGAAGTTGCGGGTAAAAGCGGTCGTTGACAGGGGGCCCGTTCCGGACGCAAAAGGGTTCATTGGGAACCTATAGGGAACGTCAAAACGTCACGGCGATCCAATTGAACTTTAAATCTAGATACTTAAAGTTCGGTTTCAACGCTGTAACGCTTTGACGGGATATTGAAGCTCCCTTTCTCTATAGATATAACGTTTCGAATGGAACCCAAGGTCGTGCTCATATGTCACCTTGTTCGCTGACATATCTGTTGGCGACTGTACCATAATAACGCCTCTCTTCAGTTGACCGCCTGCGTCCTCTGGTCGGCGTCGGCTTCCGCCCTGGCTCTTTCCTGGGCGGTGCCGTGGGTGGGGCCGGCATGGGCGGCCTCGTTCCTCCACCTGCTGTGGCCCACGGTGCTCCTCTGGCCGGCGCTGGTCTGCGCCACCGATTATGCTGGTGAGACCATCTATACTAATAATAAGTCTGTAGAAGAAGTCGCGTCTGAAACTTGAAAATTAAAAGAAACTATCAAGTCGTGGGGATTTTGTAAACAATACTGAACACAAAATACGATTTTTAGAAAAATTGTCTGTATATATGTGTGTATGTCCGGATTTAATTTTGTTCATACACTTTATTCATACAGTATAACATTAAGGATGTTTGCCTACAATAATTCAGGGAGCGACCTCGATTTTCTTTAGAATCCCATCATCAGAAGCTAATCGAAAGCATACGGCGGACACGGCCTAATAAAGCACGATTTCAAACACAATTCGAATGAGTGTCAATGTAGCGTGCGAGGACGTCTGTACACTTGTAAATGTGTGTGTACCACTACGCGGACCAATGATCCACTCTCCATCTCCGGATGCAACAAATGACGGTAAGGGCGAGTTGGGCGCGAGTTGCGCGCCGGCTAGATTCAGGCGGGTGATTCCGTGGCCATTCTGTATGCAGTACTATTAAATATTCTATGTCGAAAGGCTACATATATAAAGTCACCGTGAGCTGGCTCGGCTGTTGCAGGGGTCTGATCTCGTCCTGTCATTGCAGGTGTCTGCCGAAGACTTCTGGACAGCGGCGCTGTGGCAGCCCTTAGCAGACTCTGCTACGGCGTCCTGCTGCTGCACGGGCCCATCTCTAGGACCATACTGCTCGGATTTGACGCGCCGCTGTGTTCCAACACGATGTGCA
Source organism: Aethes cnicana (assembly GCA_963971205.1). Lineage (NCBI taxonomy): Eukaryota > Metazoa > Arthropoda > Insecta > Lepidoptera > Tortricidae > Aethes > Aethes cnicana. Next base: position 28,922,368 of record OZ020272.1, read on the forward strand.
TTGTAAGGGTTGTTTCACACGTACCACAATCACAATCACAACACGTGGTTATATAGGCGCATATTTTTTTAAGCCAATTTTTTAAAACATTTTTTTTATAAAATAATAAAACCGTCTTCAATCAAACTTCGACAGCTTTTGAAGTCGGTGTCAAGTGAACCGACCCATGCTATGACAATCTTATAGTGAACTTGACACCGACTTCACAGGCTGACGGAGTTTGATTGAAGTCGGTTTTTTATTTATTTAAAACTAGCTTCTGCCCGCGACTTCGCCCGCGTGGAATTCGCTTATCGCGTTCCCGCGGGAACTATGAGTTTTCCCGGCATAAAAAGTAGCCTATGTCCTTTCCCGGGACCCCAACTATCTCCATGCTAAATTTCATCTCAATGGGTCCAGCGGTCGAAGCGTGAAGAGGTAACAGACAGACAGACAGACAGACAGAGTTACTTTCGCATTTATAATATTAATAATATGGATATTATAATATGGATTTTTTTCACCATCAAACTTGCCTTCTTTTTTCCCCAGTGGTTCTACTTCGCTGGTACTGTGGCCCTGACGCTCCTGGCTTCCCTGATGCTGGCCCTGCTGGTGGAGATGCCGTGCTGCAGCCTGCTCAGGAGACTCTCAGACTGTGCCACCTTCAAATCCTGATCGTCAGGGGAGGGGGGGCCTAAGCACTGCCCTTTTTAAAAGACTGCAAGGTGGTGGCTGTCAATGATAATATTTTGTCATTTCATACAATAGTGTCAATGTCGCCGTGACATTTGATGTTTCGGAGACCTCAGTCACAGAATATTTAATAGTACTTTATTCAGAATGGCCAGGAATCACCCGCCTGAATCTAGCCCGCGCGCAACTCGCGCCCAACTCGCTCTTAGTGTTATTTGTTTCATCCGGAGATGGAGAGTGAATCATTGGCCCGCGTAGTGGTACACACACATTTACAAGTGTACAGACGTCCTCGCACGCAATCATTGACACTTCATTCGAATGGAGTTCAAAATTTAGCTTTTATATAAAGTTTTACATCACCCTTGGCCATAAAGTGGGATTTTCTGCCCGCTACGCGGAGAGAAAATCTCACTTCTTGGCCAAGGCAAGACGTAAAACTTTTGACAAACCACGGGTGGTAATTCGTAAAGCCCCAGATCGCATATTTACCTTCGGTTCGGGCCACAGAAACCTGCTTTCTCTTTTGTTTAAGGGTGTGGAGGAGATGGTGACGAAGCCTGTGGTGGATGTTAATTTGTGTTTGACGAAGTGTGTTGCGGATTTCTATTTTGAGGTTTTGACGAAGCTAGTTGCGGATTATATTTTTGTGGTACTTACTGGTTCTGACGAAGCCTGTTGCAGATACTGCTTTTGTCTTCATGAATAAATGTTTGCTCCTATGTCAAACATTGTCATTACATACAGTAGTGTCAAGGTCACCGTGACTTTCCTTCGAGATGATCCTTTTTAAAACAATTTGAGTAGGTATAAGGGCCCTCGCCCAAGGCGACTTTTTGTAGCGTTGCTGCCGCGCTACTCATATCGCTATCTTTTTTACTCTTTAATGTAAAAAAAGGATAGCGATATCAGTAGCATGGTAGCATCGCTAAAAAAAGTCGCCGTGGGCGAGGGCCCTAAGGTTATCTCTATCATTTAAGAATTTTAAGAGAACAATGAAATACTGCGGAACTAATAATAATTTTGTAATTAAAAATAAAATACAAAAACTTAAAACTAGAATAATATGTACAGCCTATTTACAATACGTCAGTAATTGTTCAGGGCAATCGCAGCAAGCTCGTATCGTAAAGCGACGGTGCGATCGATTGTCAAACTTAGTTACGTGATTTAAGGTCACATTCGCAATGTTAGATGTAAGTACGAGTTTGCCAGGGTTGCCACTCTATTCAACAATTTATTTACACTATTTTTTTGGATACAACAACATGTCTACAAGTTTACATTTCTGTACAAATATACTTGTTAGGACTGTGTACCTACAGAGTTTCTTTTTAAGTTCCTCAACTTTTTGCTAATAAAAATCCTGGTATATTATTTAAGACAAATAATAACAACTGACTGTGTTTATGGGCTAAGCTTCAAAAATTCAATTAAGCTTTGATTGTTAAAACTTGTTAAATTTAACTAGAAAACATATTTCATTATATTAAATATCCAATGTTTTGTAGTTTTGAACTAAGCATAAAATTGCTTTGACCCACAGACATTAAAAATGAAAATATGTTTTTTTGAGATCTCTGTCTGATTCTAAAGTTTCTAAAGTTGCGAAACTTTCCACATGAGAATTTCTCGGTAACTTCTGAGAATGTTCTCGAGAACGAGAATTTGTCGGATTACTTAAAAACTTCTTTGTTTATACCATGAACATTTACGATAGCCTCGGTGTAGTAATTATATTATAATTATTTTATTACCTGCACTCCACTTTAGACAATAATATATGCATAATAAAGTTTAGTTTAAAATTATGCCCACTTAAACTGTATTCCAAGTATATTCTCTTGTTTAAACAATAAGTTTCATGTTGCAGGAATGTTCTGCGAACATTCTCCAGAATGTGTCCACTTTTTGGGAATGTTCTGCAATTTGTACATTGCTATGTCTGATAAAAAAACACACTATACATTTGTACACACTTCGTTTACCCTACTACTTAATTTAAACGCAAATTTGCACTTTCAGATTTTTTCTCAATTCATAAATTAAATAAGTACAGAGTTTTCACACACAAAGTTTTGGCTTTTATACTAAAGCTTCTGCCCGCGATTTCGCCCGCGTGGTATTTGGTTATCGCGTTCCCGCGGGAACTATGCGTTTTTCCGGGATAAAAAGTAGCCTATGTCCTTTCCAGGACTCTAACTATCTCCATACCAAATTTCATCTAAATCCGTCAATCGGTTTAGGCGTGAAGAGGTAACAGACATACAGATAGACAGAGCTACTTTCGCATTTATAATATTAGTATGGATAATATAATTATTAATTACTTATTTATTAGGTCCTTCCTGTTCGATTTATATTAGCTTCAAAAATATAATATTATTGGCAAAAGTCGATTTGTATAAAAAAAGCTACGTCTGAAAAATCAAAATTTGTACATTCAACATTTGAAATAATTATATCACCATCATTAAAAATACATCATTATGTAACTTGTACATAAATGCTGTTCAGCATAATGTCTTTAACCGATACTCGGGCATCACTATTAGTGCAGTCATTGAAGTAAAAAAATTCAGAGGTAAGACCGTATTTTGCGCTTCAATGACTGCACTATATTTCTTTCAAATCCACATAATGTGGACAAACATACGAGTATAACTAATAATAAAAAGCAACAAAGAATCAGTTCTAGAATTTACAAGGTCGAATTGACCCTTATTACATTTAAAGTTGTAAATTCTATACAACTTTAAACTTACGAACGAAACTACTCCAGTACAGCTAACAGTTAAGTGTCATCAATATTCACTCTAATTACCGTAGTCTTATTTTTAATATCTTGTTCCTATAACGATCAGGAATAAAACTCATCTTAAAACACTTTTGCCCTCCAAATAATAATTATCTAACTGAACAAAATTTGTTAGATTTGATTTTCAGAGGCACGTCACGTGCCAACCCTAAGCGATAATTAAAGATTAGATTTGTCCAGCGAGTCACCGTAGATATACGATCTTGTCAAGTTCTTTCACAATTTCTATGAGACTTTTTAAGCAATGTTTAGAATGTATGTATTCATAAAGGTTTGTACAAAAATTCGGCCTCTTCTGTTACATTCCGAGGTTATATCCTAAGTATATTATAAAACTTTTAAAGATGAGAAACGATAGAGCCTGATATAGTAACAGAGGCCTATCAACACGGTACAAAAATGCCACGGTAATTAGATAAAGAGCTAATGTGACCACAGGTGAGTGGGTGGATTAGACCTCAAACCCGATGCGGTTTCCTCTGGGGAGACAGGATCTTAAGCATGGTCACCATCGGCGCCTCAAACGCCACGGAGATCACGAACGCCAGGAAATAAGAGATGACGGTGAGACCCAGGAAAAGGACGAACTGAAATACAAACAGACAGTTTGATTAATTACATTTTGGTAGGTACATAGTTAAGAGGGTTAACTCCGAAAGTTGGCAACGTCGCAAATAGCTGTCAAATATTTCGCTGTTTTGTTTAAATTTCTGAATATTACTCAATGAAAACATGAATTATCGCTCTATGGTTGAATAAAACATTAAGTATGGATTGCAACAATTATCATAGGAAAACGAAATTTTTAGGATTATGCAAGTACTATCTTTTGAAAACTTTCCATCGCATTTTCTATGCATTTTAATGTAATCTTATCATTTGAATGCCTAACCAACAAATATAAAACGAGACTCGTCATTCAACTATAGAATGATAACTTCTTTTTTAACTCAGTAATATTGAGAAATTCATAAAAAAACCCAAATATTTGACAGCTATATGCGACGTTGCCAACTTTCAGGATAAACCCTCTTAACTTCCAAATCTGTTTTCACCCCGATGACATCCGGGATACATGACAATAAATGTCGAATAGCGGTGTGGTTTTAATACAATTTTTTTAAAAGTTTGAATGAGTTTGAACATGTTATTTCCATCATCAGATCAGTCGGTGAAGGAACACCTTATGGGGAAACCGGCACGCTACTGCGAAGAACTTCAAAGACAACTTATTAGTCCTGACCACACCATACATACCACAACAGCCTATTAACATCCGACTATGTTGGGCACAGACCTCCTCTCATCACGAGAGAGATATAGTCCCCACGCGGGAACAGATAAAATTGGGGACTTCATACACATCTACGAATTACCTCGCTGATGCATGCAGGCTACAATTATCCTTCACCAAATAGATCAGTGATAAAATCAAAGTCCTCTGACTTTACTTATATGCGAAATTAAATTTGAACATCATCATCATCATCATCATCATGTCAGCCGATAGACGTCCACTGCTGGACATAGGCCTTCCCCAAGGCGCCCCACTCAGACCGGTCCTAAGCCACTCGCATCCACCGCGTTCCCGCGACCTTTACAAGGTCATCACTCCATTTTGTTGGAGGCCTACCGACAGCTCGTCTACCGGTTCGCGGACGCCACTCTAGGACTTTCTGGCCCCATCGGCCATCAGTGTGCCCACCCACTGCCACTTAAGGTTCGCAATTCTTCGGGCTATGTCGGTGACCCTAGTTCTACTTCGGATATCCTCATTTCTGATTTTATCACAACAGATAACCCCGAGCACAGCCCTCTCAATTTCCCACTGGGTGACTTTGAGCGTTCTTATGAGGCCCATCGTAAGCGCCCACGTCTCGAAAATTTTAAAATTACAAGTATGTAAGTACAACATTAGTGCAATGTAATAATATGTATGTAGTTTGAAAAAACTAAAATAACGCTCTGACTTTTCCGTGCCCACCTTGAAGCTCCATCATCAGATCATCTCGGTGGCACCATATTATTGCATTGTCATCAAAGTTACATATACGCGCCAAGTTTCATCATGGTACGATAATTAGAAATGGGTTAAATTTAGCTTCAAGATTCCTTACATAGGTAGTATTGTTAGTTACATTACACGGCGACCTAATAAAAGCGTTGTAAAAAACTATAGAGTGTCTTACCACCATGAGTTCTCCCAGATGGATGGGGTGCGTGAGGTGCATCGCAACATACCGTAGCACCACGGGGTGTACCAGGTACGCACAATAAGTCACGCGGGAGAACGGGTACAGCAGCGGCGAAGACAGCATAGGCGCCACCCAACCTGGTAAAGAAGAAACAACTCTTTTATTGCACCTAATTACCGTGGTGTTTATTGCACCTAATTACCGTGGTGTTGGTCTCCTGGGTTACTATTTGAAACGGCGATTTTGTAGGTTTAAATCATGTTTAAATCCACGAAATGTGGACGAATCTAGCGACACCCAATAAGTAGAAAACCATCAAGCCGTTTAGGTTACAGAGCGTGTCAATGAAATATACAAACATACATGCATACCTACATACACTTGAAACACAACGCTCCTTCTGGCGCAGTCGGGTGAAAAAGAACAGTACCTAAATTCAAAATCTCGATGTCATTACATGACATGTTGTTGTGCCTGTGACCTTAAGGGCCCTGGCCCATGGCGACTTTTTGTAGCGATGTTATCCTTTATTTATATCAAAGTCGCCGTAGCGTTCAAATACTTGGTTAGTGGAAGTTCTTCTTACCTCCATGGCCGGTGGAGCAGGCAACGATGATCCAGCCAACGCAGGCCGCCCACAGCGAATGTGACACGGCGCTATAGACCGCCGCCGACGCCACACCCAACTCGGTCTTGTACAGGCCGAAGATCAGGAACATGAAGGTCGCGGCGCACACCACCCACCCTAGCCAGGCCCATAGCTGACGAGATAGAATACTCTTATTAAAAAACCTACTACATACAAACTTTTGATATTATATAGGTAGTGTACATGACGAATCTAAAAACACGACAACTAAAATAGGTATATCAAGCCGTTTAGGCTACAGAGCGAGCCAAAGAAATATAACATACATAAATATATACCTACATACATACTTAATTACTTACATACTCTCGAAAAACATAACCCTCCTTCTGGCGCAATTGGTTAACTAGATTTTCCGCGCTGCATTCGCGTGGAATTCAGCAACATCGTTCCCGCGGATACTATACGTTTTCAGGGATAAAAAGTAGCCTATATGCTGACCCGTTGTGTTATCTACTACTCTACACCATACAAAACTTGTGACAATCTGACCAGTAGGTAGTTCTCGATTTAATACCTACCTATCTACAATCACATTCAATATTATTGACAAAAGTAGCAGTGAATAGTGTCAGTGAATTTTGCACGGAAGCTTAACTTTTTTAAAGTTGAGCGGCAAACGAGTAATCGATATAATATGACGAGTGAAGCGGGGCGTGTAATGGCGAGGCGTGAAATCCGACACACGCCCGAGTGACTCACCCTGTTCATCCGTATCTTGAGGTTGGTCTTGAAGAGGACCCAGCCGACGACCATGCCGACGAGGTAGGGCCCCAGCCGCGTCCACGGCTTGTCGTAGATCTTGTCGAACTGCGTGAATGGGTCCTCGCTGTTGGGGATGTGCTCGTTGCTCCACGAGACGTATCCCGTAGTCAGCAGCGAGGATATGAAGAAGACGAGCGTCAGCGCCGCGGAGAGCTTGAAGTGGCTAAAACAAGGGAAATCAATGAATATAAAGCACAATCAAATAAAATTACGCCTCTTTCCCATAGGGGTAGGCAGAGACCACTATGCGTTTATCCGCGACAAAAAAATAGCAATATGTCCTTTCGCGGGACTCGTACTAGGTGTAATACAAAATTTCAAGTAAATCGATCGTGCAAGGTTAAGTGAGAAGTGGTAACAGACCGACAAACAGAGTTTATGGATTAGGTACTTAGTAAGCACATATACATACCTCGAACAAATCATGCGGATGACGTAAAAATGACGTACCTAATTTTGCACACAGGATGATGTCTGTATTGCAACATCCGTATGACATATTGCACGAAGTAACAGATTAACCGCGTATAATTTCAAGAAATCTATACAGAATTATCTGAATGATAGGATCATGTACTTAGTGAATAAAATAAATGTTGCGAGATTTGTTTACGTTAGTACGATAATTGAAAATAAAAGTCAATATGTTACTAAAAAAAATTTAATGACATTATGTACGTATAGCAGTAAACGCATTCTGAAACATTTTTGGCAAATAGCGTAATCTTAGGTTTGCTTCCGTCGGTAAACTCACTGTTTTTGCATATTCACCATCAATGCATTTTTTAATGAAACTGCGGAAATTTTTATTTTGTAGTTGCACCCAGGGTATGTTTGCGGCAATCATAAAATTATGTACCTACTCTGCTCATGTCAAGTGGCGATATCGTTTTATTAAAGAGGTTGATAATTGATAAGTAGTAATTGTTTATGAAAATACTTTTTGAAATCACCTATGAGTGGTTTGACGTCATCCGCATGATTTGTTCGAGGTATGCACATATAAGTATCATGGTTTCATAGAACTTCTGGTTTGATTTGAGCATTACCTACATATTTTTAGCGCTGTTTTGGGTGTTTAATAATAGGTAGATGGCAAGACACAACTTAGAAGGCGCGAAATAATAACACACAGCTTAAGTGCTTCGCCGCGCTACTTCTAAGGTGCTAAGACCTGAAACTGCCAAAGAAAAACTACCTCACTTGCACCAAGCCGGTAACCTCGGGTTAGCCTTTTAATTAACCCACGTCAACCACGACGTTTAAAAATAATCATCAGCTTTAAATATATTACAACGCCAAACATTTTAAGCGAGAGACCTCATCATGTTCTTATTGACATGTATTAAGGCATTCACTGCCACTTCTTTTTACGAACTTTCGCCAGGTGCCACATCTGTCATTAAGGGAACATTGCAACGCACATGTGCGTTCAATGCACTGCGGGAAAGTCAGCAAAACGCATATATGCGTCGGTGGCAGTGAATGCGTTAATGAACTCTTTTATACGTGATGTATTTCATTATTTATTGACTTTTTGAGACTGTCGGCATCTATGGAATTTATATTTATTTGACAACATCTCTAAGATCTTAGATTTAAGTTTAAGTTAGGGACTATACATCCCTTCAATGTAATCTTAGTATGTACCTATATGTATATTTTATACATATTATCAGATAGATTTATCAGGAACCCCTTGTGAAAGATCATGTTTATGTACAATTAAAGTTTACTAACATACAAATTCGGCAACTTAAAAATAAAATAAATGAATTAAAAATAAAATTTAAAACTAGGACTAAAAATAACTGTAGAAAAAACACCCCCCTTCCAAAATTTCATTAACAATCTAGAGAGGTAACGCCGCCAGGGTTATGGGCACCATGCCGCAAAATGAAATTTTGGAAGGGGTGTTTTTTCTATAGTTATTTTTAGTCCTAGTTTTAAATTTTATTTTTTATACATGTAATGTAAATTTTGTAACTATGTGAAAATTTTGAAAAAAGGCCGTCTTCTTGAGTTTGTTGCGGCGCTTTCTTCTCAAGCAATGGATCTAGGAAGCGCTGGTAAATTCTTTTTCTGACGTGTTAAAGTGCCCCTATGTGGCCAATTTGCTGAATAAATGATTGAATTTGAATTTGAATTCAATCTCATACAAATAATTCTGAGGTTAACCCGAGGTTAAAGGCTTGGTGCAAGTGAGGCTGAGTAATTTGATAAATACCTTGTAGCCAGGATAAGGAGGATGGCGCTCACGGCGTAGAACTGAGTGTCGTCCGAGAGATACCAACTCCACAGCATGCACTGCGGACAATGGCATGTATAAGCTGCTGAAATACAGTGAAATATAATGTCTACTAGGTAGGTATACACATATTGTGATTATGTGATTTGAATCAAAACATTTTTCATCCACACGTCTACCTTAATTCGGAGCCTCTGCAATGACATATAATATATGTAATAGTATTATTTTTAAATGTCACAAATATACTAGGTTATATAAAAATAAAACTACGTAATTTAATTTATGTTATCGGATTTTTCTAAGGAGTCTCGATATTTCGAGAGAGATTCGTTAAAGTGTTATAAGTAAATCTTTATTTCGATGAAAAGTCCGCATCAAAAGCCCTATTAACATAGACGTAAATAATATAGACCCGGTCTAACGTACACGTAATATGTCCCCACTTCCACGGTGTCCAATCCAAAGTTCTGTCACCGAGAGTGCGTGACAATAAGCGTTTTTAAAAAAAACTTTTTTCGAAACTTTTTTTCAGTATCTAAAAACTCGTCTCGTTGTTGAAAAAATGTGACCCAGCTTAACTGATACAAGTTTAACTTTGGATTGGACACCAATGAAGTGGGGAAACATGACATGTATCTACGTTAGGCCGGGTCCATACGAAGTATTATTTATGTCTATGCCTATTAAAAAAACGCGTTGACTCATCACATCACTGTTACATGCGTGAACAGGACAGATAAAAGAAACGCGGCGCTTATAAGGCCTCGCTTAGGGACCAGGCGTAGCGCGAGGCGTCGGGCGACGCGACAAGCGATTTAAAATAATACGTTGTGAATAAGCGCGAGACCATCACGCTACTATATGAACTCTCAAAAAATATTGCCAGACCAATTACCTTTACTTATAGTAAAAATAAAACTAAAAACTAGAACTAAAAATAACTTATAAATAAAAAATTTGGCACAGATCAGTGTCGCTCGGCAAGGTTCCCAAAAGGCTGGCAACATTTCCGCGCTGGATGGCAAATATATCGACACATGGTCAATAGGGATGACGACAACTTTTTTTCCTTAGTCTATCAGGAAGATTATTGAAAAGTATTGGACACGTATTTTTTCTTAATACGAAATTCTTAATAGAAAAAATACGTGTCCAATTGAGTTGAAATGTCGCGTGACGTCACGGTTAGGTACGATTTATACCTAACGGTGACGTAGTTAGCCCCCACTCTCCAACTTTAATGCGTTTTAACTTAGTAATTCTTTGTTAATTTGATAAAACAAAATATACGTGTCTAATATTTTTTTATTACCTGACTGACGGACTAATTAGAATTTCGATTTCTTCACCCTGTCGTTATCCCTATTATGTCGCTTGACGCATCGCCCAACGCCTCGAGAGGATAGCCACAAATAATACTTCGCATAGACCCGGTCTAACGTACCTACAGTGTATACACGTCCGTCATACCTATGTCCCCACCTTTTTGGTATCCAATCTAAAGTTTGTTCCCATAGCGCGCATGACAAGAAGCGTTTAAAGAAACTGATTTCCACACTCTCGGTATCTGAGAACTCGTCTAGTTGTTGGGAAAACGTGCAACGACCCAATCTTCTTCACGATACACGTATAACTTTGGATTGGACACCAAGGAAGTGAAGTGGGGACATATGTCATGTACCTACGTTAGACCGTGTCTATAGGTAAGAAGTATTATTTAAGTCTATGCTCGCGAGGCCTAAAAGAAGTCGTCTGCAGCGTCAACTCACCATCTGTTCAACAGGGAACAACGTGTTGATGTACAGCAGGTTCCTCCACCAGTACTTAGGGCAAGTCTCATGGTCCATCGCAGGCGGTTCGAAGACGGCGTTATGGGCGAACCATTTCATCGTCACCTCCACGACGCCCAGCATGAAGAGGTACGGTGCTGTCAGTCTGGAAGAGGCGCGGCATTTGTTTTGGCTCACACACAATGGGCGTCAATACCAAATGTGCCAATTTAGCACATCATATACCATCCACCATCACCACCACAACATCCTATTTGCGTCCCACTGCTGGGCACAGGCCTCCTCTTATCACGAGAAGGTTTTGGATATAGTTCCCACGCGGGCCCAGTGCGGATTGGGAACTTGCCGCGCATCTTTGAATTACTTCGCTGATGCGTGCAGGTTTCCTCACGATGTTTTCCTTCACCGAAAAGCTCAGTGGTAAATTCAAATTGAATTTCGCATATAAGTAAACTTAGAGGTGCGAGCCGGGATCGAACCCCCGACCCTCTGTATGAGAGGCGGTAGATCGAACCACTAGGCCACCACGGCTTTTTCACTATATTGCATGTTATACGCTAAATTGGCAACAACACTAAGGTCTCCGAAACTTTATATCCCAGATTTAATGTTGTTACATGTTTGCACTTTGCTAAATGCAGACGTGAGTAGGTAGGTATATCAATTACCCCCCCCCCCCCCCCCCCCAATTTACTGCCATTAGATGGCGCCACCGAGCCTTTTGGTTTAAAAGTACATGTTTATGAACAAATTTCAGAATTAAACTAAAATTAAAAGTCAAATACGAAATTATTTTGCCAAGAATATAAAAAAAAAACATACTACTCTACTATCTATTCTCTCCACTCCAATGTATTAAAAATGATTGCTTTACAATAGGCAACGAAAACTTAAAATACTGTATAATTTTGTATAAATATAAAACTCAAAGGTGGCTGACTGACTGACTGACAATACTGACATAGTGATCTATCAACGCACAGCCCAAACCACTGGACGGATCGGGCTGAAATTTGGCAAGCAGGTAGATGTTATGACGTAGGCATCCGCTAAGAACGGATTTTGCAAAATTCCCACGGGAAAGGGAAAAATCGGGATTTTACTTTTTAATATTTCTGCGCATACGAAGTTGCGGGGAAAAGCTAGTTTTGTATAAAATAACACGGTCGGGTTAACTATTTGGCCGAGTTGGCTCAATGCGCCATCAGCAGCGGTAAATTTGAAACTGGTTGGAAAGCTTCCGCCGCTACTGGTGAGCGTGTTATAAAGCCCTCATTTGAAACCCTGAAACCGCTGCCTCGTCACTTACCTGGCGAATCTGTACGCCATGAGTCCTAGGAACTGCAGCAGGCCTGAGGTGATTTTGTGCCGGCCCTTGGTGAGCAGATCGAGCTTGCCTTTCGCGTTCGTTCGGAAGTACAGGAACGTCACCAGCATGCCACTGCGCAGGTCAATAGGGACACCATTTTTTGAAATGTGGTTTAAAATGATCCTTACGTTGGATTGATTCACAAGATTTTTCATTTCGATTTTCTGATTGGGAGAAATACCTTAAAGGGTAGGTTTGAAAATTTCATTTTCAGTTTGCGCGCTATAAAGCAAGCCGCCATGTTTGCTTGGTCTGTGACGTCACTACGAACTAAATGTAAGTACATATAGTAACCAAACAAGTGAAATCAAAACTTAAAACGGTCACTTGTAACGCTTTGTTTACAGTAATAGTGACGTCACAGCAGCTAACAATATGGCGCCTATCGTTTTGGGACATTAAAAAACAACATTTTATAAATGTAATCATAAAAGTATTTATGCATTTTTATGATTAAAAGTGGACGATTTGGGTAGCATTTTTATATAATCTATCACTAATCAGTACTTCTCGATTTTTCCTTAAATGGTGTATATTATTGTCAAACCTTGATAATGATACTTGAAAATGACAAGGGGGTATATTCGAAGTCTGAAATAGGAATAGAGAGATTCCCTATAGGATAGCTCACGAGTCCCGGCGTTGCAATCAAACTTTAAGCAGCTAGGTTTTTGTAAAGTTCAACTTGAGCGCAGTGACGTGTGAGCGATGTTATAGGGAATCTGACCGTCCCTATTTAAGATTCCAATACAGCCCAAGGGCCCGGTTCCATTTTCAAATTAAATCATTTATTCATTGATTCAGTACTTACGGAGCGAAGAATCGATCTAGCTAGGTATCTGGGAAAATGGGTTACGTCTATTTCCATCGGCTCAGGGCTCGGTCGCCTAGATACTAAATCTTGAAGGGCCATCTCACTATTCTAGAAGGCTTGGAAAATTACTTACGAATACTGTTGAGGTACTTGTGAATAAATATGCATTCGATTTTGAATTAATTACAGTTTCTGATTAGAATCGAAAGACCAATCGAATATAGCTTTAATATTTTGTATTCGGCTCGCCTCAAACGACACAATTAAACATGTAATAGTGTTTATGGATTACGTGTATTGTTTTATCTCACGCTTATTCATAACGTATTATTTTTCTCAAACGTGCAATGAAATATTGATATTATGTTCTTCTTATTAGCCTGGGAAGTATCACGTTTCAGGCGTGGCTAGACAATTGGTCTATAATGAAATTTCATACAAACGTTGCAGGCAACTCACTTTTTTAAATTTCCATTTGATATATTTATGACACAGCATCTTGCCATTTAAAAAAGAGCTACAAGCAATTTAACTCTATGATTTGCTATGACATTCTGCCAATACAGCTATTAAAAAAACATGAACTATATTTGCTACATATGTATCGCTGTTTTATTTATGTAAAAAAGACAAAATATATTATACATAAAATATTATTTTATTTATTTATTTCATTGCATGTTTGAGAAAAGCACTATACATACATCGGCGGGGAACGGAAGTTATCGGCCTCGTAACTATCCGGCCTCACTACGTTCAGCCGTATATAATACTCGGCCTGCAACTTCCTCCTTCCCGGCCTCTGTAGTAATGTACTATTACGTTGCTTAACGTACCGCCCAACGCCGGTACCGTCGGCAGGGACCAATCAGGGTTTTAGGGTTGTGCTGTACAGTACGATACAAATTAGAAGGAGCGCGGAATAAGCTGCGTCAGCGGCTTAGTGCTTCGCTGCGTGCTCTTAGTTTTGTCGTGATAGAACCCGTGTCGTGGGCTTGTCTTACCCGAGACAGAAGAATGTGTCGACGCTGTAAACTGCGCTGGTGATCAGTTGGAACCAGAAGCTCTTCTCCAGGACAGCTCTCAGCGCCGTGTTGTCGGCGTACTGGAAACGAAACGGCTTTGTATCCTCCATATAAGGTAACATCACCTCATTGACACAGCTCCAGCAATGGGCTTAGCAATGAGGTTGACTTACGCAATAAGAGTTCGTCCATATAACACGGGTGGCTTTATTGACCGAGCGAGCGTAGCGTCTCGTTGCAACTTGGTCAAAAGTCAAAACGCTTTCGAATAGGCAGGTCTGGATTTCAGGATTTTGTTTCTTCTCTACGGGACCCGTTTATCAATCGACTCTCGTGAAATTTCGGGAGCACGTTCGAAGATTCAAGCTAGTTTCATAGCGGGTCCCATTTATCAATCGATTCTCGTGAAATTTCGTGAGCACGTTCGAAGATTCAACCTAGTTTCATATGGGCAGTACTGTCCTGTCTCGGCGTCTGCGTTCAAACTGTAGCAGTACTGTGCTGCTTACTGTTCTGCCCCCGTGTGAAACCAGCTTAAAGTATTTTCTCGTCGATACGATTTTTGGATCATTTTCAAAATGGCGGAACTATGGGGTTCGTTATTTTAAAAGGATTCATGGACAATTTTTTTTTTTCGTGTCATGCAAAGTGGACTTGTATTAGGTCTACAGTTCACAGAGCAACTAGTTATAAGAATGTTATTGGTAACTCAAACGAGAGGTGACGTTTTGACGTTATTATACAATATTTATTTATTTAATCGTTATTGCACAAGAAAACAACTATGTAAAAATGGCGAACTTAATGCCCAATGTCATTCTCTACCAGTCAACCATAGGGTAAAACAGAGTATGTGTCGGTGCCTTATGAAAGCCCTTTGCTTCCCGGATAAGGCTACTTACCTCCGTAGCAGTAATGTACCTTGAACACGACGATGCAGGTGTGCCCGAAGATCACCCACACCATGGACAGAGACCGCAGGCCGTGCACCACGGAAACAGTATCAGAGCCCACCGACTGATCGAAGATCTGGAGAATGTTCGCCTTCATGGAGAACGAGAGGAGCAGTTCCGACCAGACGCCTGGAAAGAAATATTTGTGTTAATGTCTGGTGGTAGGACCTGATACAACGTCCCAGTTTGGATCGTTACGATAGCAGTCTTAATATTACTAACTCTACCTACTCATGTACTTGCGATTAAGGGGGACGCGGGGAAGCGAGCGGCAGGGTCGGCGAGCGCAATCTCTCAGTAGTTTCCGCTCTCTATTTAGAATGAGTGTTACTTTTAGCTAATTTGAATACCTGCCTATGCACGTGTATAGGTTTACAGGATTTGTTTTGTTTTTAAGTAAAACTTCAAACTGTAAAACTAAATTAAGGATTGAATTGATTGCTCTTCCTTCACGTCGCAACGAGTGGACCGATTTGGATATTTCGATATTTCCACGGGAATGGGTTTTCCACTGGGCAAACCAATTTTTCAATACTTCTATAACTATAATTGTCTGTATGTGTAGTCTGTGTGTGTCATCGGGTACGCAAATTCTAAGTCTACGCGGGCACAGAATAAGTAATAGTACTAACGTACAGAAGGCCGACTGCTAACAAAAAACCGGTTTTGTTGCACCGTACGCTCCCAATTTGGCCATCTCTTTCTATCACATGCAGCGCGCTCTTTCGGAGGCCACGCCCTACCGCTAGGGCTGGCGCACTCGATAACATATTAAATTATGCGTCTAGTATTAGTACATAGGTTGGGTAGAATAGTGTTATTAACAAAATATATATTTAAGTTAAGTTAGTTATTTTTATTATTATTAAAAACACTCGTCTACACAGATGCTACAACGTAATTTACTATTAAGTTATCACATACTTTATCTGTCAATTTATGAATCTGCTAAATTCAAAATTCAGACACACAGTCACTCAACTGCATTATCATAACATACTAGCCGTTGTCCGCGACTTCGTCCCGAGTACATAGAATTTGCGTACCCAATGATACTATACTGGTCATGCATAGTTATTGTTATTATTCTTATTGAAAAAATAAAAAATTGGGTTGTCTTGAACTACCTCCATGCCAAATTTCATCATTTACCAAATCATTTCACTGTTGTTAATACAACCCTCTGCAATACAATTTTTTTTTTAAATAATTCAAATTTCATAGCGCATTTGACTCTTGCGTCGCGACGTACATTAAGAGTTTACGCGCGCGCGTGCACTCGCTGTCGCTAGCAGTGCGCGGCAACCACTAATCATCACGCCACGGTGCGAAGCCGGCGGGTACTTGTATCGAGCGCGAAGAAATCAAAGAGTGCGCCGCGCCTGACGCGGGACGAAGTTCGCGGGCATCGGCTAGTAATTATAATAAATAAATGTATATACATACCTAAATAAGCTATGTCGAGGCCTGGTTACTAAATTTACGAATCCCGGAAATGCCGAGAATATTAATAGGCAAATAAAAACTGAGTCCGGCCCCATACCGTTCACGCGGTTAAACTTTGGGTAAATGTGTATCCGAATTTCTGATTCCTGTTAATTACAGAATATATTCAATATCTACCTGATTTTTTAAATGAATAAGATTTTGTAATGAGAATAATTAAATGACTTCAAAAAAGGAGGTTATCTACTCAATACGCATATGTACCTTTGTAATAATATTGGAACTGCAATATTTTCACATATGAATAGGTAATAAAATAATAGGTATGTATTTGGGCTATCAAGCAAATGTACAAAACATTGTACCTACTTACGTGTATCTTTACGATATAATCACGAAGGTAATTGAGATGCTCACATCAACTTTATTTTGTGACTATGTTAGTATAGGTGTGTGAAGTCCCCAATCCGCACTGGGCCCGCGTGGGGACTATAGCCTAAACCCTCTCGTGATCAAATAGGCAGTAGTAGTAGTAGTAGTAGTATAGGTACTGGCCATGCCGATTTAGGCAGTACCGGTTGTACGTATGGCCTAGAGAGATAGGTCACACGGAATTAGTTATTTGAAGACTTTTTCATAATTGGGTCCTACACTTAAAATACTTAAACATGTTTAGTTCATAACTATGACTGTATACCTACCAAGGCATACACTAAATTTCGAAATTCCGGGATTCCCGGGACTTTTTTATAGGAACATTAAATTGAGTCCGGCCCCATACCGTTCACGCGGTCAAACTCTGGGTAAATGTGTATCCGAATTTCCGATCCCTGTTAATCACAGATATTAAATTTAAATTAATGAATTAATTTTATATCCCACTAAAATGAAAAAAATAAAATATTCGCTTCTAATGTTTGTGTAGGTATATATAAATTTGTTATTTGTTTCGTACTTTGTATTGAATCCGAAAGTAATGACTTCGATATTTAAATCTACTTTATTTAGCAAACTAGCGCAAAATCAGAATTAGTGTAGGTGTTTTGAATTTCGCGGGAACACTCGGGGGGAGCACGCCCCGCGCGGGACGCGCGCGACTAAGCCACGCCTCCATAGCTTCAACTATTTTTCAACATAGGCCCTTAATAAACGAATAAAATTCCACCGATTTCATATATTTTTCAATTCAAATGAATTGCGACAACATATTTTTTATTTTATTTGATATGCTTGGTGGCTCCGCCACAAGTTTTTGCACACTTGGCATTGGCACTTACTGAGTTTGAGCTCTTCGTCAGTAGAAGAAGTTTCGGCGGTCAGATGTTCGTCGGAGTTGTTCGTGTTGATCGCAATGTTGTTGTTCACGTTGTACATAGATTTGCCTGTGGACAATCCTGACAGTTAGTCACATCCCGTCCATACCAGCCGACGTGGAAGATTACGGCACTAGCGCAGTGTGAATTGTAAAGCCATTCGAAAACCAGTCCCATCTTTCCCACTGGACACTCTGGGCAGTACGTGTCGAGGGGGTCGATAGAGGATCGTCAGTTCTGGCTAAACGATAACCAATATTTGGCGCCGAAAAAATATTGCTCTTTTAAAGTCTTTGGGGCCCAAAGTCGGTCTATAATATGCCCGAGACGATCCGGTTGAAAACACGAACAGCGACAGCATTTGCCACGAGTCGCTTGCCGCAATGGCTGCCATAGAAATTCAGGTATTTTGGTGTAGTGCCGTCGGTTCACACGGCACATGCTGTCAAATATCTGCTATTGCCGTTTGCTGCGGTATTCAGGACTTCGCAAGTCTATTTGTAATGGATTTTTTCATCAGACATACTTACCTGTACCTGAGTGAGAGAAGTAATTCGTCAGATAACCAAAGTTACCGACACAGACCAAAGAATTGGCAAGTTTATGGACAGTGGTCCTCCAGTCACCTTTGCTGAGTTGAGACAGACGAGTTCTCAAGTGGAGACCACGAATCGGCAAAAGTGTAGGACGCCCTGTGGCTAGATGGTGCGATGACTGACGCAGGGTTGGTGGTAGAACTGTTCGAAACTGGGTGGGTGAGGAATTTGAGAGGCCTAAGCTATGTCGCAGTGGACTGGTGATGATCATTACCTTTAGCCACAGTGATCGCGTTCATCCCGTTCAGGTCGAGTCGGATGTCGCGGCCGCCGCCGTCCGCGGCCATGTTGGCGGCGCGCCGTCTGCGTCTGCGCACGTCGCGCGCCAACTTCATGTCGTAGGCTGTCGCGCTTGCCAGCAGCACTGCCGTCACGCAGCACACTCCGCTGGAAGTGTTAACATGGAGACATCGTTTAATATAACAACAGCCCTTTACAGCCTATTGCGACGATCGGTAAAGAGAGGGTTCGAGACTCAAAAAGGCCGCA
The DNA here is from genome assembly GCA_963971205.1 of Aethes cnicana. NCBI lineage: Eukaryota > Metazoa > Arthropoda > Insecta > Lepidoptera > Tortricidae > Aethes > Aethes cnicana. Next base: position 28,941,516 of record OZ020272.1, read on the forward strand.
AGAAAAATCGCCATTCACCAAATAGCAAATGACAAAATGAAAAAATGAAAACCAGACTGCATACAAACATTCTGTGTCACTCTCACAAATCTCACAATCAGGACGAATACGACATATAATATAACGACACCTCACAAGCTAAAATCCAGTAAGCCACATAGGCCAATAAGCAACAAAACCGGCCAAGAAGCGAGTATTTTAGGTCCAGTAGTCCCCTGGGGGGGGGGGGTCAATTTCCGCCTATTTTCTTAAATAACTAAAATATATTTGAGATCCTTATAAGAAATACTTTCATTTGATATGTCACATGATATAGTTTGAAAAACTTCATGAATATTTTTTCTTTAGCCCCCACAAATAGGGTCTATGTTTAAAATTCATTTATTTTAGACGTCAGTCTTTGGGTCACAAACTTAGATATACGTACCAAATTTCTAGTTAATTGGTCCAGTAGTTTCGGAGAAAATCGACTGTGACAGACGGACGGACAGACACACGAGTGATCCTATAAGGGTTCCGTTTTTACCTCTTGAGGTTCGGAACCCTAAAAAAAGGAGAAATTCTCTTCGGTAACGCATTTGTATGGGTTACGAAACTTTGTTTTTCTTACAAAACAAACAAAACGAAACATGAAAGTATTGAAACATTTGTCGAGTTTCAGTTTTGAAACTTTGCATTATTGTATTCAGTTTATGAATGGCCGCTTTTAAATCTTTTAGACATTTGATGAAATTTGATAGGGTTGATATTTGTATTAAGTGAAGTATAAAGCTAGAAGTACAAAGTCGCGGGCAGAAGCTAGCTAGGTATCGATAAAATGGTTTCCGTCACAAGCTCGCGACAGCGACATTCGATATTCCCATGGAAACATCAATAGGTAGTATAGGATCGACACACCGTAACTACGATACTCTTATTTTAGGCGCCTTTTCCAGCTACTGCCGATTTTTTTCTACCACGCTTTCCGTTTGACGCCTGGCATAGATGTATGGATGTAATGGAATCCTTTGTTCTCTTTGTTAAACTCTCGGGAAATTCCATAATGAGTGCCTCGTGCTTATTTTAAGCCCATTTCTTAATGCATTAGTTAAGGAAAGGTGGGATAAAAAATAAAATAAATGTTTTTTTTCGGGTACCAGTTTCCGAACATTGGTATGAGTATAGCAGGGACGTAAGTATCAATGTAGTTTTTGAAATAGATGCCCAAATTATAAGGAGTTTCCTCATTTATTCATGGTTTCCACCATCGGCACTGAGCCGAATTAAAACGCACCAATTCGAAATCGATTCATAAGTTGGCAGAGTAGGTAATCGATTAACATACATACATACTCATGTAATATACAGACGAATTAGGAACTTATTCCTTTTTTTGAAGTTGGCTTAAACGTGCCGATGTGTCAACTCATATAAGGTATATATATGTAAGGTATGTATATAAGGTATTATACATAATATATAATTAATAATATCCTGGGACAAATCACACATATTGACCTAGCCCCAAACTAAGCGACGTTTGTATTATGGGTAGCAATGATATAAATTCTTATACAGAGAAGTACATACATAAAATAATTACTAAACATCACAAACATTCGTGCTCATCACACAAAGTTTGCTCCGTGCGGCACTCGAACCCGCGACCATCGGAACAGAAGGACCAATCCGGTCGTCAATACACATCAATATACATCTTGGGTACCTACGGCTATTATATTTACTTCGTCTATAGGGTCACTATAAGGTCCCGAGTTAAGGTTATGTTGTTGAAATAACAGCTTTTCTTTTATAAACTTGTCACCGACACAGATAATATCATTCTTTAATATTCGACCCATGAGGTCAGTTCCATATAAGGACTGCGGCGCCCGAAAAACAGTAACTTCAATTCGAGACCCTATAATAGTCCATTAAGGTTCCAGTGTCGACCACACGGGTTGAACCACCTTTTGGTTTTCACTTGACATTTCGGTTTGCTTACGGCATTGAATTAATATTTCTCTTCACAATTTAAACTATAATTAACTAATATATTTTTTTTTGTATTTTACGAAAATAAAGCCAATTACAGGCAAGGTTTTGGCCTTCAGCAGAAAATTTCGATTTGACATTTTAACAAGATAATCAAGTCGACAGATGCTTAACACAAGTCGGTATACGAGGATGTTACAATAATCAATACTCAAATGCGTAGGTACCGATCTATTTAATAACTGTAATAGGAGGACATTAGACTTTCATGTCCGTAAGTCCGTGGTAGGGCCTGGTCGTGCTAGGTCCGTCCGAGGAATTACCACCGCCTTTCCCTGCTAACCTGCCGCCAAATAACGTAATTATACCCCGGTAGAGTCGCCAGCCTGGTAGGTACAAATGGTTCTGAATTCTCAGTCAGTATCTCCCGGTGTACTTGTTCTGCGATCCCGAAGACAACCGGTGTAACTATTTAAAATAAGCCTTACATGCGCCACTGTCATAAAGTTTTTAAATGACAGTCCAAACTGTAATTTAAGGTTAATTTTCGTGCAGAAAAAGTACCAGTAGTGTTGAGGATGAGGTCTGTATAACTGTAACACGTGAATTCTCGAATCGGTGGAATGGCGTAACACCGTGCTCGCTTTACGACCCAGCAGATAAATCATCACCAAATTGGTCTTTGCTCGGCGGCAATAAGACTCAGCAAATGATAATTGGCTTACGACACAACCCGTCCAGCAGTCGAGATGTAAGAAAACGGTAAGTTTATACGCAATATTGTGTAAGTTAGGTTGTTATGTTAGTGTTAAGAGCGGATTGTTTGGCAATTGAAATAATAATGTGCCCTTGAACGATTTCTATGAAAATTGTTATTGCACTTGTTTCACGTGTCAGATTGCGTGACGGTAAAAATAATTTATTATTATTAGTACATACTGAGAAATCATCGGTCTAATTTTCATCATAATTTTAGCCGAAGGACGTCCACTGCCGGACATAGGTCTCTCCATAACTTTATTTATAAATCTTTTGGTTACCTACATACATTACATACTTTGCATATTACCTTTCATCCCTCAGTACTATACATAACGCAAAACCCAGCTCGAATAAATCGACCTAATTGGTGTTATACATTTACGTATATCGAAAAGAATCCAACCAACTAAATACCTAGTACTCGAAACCGACGCACTTGCATGAAGAAAGGTATAGCTCGATACGATTTAGAAGGAGCGCGGTGAAGAACTTAAGAAGGTTTATCCCGAAAGTTGGCAACGTCGCATATAGCTGTCAAATGTTTCGCTGTTTTTATTAATATCTCAATATTGCTGAATTAAAAAGGAAGATATAATTCTATGGTTGAATGACGCGTCTCGTTTTATAATAGTTGGTTAGGCATTCAAATGATAAGATTACATTAAAATGCATGGAATCTGCAATGGAAAGTTTTCAAAAAATATTACTTCCATAATACTAAAAATTTCGTGTTCCTATGATAACTGTTTGCCATTTATTCAACCATAGAGCGATAATGCCGATAATTCATGTTTTCATTCAGTAATATTCAGAAATTAATGAAAACAGCAAAATATTTGACAGCTATTTGCGACGTTGCCAACTTTAGGGATAAACCCTCTTAACCCGTTGACGTCAATCTATTATTGTTGAATCCGAGCGACTTTTAAGTTGTGTCGTGCTATTATGAGTTGAGGGAGGAAGGGTACCTATGCCACAGAATATTTAATAGTACTACATAGAAGCTTACAAGATATGCTTAGAAGCGCAGGCAGCGCTATGTGGTCTTTGTGGTCTTTAATATGAATATGGCTTTTCATGTATTTATGTATGAAAAATAAGTAGGGATTCAGTTACTGACGTAGGTGTCAACTGCAACAGATGGGCGTACCCGCTTCTATGGGCGCTTCGGGGGGGAAGCACATATTCAGCTTCAGATCCAGGGGGCGGGCAGATCAGTTTTTCAAAACATTTTGTATGGGAAGACCAAGATCCAAGGGATCTCGGTACGCCCATGTGCTAGAGAAATTGCGACCGGATCACCGGATGGGTTTTTTCCCTTACTACTACAGCCTATTTGCGTCCCACTGCTGGGCACAGGTCTCCTCTCACCACGAGAGGGTCGAGAGGGAGTGGGCTGTTTATTTATTTATTTTACCATAAATTGAAAAATTTTACCCAAAGGGTGTAGCTACAACAGATTTACAATAACTTATAACCTATTACACAATTAAATTATATCCATACATACAATAAATTAATATACTGTTTTTTTTTTCGCTTGTGGCCTTTGAATTTGTAATTAGAATTCGTCCCTTTCTTCATGTATGAGCTCGTCGCACTTGCATCAAAATGTACTTTAAAGTAAGCCATACTCACAGAAGGATTAGGAAGGTTGTGTCCTGGAAGTACCGGAAGCCTCCGTGGTCGGGCGAGCGGACCGCGGTGACGGTGTAGCGCAGCAGAGGGGCCTTGGAGGCCTGCACCATGGCGCCGACGGCCTCGCGGGGGCACGAGGCCGGCAGGCAGAGCCCCAGGTGCAGCGAGCGCCGCTGGGGACAAAACACCAAGTCAGCTCTGGTATTTCGCTTTGGCATACCAAATCTCCGATGCTGAATCTCTAAACACTTCGCACCCCAAGTACAACACTGTATTATGTCGAAAAATCTCAATTATTCTTATTAATATAGATACATTTTTTCCGAGCATTTAAGTACCACGAAGACTTGCGTATTTATATTTATGTTGACTTAGTACAGTGTTGTACTGGGGGTGCGCTTGGCTTAGTCGATTTTTATTTAAGTAAGTACTTATATATAGATAATCATACAGGTAGTTAGAAAATCTCAATATTTAGAGAAGCCTAGTGGTTCGATCTACCGCCTCTCATGCAGAGGATCGGGGGTTGGAATCGGGCTCGCACCTCTGAAATTAACTATGTGCGAAACTCAATTTGAATTTAGCACTGAGCTTTTCGGTGTAAGAAAACATCGTGAGGAAACCTGCACGCATATGTGAAGTAATTCAAGGATGTGTGTGAAGTCCCCAACCAGCCCTGGGCCCGCGTGGGGACTATAGCCCAAACCATCTCGTGATGAGGAGGCCTGTGCCCAGCGGTGGGTCGTAAATAGGCATTTGTGGTTGTGGGGGAGATAAAAGTCTGTCTTAAATTAATTTTTGTGTCTCTATAATACGATACAGGATTCTCGTGTAAATTTGTATATAAATGACGTGTAAAAGAGGACATCTAGACAGATGTGGCCTATTTGCTGATTAAATTTTGAAGATGTTCGCTAAATTAGGTACGAAATGCAAACCCCCGACGCCCAGCACGAGAGGCGGTGTCAAACCAACAGGCCACGAGGGGAATATGAAATGTCATGGCGCATCACAACTATAATTCAATACACTCAACCGCAATGAAATCGGGTCACTTTTATATAGGAATACAAACAGAGTGACCCGATTTCATTCCGCAATCGTGAGATAGATAAAACTTCCAACTACCACAGCTTACATATAGGATGGATATAGCGCAGTATATCTATATCTATTAGCGACACGTGTCTCCCCGCACCGAAAACAGCAACGGGCAGTCGGAATACATAACCCATAGACATAAATAATACTTCGTATGGACCCGGCCTAACGTAGATACATGTCATGTTTCCCCACTTCATTGGTGTCCAATACAAAGTTAAACTTATATCGTGACACTAAAGCTGGGTCACATTTTTTCAACAACGAGACGAGTTTTTAGATACTGAGAAACAGTTTCGAAAAAAGTTTTTCTAAAAACGCTTATTGTCACGCACGCTCGGTGACAGAACTTTGGATTGGACACCGTGGAAGTGGGGACATATTACGTGTACGACAGACCGGGTCTATATTATTTACGTCTATGACATAACCGGTCAGAACTGCCGATACACCGCGCGCGTATTGGTATTACACGATTTTTTTAAGTGATAACTTCTTTAGCGGCGCTGTGCACTTTTTGTGATGGGGAAAAAATGTTAAACTCGCGACAGACCACGTGACCGTAAGACGGACACGTGACCTGATCGAAAAGCTGTTACAATGTCATTGAAGCCAGTCGACCGCCCGCGCGGCGTAGGAGAGGAAGTATTCCCCTATAAATGAATATTATATTTTACCACATAAATGATAGTACTTTATACTGATAATTAAAGCAATTCGTGCAAAATTATTCCCTAACCATTCCAAAATATCAAAAAATGCACAACGTTAATATTCAAGTTTTCACTTCTGCCGGCACTCACGGAGTGCAATCCGTTGTTTTTGTGGCGTTTACCTTCCGTTTGTATAGTGTCGCGGGAGTATGATGACAGTCTAAGAGGCTGGGCTCACCGTTCTGATGATTTCGGGCTCCTCAGCGGTGGCGGAGAGTCGCACATTGTAGAAGGCGGCCTCGAACGGAGGCCCCAGGCCGCTCATCGATACGTCCTCCCGCCAGTCGCTGAAGATCTGCGATCCGCTCTCTGTATAACAAAAGTTACAAAGGAACTAAGGTACAGGTTTACATAGCTTAGAAGGCGCATAGATTAAACAAAAATAAGCTTAAGGCATTCACTGCCACTTCTTTTTACGAACTTTCGCCAGGTGCCACATCTGTCATTGAGGGAACATTGCAACGCACATGTGCGTTCAAGGCACTGCGGGAAAGTCAGCAAAACGCAAATATGCGTCGGTGGCAGTGAATGCGTTAAGTAGGTACTTCTAAGTTGTGTCGTGCTATAAGCGCTCCAGTTTTAAGGCAAGTTTACACGGAGCCAGGCGCTGGCATGCCAGTAGCCGCACTTTGGACTATATTCGAAACGTTACATAGGGATATAGAGCGTCCCTACCGTCAGAACGTCACGTCACGGCGTTGAAACCGTACCGTATGATTTAATGGAAAGTTTTAATCCTGAATTTTCAATGATTACTTGGTATTTTATTTCCTTTATTTCCCTCGTAGGTGTGATGAAAAACATTGCGTGTTACTATTTTTACTACGCCGAAGTTGCCAAATGGTCGGATCGTTAACTTAAATGTCATTCAGACAATAAGTACCTACGTACAGTCATGTCGAAATGGCATTTCATGAAACAAATAGACAGACATAGGTACTGACATTCGTATTTCACACATAGGTAAATAGGAACACAGACATAAATGATGAAATCAACAGTAATCAGTATATAGTAATGTCTGCTGGGGCATTGCAATCGCAACAGTTTAGGGTGGGCTCATTAATAGACACTTACATATGTACTAATATTATAAATGCGAAAGTAACTCTGTCTGTCTGTTACTCGCAAGCTAAAATCCATCAAGTCATTTAGGTTACAAGGCGTACCAAAGAAATATACATACACACATACACTCGAAAAACATAACCCTCCTCTAGCGCAGTCGGGTAAATAGTGCGTTGGAATCCTTTAATTAGACAACTCCTATTTGCAATATGACAAGCTCCACCTCCGAAGCATTAGCGCGTTGAAGTCTTTTGTACAGACTAATTTGCGCATGCGCATGTTTAGTCACTAATTTGTTAGAATTATGTTTATTTGTACGACTTGTAAATTATGAAAGAAATCATTTCTTATTTATTTGTTTTCATGGTTATCTATTATAATAGGTAGGTAGGAGTACATTACCCAACTTATCGGTAAATTAAATATATTCATAATTTATTATTTCCTAATATTCTTAATTCCTTCAGTCCATCATTTTGAAGTATTTTTTTTTACTGTCCCACTGGTCCCCAATATCCTCAAATTGCATTAATACGTGACGTAGTTCTCGGTACACATTTTCAAAACGCTCTTATTAAGGACGCTCCCTATCCCGATGTACTGTTTCGAATAGAACCCCAGTTTCTCTTGGCTGTCCTAATTGCCCCCAATTTCAGACCCTGTCTAATCTTCATTCGTCTCCGGTAATTCTCCCCAGATTTGATACATTAATTAGATTGACCAATTTGTTCCCAATTTAATTTAATTTCTGGCACAGAGGCATTCCATCTTAGGCCTCAGGGTAGGCAACGCATTCGAGATCCTATGGTATCTTAATGGGGGATCATAGTATTTCGGTGTCCATGGGCCGCAGTGACCATTTACCTACAGGTGGGCTGTGCGCTTGTTTGCCTATACCTACATAAATGTGTCCCACTTGGACCCAGTTTTAACCAACTGTGTCCCACTTGGACCCAATTTTAACCAACTGTGTCCCACTTGGACCCAGTTTTAACCAACTGTGTCCCACTTGGACCCAGTTTTAACCAACTGTGTCCCACTTGGACCCAGTTTTAACCAACTGTGTCCCACTTGGACCCAGTTTTAACCAACTGTGTCCCACTTGGACCCAATTTTAACCAACTGTGTCCCCCTTGGACCCAATTTTAACCAACTGTGTCCCACTTGGACCCAGTTTTAACCAACTGTGTCCCACTTGGACCCAATTTTAACCAACTGTGTCCCACTTGGACCCAATTTTAACCAACGGTGTCCCAGTCTTCCCCACTTACTGTTCCTCTTCTTTGAAGGGGCGTGACGTTCGTTGAGCATGTGGCAGAGCTCAGCGGAGCCGGTCCAGTAGTTGTTTCCCCAGTAGAACATCGACGTATACCGCCCGCTCGCGTCTTCCACTGAGAACAAGGATTACAAGAGGTGAACAAACATAAGATAAGATAAGATAAGCCTTTATTCCATACAAACAAATGTTAACATAAATACATTAATAATAATAATTTATTATACACAAGAGAAAGTACATGGAGTGCTTAAAACTAGATCTTAATGTAGTTAGAGTAGACATAGACATGCATTTAAGATTAATGTACTCTAGCATCTAAACTAGGCCGAGCCTGTGTCTTAGAGGCTAGATTAAAAAACATTAATTAGCTACTCATGTATTTTTTACTCCTATGTGTCTATATCTCTAACGTAGTCTTCTGCATTTCATTTGTTACGATTCTAATAAATAAATGTTTAGCTATTTTATATTAAATACTGCTGTGCCCAACAGTGGGACCCAAATAGGCTGTAGTAGTAGTAGTAGTAGTATTTTATATTATGTAAAATATACCCTATTTTGCTCGACTTGGCGGAGGCACCGCCGTGCCCGCAGATAATATTTATTTCATTTATAAATTCTGATTGGTATATCATATTATTCCTAATTATATTTATTAATTATGTATGTCACTATTGTCAAAAGTCGTTATTGAGAACAAACATACTCAGCATAAAATCAGAAAAAATATCGTCCTGTTCGAAAATATATAACTCTTCTAACGCTCCGTCTATATCAGAATGGAATCTTCCAGTGAATTGTTTGCAACATAAATAAAATGCAAAATGAACACAGGAAAGGAAAACAACAATAACAGCTCCCAACCAACCACAGTCACCTCCGTCAGAATTTTGAACAAAAAATACGTGCATGCCGTAAATATCAACTGCTTGTCGATCTTATATAAATAGTTCGTTTCATTTCAATGAAATTGAGAGATGTGTTTTTTAAAGTACTGACAATGCTATTTTATTTACGTCCCACTTATATTTTTTTACATATACACATACAATCGTACATAAATAACGTAAAGACCAAATCTTTTATTTTAGACGTGATATTCATTCCAACTACATATTTCAGAAATGTAAGTAACCTCCAACGACTATGACGAAATTGGCAGTATAATATGCTTTTATTATACGGGGCGAAAAATCGATACAACTAGGTCTTAATTCTCGGAATAGTACATTATTGCCGAGGCCGCCAAGTAGCGCATTGCCGGACGAGTCAGTTAGAAGGCTGAGCGAAGCGAAGCCTTCTATTAGTACGAGTCCGGCAATCGCAATTGCGGCCGAGGTATATATAATGCTTTTCTCAAACAACGAGGAAATACGTAAGGTCAGTCGGGGCAAGTGCGCCAGGATGGGGTAAGTGCGCCTAACATAAATATATCGAAACCTATAAATATTACTCAACTAGTAGTTGGCTGTTTACAAGGCATAGGCGCGAAATAAATTTAGGCGCACTTACCCCACATCAGTATTTACTATTCCATGATCGTGGATGATTTGGCCATGGAAGTTGTACTTATTACCTCCATGGATTTGTCAGTTTCGGGGCAAGTGCGCCAGGATGGGGTAAGTGCGCCCAACATAAATATATCGAAACGTATAAATATTACTCAACTAGTAGTTGGCTGTTTACAAGGCATAGGGGCGAAATAAATTTAGGCAGGCGCACTTACCCCACACCAGTATTTACTACTTCCATGATCGTGGATGATTTGGAAGTTGTACTTATTATCTCCATGGATTTGTCAGTTTCTCTACAGAGGTGTCTCAAATAGTAAGCCAATTTAAAAAAAAAACACACGACAATAATGTTTTTGCTGGCCAAGGCCGGCAATGGACAGCCTCGCGTCTTCTTTTTTTGAAAGTAACACGAACATTTCCGAGCATGTTTGAGAAAAACCAATTTATAGGAAATTCTCTCAAACAAAGATCGGTAGCTCGGGCACTTTATCGGTATAAAACTTGACAGCACTTCGTCTATTATTGCTTCAAATTGATATGAAAATTCCTCGATAGTACAGTGATACCTATTAGACGCCTTAAGTACGAGTATAGAGGCTTTATTTCCGAAAATAGGACCGTTTATGTTAAAGCATCTTATAAACCTTAACTGTTTTAACTATCAGTTTCATCGGGTCAAATTAAGAAGACTTATTGACGTGATATTTCCTTGTTTTAATTTTCTTAATTTTAACTTTTATTAATTTCTTTCCCTAATTAAATCCAAAACCAAGTTGAACTTTTAAAAAGGTTTACACTTAATTCTACTCCTAGAGGCGAGCACTATCAGCTTTAAAAGTATTCGTAAGTAAATAATACCTAATTTGTTAGCATATTTGAGTTGGAGTCTCAAATGTACACGAGCGAGTATTTATAGTTCGATTTCCTAATGATGAGATTAGGATAGATTAGGATTAGGGATTTTGTGTAGGTATTGCCCAGTGCAAATTTTAGTCGGCTAATTTTGTATATAATACAGAATATTAAAATTGAGTACGTGTCAAAGTGTTTCATCCATCAATTATAGACAATAGCTTCTGCCCGCGACTTCGCCCGCGTGGAATTCGGTTATCGCGTTCCTGCGGGAACTTTGCGTTTTTCCGGGATAAAAAGTAGCCTATGTCGTTTCCCGGGACTTTAACTATCTCCATACGGTCCAGCGGTTGAAGCGTGAAGAGGCAACAGACAGACAGACAGAGTTACTTTCGCATTTATAATATTATTAGTATACGAGGCGTGATCCAAAAGTAATGATAATCAGTATGAAAGACACATAAAATGTTTAATAAAATAATTTATTTTTCTACGTAATCTCCTTCCAAGTCTACACACTTAGACCATCGTTTCTCCAGACCACGAATTCCTTTTAAAAAAAAATATTTTTCTTGACCCTCCAAAAATGCCTCCACAGCGGCCATTACCTCGCCATCATTAAAACATTTGTTGCCTCTAAGATCTTCCGCCGAACAGCCATAAGAACCGCCGTGGAAAGAGATAAAAGTCGCTGGGGGCTAGGTCTGGCGAATATGGGGGGTGTTCCAGCAATTCGAACCCTGAATCACGGATGGCAGCCATCGCAACGCCGGCCTTGTGGGGCGGTGCGTTGTCCTGGTGAAACAGGATGCCAGCTCGAAGTTTACCCCGCCGCTTTTCTTTGGTTGCCTCTCTCAATCTGCGTATTTGGTCAGCGTAGTAGGAGCCCGTAATAGTTGGTCCCGTTTCCAGGTATTCGATCATTATGACTCCCTCAGCATCCCAAAACACTGAAGTCATGACCTTACCAGTGGAGCTTGCTACCTTGAATTTCTTCGGTGTAGGGGAAGACGCTCGCTTCCAGGTCATGGATTGCTGTTTGGTCTCAGGATCGAAATGGTGGATCCAAGACTCGTCCATGGTTACAAACCGACGCAAAAATGTTTCGGCATCAGTTTGATATTTGTCAAGATTAGACTTCGAAATCTCACATCGTATTTTCTTTTGTTCAGCCGTTAACATTCTAGGCACCCAACGAGCGGAGACTTTTTTCATGTGTAGTTCATCAGTTAAGATTCTTTGAATGCTGCCATACGAGATGCCTGTGAGCTCAACTAGATGCCTGATAGTCATCCTTCTATCTGTTAAAACGAGATCATGAATTTTTTCGACGTTTTCTCCAGTAATGGCGTCAGATGGACGGCCTTCGCGATGTTCATCTTGAGTGGATGTTCTTCCCAAGTTAAACTCCTTTGACCACCGTGCCACTGTGGAATACGGTGGAGCGGACTCGCCCAGTGTTCCCATTAATTCAGCGTATATATCTTTAGTACACATTTTTTTCAAACAGAAGTATTTAGTAACCGCTTTCACCTCAGTTTTCTCCATTTTTGCGTTATTGTTCCGACTGCTCGTGAAAAAACAGCTGCAACTCTCTGACAGATACATATTTTTCATTTTTTTATTTACTAAGGAGTCTTTATGGCCAGTAACGGCATACCTATTTATTTTAATCCGATTCAATAAGTATTCAGTTATCATTACTTTTGGATCACCCCTCGTATTAGTATTAGTATTAGTATGGATGACTATACTCAAAAGACATGGCTCATACCTACTTAAAATATTTAAAAAAAAATCTTAGTGTCATACGTTTATATTATAAGAAACGTTTTCATAGACTTTTTTGACCGCAACTTCTGTGACCCACGGGACAAATCGGGAATGCTTAATGCTTGAACATTGCTTACAAATGAAACAGAATATAAAGTTCCATCCATCATCCATCTGCGTTGTCAGGGCTACGCGTCGACCGATCTTGGAATTATTCCCAGTAAATTTCCAAACAAAACCGTATAAAGAGGTAAAATTTAAACTGAACTTTCCTTGTTTAATATTCCTGAATATTTCACCTCGATTCCCGCTCGGGTGGTGAATTTGTAGGTTATTCTGACAGCCTGTCATCGGGTCTAGAGACTGCGCGTAGGTAAAGAGGGCCTTTACCTTTCCATTTAGAAATTACAAGATTCCTGTAGGATGAACACCCATTAGAGGTGACGTTGAACAAACAAGTCAGAAATAGACGTGGACAATATGTCGCCAAGAGGTTTAATTAAATACAGGTTGTAGAATAAAATATGAAGAAACTACCTAACACTTCATTAGACTAAATAAATGTCGTGGAGGCCTAGTGGTTCGACCTACCGCCTCTCATGCAGAGAGTCGGGGGTTCGATTCCGGCTCGCACCTCTAAGTTTACTTATGTGCGAAATTCAATTGGAATTTACTACTGAGCCTTTCGGCGAAGGAAGACATCGTGAGGAAACCTGCACGCATCTGCGAAGTAATTCAAAGATGTGCAATGTGAAGTCCCCAATCCCCACTGGGCTCGCGTGGGGACTATAGCCCAAATCCTCTCGTGATGAGAGGAGGCCTCAAATAGGCTGTAGTAGTAGTTGTAGACAATAATCAACAGAGATGTCTGTACATCTGTAGGTGGACTCTTAAATATCTTTTTAAAGGGATGGTTCAATTTTGCCAATAATTTAGATTCGTGAAAACGTGAACTACAAAATAATAATACAGTTTTGCGATATTCTTAATAGTTTTTTTAATTAAGCGTCAAGTGGGGTCAAGGAAATTAAAATTATGCCTATCTTCATGGGTGAATATCAGATTTCGTTTGAAAATTTCTCATTTCTATGGCGCATTTTTTTTTCAATATTTCGAGTATTTCGAACAACATACCCTGTAAAAGACTTAAATTCAATAAAATATATCTTATTGTGCCAAAAATAGCTCCAATACTTTTTAAGTTTCAGCAGTTTGAAAATTTGATTGCCAAAGAAATTAGGTTAGGTCCAAAGAAATTAGAAAATATGCCAATAAAATTAGAAAATGAACAAAATTTTGTCAAATTTATTAGAGAAATGCGCCAAAAAAAAAATAGATAGAGTATAAAAGATAACCAGAAAATTAAAAATTAAAGCATTTAAATCGCAAGCGTCGATTTTTGTCAAAGTCTCTAAATTTGAGATCATATTTTTACCTGTATTAAAAAATCTGTTTCACAAAATCTACGTAATCTCAGTCCTTTTTATAATATCACAGATTTAACAGTGTTATTAAAATATCTTTTCCATCATAGGTATAAACTCTGAACAATATTATGTATTTTAAACATAAAATATTTGTAGCACATTTTACAAATGTAATACGCGGTCAAAAAAAAACATTTTTTTTACAACCATGTGTAAGTAACGAAATAACAGTATCAAGAAAACTTTCGATATTTTTGGTTATCATTTAAACCAAAAAAGCGAGTAAATATGTACATTAGCTTATTTTTATTTGCACATCATTTGTGCTACAGATCGACCTAAGACTTTCTTAAATCTAAATTCCTTTAAAAAGTTATGGGTACCCATAAAAACATTTTTTCAGTTCTTCTTTCATGGTAACTATCTCTTGTTTGAATTGTTCATGATTTTTGATGAACCAAAAGGATTGTTTTTAATATCTTCTAAACGTTTCTTTGCTCATTTACAACTTTTCATCTTTTGTTTGCCTTTTTGTAGTCATTTCCATTTTTGGTTTCTTTACCTAGTAACAGGAACTTTCATTGTTTAGTTTTTGTTTAATTTTAATTGCCGATTTCTTCTTCTTTCGCACCATTTAGATATTGAATCGGTTCGACTTTGTACAATATAGTTGTATCCATTTTTATGTTATTCTGTACGACAAAGTGTTACTTATTTAAAATGTTGAAACATATTTTTTTTGCATTTTTTATATTACGTATATAAACACAATAAATTGCAAAATTTGCTATATTTTATATAAATCTCCGAATATAACATTTATTTATAATGAACAGAGACAAAGTCGTTTTATTGATGGTTGTTTAGCGTAAGTTTTTTTTTTTAGTATTATTGATAGATTTAGGAATGATAATGAATAAAACAATATACAAAATCAATGAAATCTAATAAAAGCGATATTTGTGATATATATATTTAGGAAAATTGACACTAAACTTCTAATTTCTATGGCTAAATCTAATTTCTTTGGCACTAAATGCCAAAGAAATCCAAAGAAATTAGCGCCAAAGAAATGAGATTAGGGTATAAATATTTTTTTACATCCGTAAGTATTTAAAGTATAATTTCAAATTAAAACTATAGATGTAGATAATCGCAGCGTACATTCACTAAAAAAGTATAAAAAAATTCAAGTAGAATTTGACCTTAAATTCAGTCACCGAAGAAATTAGGCGCTTCGCGGAAAAAAATCCGCAAACGGCGATGTATAAAATATTTTTCCGAAACACGTCAAACTATGCTCAGGTTTGCACCAGTCGGATGTTAGATGGCAATTAAAGGAAGCGGGGACGCGAGGTGGGGCTAGTCTAGGTAAAATGATAACAAAATGCGAGACTGTTCAAGTACGCCAAAGAAATGAGGTGTTTTTGGGTAGGACAAAATTGATTTTACAATAACTTTTGACCAGACTATTACAAAAAATATTCTAGTTAAGTTTTGTATAATTAAACGTTTCTAAATACAGGAAACATTATTGGAGACGTCAAATTCGAAATAAAAAATACAATTATAATTGTTTAAAAAAAATAACACAGTGGTGGACGCGCCAAAGAGCTTAGATTTTTAAAGTTCAAAAAATTTTTTTGATAACTTCTGAATTATTATTCATTGCTTTTTTTATGGCAATGTTGCTTCCCAGTAAGATCTTTACCCAAAAAAAAGCCTGACTCTTATAGTTAAATTTTCATGAAGTTAACATGGGTGGACAAGTGCAAAACATGAAATCTGATATTCACCCTCATATCCTAGGATAGGCTGTTCCTGTCGAATTCGACTGGCCCTGTGCCGCTCGCATCCACCGAATTCCCGTAACCTTTACCATATAGTCTCACAAATCCCTTACCAAATTAAGCTCAATAAAATAAAATACTTAGAAAAAGGTAAATTTTTTGTTTATCGTGTATAGATAGATAGTCACAAGTATAATTTTATTGCACTAGCAAACATATTTAAGGTAAGTAAGGTGAAAACCCCAATTTAGGCACGTTTAACGATATAAAATTAAAAATTAGACCAAAATATAGATCTCGAAAAAATACATTTGAAAATACATGTGCTCTTCAAAAGTGCGGTGGGTACGTGCACGTAAGCATCGTCCGCGGATGTACCCACCGCAACTTTTATGACGGAAATGGTAGTTATTTACGGTTTTTGGTGAAAGTAATTATTATTTTACAATATTTTACAAGGACGACCTGGACGTATCGCAATTTCCGCAGCTCCAGATTATAGAGGACTTATCAATTCTTCATAAATATTTTTTCGAGACCTATATCTTGGGCCAACTTTTAGTTTTAGGCCTTTAAACGCGACTAGAATCTGGTATTTCACGTTACTATGCGCCTTAAGTAACTAAATTGTTAAAGCCACAGATCATAAATTTGCGCTAAAAGTTAATTTAGGTGAATGGAAATCTTAGAAGAGCTAAAGTAATACTTTGGCGCAATATTATTAATTGCCTGGGCAATCGAGCTTTGTTCGAGTGAAATTAGCAAAAGAAATCTCCTAGCTAGATCGATTTTTCGCCCCCGTAAATCCCCAAGGTGCCCTTGTAAGTATTACCTATAGATATTACAAATTTCGTCCAAATCTTTAGAATCGTTTGTTTGTGATAGTAACTATACAAACTCTTTTAAAGTATCATACTTATAGTCGTACTAGCTTCTGCCCGCGACTTCACCCGCGTGGAATTGGGTTATCGCGTTCCCGCGGGAACTGTGTTTTTCCGGGATAAAGAGTAACCTATGTCCTCTCCCGGGACTCCAACTATATCCATACCAAATTTCATCCCAATCGGTCCAGCGGTTGAAGGGTGAAGAGGTACTTAGCAGACAGACAGACCGACGGACAGGCAGACAGACAGAGTTACTGTCGCATTTATAATATTAATATGGATATTGATACGCGCTGATGACGCGCTAAAATGCAAATTTAGTTGATTTCTTAATTAACCACAGCTTCCCTTAGCCATAGTCGTGTAAAAAGTCAAGGTATGTGGTCAAAGTCAAGTATTATTCTCATGAAACTTTATCGTTTCCATTTTCGATGAATTACTTATATTTACAGAAAAAACTTTATTTTAAGAAATATCGGTTGACCGTGAGTATGAAAGTTGGTAGTAAGGCCAACTCAAGCAGGAAGCTGAATTTAAAAAGATCAGCTCATTAAAAAAATATCTTTAAGTTACTTGGTTACCTTGTCTGAACGATTAAAATATTACATGCACGGAGGTCCGTAGCGATTACCCACAATTATTTTAATTGTTGATCGTCCAAAATGTATAAAATAGTGGCATAGTATTCGGCCTAACGCCCCTCACGCAGCGGAGCCGTTCGTGGGTTGAAATCCCTCTATTTTTAGCGAGTCTTATTAAGTTCAAATCTATTAGTGATCTTAGCAGTATTCTGTCCAAAAAATGCCTAATTGGAGTCACCTTCAATATTTGCAATATTTATAGATAGAGTCTGGACATAATAGGAATGACGACAACTTTTTTTTCCTCAGTCTATCAGGAAGATTATTGAAAAGTATTGGACACGTATTTTTTCTTTTTTCACGTAATCAAACTTATACGGAGATATATTGAGTTGAAATGTCGCGTGACGTCGCGGTTAGGTACGATTTATACCTAACGGTGACGTAGTTAGCCCCCACTCTCCAACTTTAGTGCGTTTTAACTTAGTCATTCTTCGTTAATTTGATAAAACAAAAAATACGTGTCTAATATTTTTTTATTACCTGACTGACGGACTAATTAGAATTTCGATTTCTTCACCCTGTCGTCATCCCTATTGTAAGTGCCTATTTGAGACTGAACAAGTACTTCAGATTCCAGTAACCTTAGTGGTAAAAGAAATACAAAAACTAAAAGCCTTTTCCTCAAGCTTAGTATTTTCATAACCGTCTGAAAAGACAAGTAATTTAATGAACGGCTTAGCTGGTAGCTACAATACCTTCTGTGATAAATGCTTTTTTTTAAATATTACATTTGAATTATTATTATTATACTTATTTAGAATTTATATCCCTATTATTTTATTGTTATAATTTTATTATTGATTATAGGTACTTTTAGGATTGTGTATGGTAATTTTAATATACAGGGTGAACTTGAGTAACCCGAATAATTTTACCAGCGTATACCTGAGGTCGTAAGGAATAAAAAATGTTAATGAGATCAGGTTGAAATATGATTTTTAACTTTTTTTATTCCTTACGACCTCAGGTATACGCTGGTAAAATTTTTCGGGTTACTCAAGTTCACCGTGTATAGTTTAGTATTAAGTAATATTCGAATACAATGTAAAAATTGTTTGTGAATAAATAAATACGAATACCTATTACTATAGCATTTTCTTGTGAAATCATTTTAAGATAGGTTTACTTTATTTAGCTTTTAGCGCAACAGGGTCCTCATGTACTGTAGCTTATCTAAACCGAACAAGTTGTTATCATGTGGAACGCAATAAAGATATTGAGTATTGAGCTTTATCTGACGTGTAAAAGTGCCGCTATGTGGCCAATTTGCTGAAAAATGATTGAATTGAATTTATAAAAGACTAGCTTTTGCCCGCGACTTCACCCGCGTGGTTTTCGGTTTTTGCGTCCCCGCGGACTATGTTTTTTCCGGGATGAAAAGTAGCCTATATCCTTCCTTGGGACTCAAACTATCTCCATGCTTCATCTAAAACGGTCCAGTTGAAGCATGAAGAGGTAACAGACAGAAAGTTACTTTCGAATTTATAATATTAATATGAATGGGGGTAGTAATTCGTTTACTTTTAAACACAAACTAAAATACTTACAATAAAAAAATAAAAAAAACTATAACTAAAAATAACTTATAAATAAAAAAATTGGCACAGATCAGTGTCGCTCGGCAAGGTTCCCAAAAGGCTGGCAACATTGCCGCGCTGGATGGCAATGCTTATTCGCTAAGAAGCTAGAAGCCTCGATGAGGCGGGCGGACAAATCCTTAAAAAGGCGACGTGCGCTGGGCCCCCAAGGCCCTAAAGTTTCGACCCCAAAAGCCACAAACATATAACTGCTTCCCAGGGTAGCATATTTACGGCGTTTGAAGTCTTCAGCCGAAGATGCCGCTGCGCCAGCACTGGTTTTCGTGCTCGGAATATGGGACGGTGCTAGGGTATCTACGCAAGTAGCATCCCAGACAAGGGGCCGACCCATACTCCAAGGCACCAACGTCATCCCGTCGGGCCTCTTTCCGTCATCCCTGGCTAGTCCGTTGGGTTCCAGGACTGCAGGAACCTTGACGCTAACAAGGGCCCTCCGGATGACGTCGTTAATATGAATTTTGAGAATATAAACTATTTAGTTTACCTGGAAAGGGCTTCAGCTGAGCTTTATTTATCATTTTTTTTATATGTAGAATTGAACATACTTAGATAAGGTTTTATCAAATCTATAGTCCGTCAGTTAGAGTTTATTAAATAGTAATGGACATAAGTATTTTCTTTCTTTAAATCAATGAAAATTCGGTTTTGGCTATTCAACAGGAAAGCAAAGCTCGGACTACCAGGTTACTCTATCGTATTCTTTAAACTCTACTAGGTATGTAAAACAAGGTCGCTTTGCTGTCCGTCTGTCTCTATGTATGCTTAAATCTTTAAAATTACGCAACGGATTTTGATGCGGTTTTTTTTAATAGATAGTGTTTCAAGGGGAAGGTTTTCGTATATAACACAGCTCATATCATCGCAAATTTTTACGTTTTCGGGTGCCCAGATTATGAATATATTCATGAAAGTTCTCAATGTGCTTGTATTTTCATGATTTTTGCATATCTTATATTTTGAACAATTATCGGCTTATTAAAAATGAAATTTTATTTTCCAGTCACGATTAGGCTTCTGCGCAACTTTTTCGTCCTTTTCCTCTTTATTTTCTTCGATGTATCCTAATTTCTTAAAACATAACTGACAATATAATTATATCTGTTATTTTGTTTCTCGTTTTTTGATTTTTGTAATGTAAAATGAAAATAAAGATTTAAAAAAAAAACAGAGCAAATGTTACAAAATCATTTATAGTTTCATGAATTGTGTGCATAAATAGACCCAAAATCACTTTCATATCTAGGGCAACAAAACCACTGGTCCCGCGGGAACGCTATAACCGAATTCCACGCGGACGAAGTCGCGGACAGAAGCTAGTTTATAATATTAGTATGAACTAGTTATAAACTAGGTTAATACGTATAGGTACATATATTATGTATATCCTCCCTATTATTTGCACTGCATAGAGTGA
Source organism: Aethes cnicana (assembly GCA_963971205.1). Classification (NCBI taxonomy): domain Eukaryota; kingdom Metazoa; phylum Arthropoda; class Insecta; order Lepidoptera; family Tortricidae; genus Aethes; species Aethes cnicana. The sequence goes on from OZ020272.1 coordinate 28,961,947, forward strand.
TACCGTTTAATGACTTAGTTATTGTGCAACGATTATGTGGCAATTTGTTTGCCTTGGAGCCTAAATTGTAAGATGAATATACCTAACTACCTTGTGCCCGCAACTTCCGCGTGGAAATCGGTAATATCATTCCCGCGGGAACTATGCGTTTTTCCGTATTCCGTCTAGTAGTTTTCAAGTTAAATCCGGACAAACATACATACAGTTTTTTTTTCTAAATATCATTATTTTGTGTTCAGTGTCGTTCAAATGGTCCCCTCGACTTGATAGTTTTTTTAATTGTCAAGTTTTAGACGCGACTTCTTCTACAGACTTATTATTATTAGTAAAATGATATTTCTACAAAGTACTTTAAATTGTGCCTAATGATGTCTAATACGTATAGTAGATAATGAACGCAGGCGCCCGCAGGATAGCTATTGCAATAAGTGTACTTTAAACTGTAAATAAAATGGAGATTTTAATGAATACAAAGTTAAAAGTCCCGATAGAGAAAACTTACAAGATCTAGCAGTGGAGAATATAATGAGATTCAGCTTTTGGGCAGATATAAGTATATTTAAATCTCTGCTAATGAAGCTTTTACGAGTAAAAAAGCAGTTACCTACACAAAAAAACCGGCCAAGTGCGTGTCGGGCCACGGGCAAAGTATAGGGTTCCGAAGTTGACGATGCCCACGGTACCTTTCTAAGACTTTAAAGCTTAATATTTCACAAACGCATCACTTAATCAAAAAATGGTTTTAACAAACCCACAATATTTTTTTAAGATCTATTCAACGATATGCCGCATTATGGGGTACGCAAGAAAAAAAAAACATCCCCACTTTACGAGTAGGGGAGGTACTCTATAAAAAAATATATTTCAAAATTTTATTGTACCACTTTGTCAGCGTAACTAATATGTATATTCATGCCAAATTACAGCTTTCTAGAACTAAGCATCTCTGAGCAATAGTGCGGACAGACGGACGGACGGACATGGCGAAACTATAAGGGTTCCTTGTGGACTTCGGAACCCTAAAAAGCAGTTACAAAAAAAAGAGTACCTACAGATTTTAGGTATTTCATTATATCCTTCAAATTCCATATTTTTATTACTAGAAACAGCTAAAATAAAGTTGAGATCAATAAAAAATAAAGATACTGTGATTAAGAGTGTTTAGTGTGTACTTTTATCTTTTATTTGACGGCCGGATTGGTCCAGTTGGTAGCCTGCCTTCTGTTCCGATGGTCGCGGCTTCGAGTCCCGCTCGGGGCAAACTTTGCGTGATGAACACGAATGTTTGTACTGGAGTCATGGATGTTTACTTGTTTAGTATTTATTTTATATCTAGCACCCATAGTACAAGCTATGCTTAGTTTGGGGCTAGGTCAATATGTGTGAAATGTCCCAAGATATTTATTTATTTATCTCACCTGGCGGAAAGTAAGGAATGGATCGAGCCATACCAAGCGGAAGCTGATCGAGTCATGAGATGCTGCCTACATATTCACTGTGTGAATTATCGGTGGTGGGGGATTAGCAAAACGATCGCAGCGCGTGCCGTACCGAAATAGGGCATTCCAGACGGCATCAGCGGGGTTCTGGGTTACGTCAATAAGTTAGTCCGTTAAATATGAGGCGATCTGTCTGTCATTGCATATAGAAACGCATTTTTTTTCACAAAACAAAAATTTCATCCAACTCTTCTTTTGTCTTCGTCTCTCACTATAAAGTTAGCCTTTTTCACTCTGCTTATTCGAAAAGGAGTATGAAAAATGTGAAATTATAATTGAATTTATTGGAAAAAGCTGTGCGCTCGTTTTCCTAAAAAAAGACCATAGTCCTTGGACTGACTGTAAATATGTAGAGTAAAATGCTCCTATGTAGCCAATTTGATGAATAAATTATTGAATTTCGAATTTATTGCAATTCTCTATTAGCTACCTAAAATCTATCTGCGATTTAGTGTAAGATTACAAAATAGGTCCACAACGACGTGACCTCCTGTGTAATACTTAGGTTTTCAGATTGTCATTCTGATCACACGTGGGTACGTGCCTAGCCCAGTTGCCCACATAGCCGATAGTTATTGAGCACTGGCCCATTCGGAGCCACCTTGCTCAACAGCCGTTCAGTGGATGGACAGGGCTGACAAACCTTTTACTTTTACTTGGGAAACGAACCGATCTTAACTAAATGCTTTCGTAAGGGTAGAATGATAATACTACCCGCGACTTCATCGGCGTGAAATTCGGTTTTTCGGGATAAAATAGTAGTCCATGTCTTATCCATAACAAAATTAAAGTCCAGTGGTTTAGGCGTTGAAGAAGTAACAGAGGGGCAGATAGACGGACAGGAAGACAGAGTTACTTTCGCATATATAATATCAGTATTAGTATATGGATAGAATTACAAATCTTAAAACGCCAATTATTAAAATGTCGGATGTATTGGAATTTAATCGACGGGCAATATCGATACCTTCTCAATTTTGTAGCATATTCATTCAGGGGATTATGCCGGCCGCATCCTGCATTAAACTCCTCTACAGCCTACAAAGTCGGTGTCAAGTTCACTATAATATTGTCATCAGTTTTTTCACTTGGCACCGAAGCTACAGTTTTCGAACAAGGGTGCGATGGGACGTAAATCGCACTGTAGTTTTTTTTTGTTTGTTTTTGAAATTGATGTCACGTGCTGTCAAATTTTGAAAAGTTCCCTCATTTTCTCATGGATTCCATCATCAGAACTGAGCCAAATTAAAATGGGACCAATTCGGAGGTACCACCTTTTGATTAAAAAAATAATCATCGAAATCGGTTCACAATTGACGGAGTAATCGCGGAACATAGATACAAAAAAAAACATACAGACGAATTGAGAACCTCCTCCCAGGCGAGGCCTTTGACCAGCAGTGGGACATTTTATAGGCTATAATAATAATAATAAAAAAGTACTTTTATTGTGCTAGCTTTTATAGTTTCTAATTTCTAATTTCTATGAGTTTTCACCTGACAATAAACAAATTTTATTTATTTATTTATTTATAGTGACAACCCTGGCTACGATATCGTTGCGAGCCTCGTACCGTTGCGCAAGCGGCGCAAGAGCACTCAAATTCAGATTAGGCTTCACTTTCGTCCTCAAGGTCGATTGCGTGGAGTGTGTTACTTCCAGTTTTGGGCGGTGCATGCATTGCGTCGACGCGTTGTCGACGACGTCACATAGTTTGCATTTTTTTTCGGCTACAGTTTACAAACATTACCTACTATAGAAATACATAAATAGCTCTGAAGCCTGACACCAAAATCATCTACGTGCTAGCAAGTTTTGAGGAGTTCCCTCATTTTCTCATGGATCCCGTCATCAGAACTGGACCAAATTAATATGGGACCAACTTGGAATTAGCACCTTTGGTAAAAAAAGGATCATCGAAATCGGTTCACGTTTACTATTTATTTTTGATGAATTGAGAAACTCCTCTTATTTTTGAAGTCAGTTAATAAAGGACGTTGTATTAATTTATTTTTCATTACCGCCGGTGCTTGGCAGAAACGAAATACCGCAATCTATTTAGATTGTGACGAACTTAAATAATTACATGCAGGCTACAATAATTACGTGGTTGCTTAATTAACCTATAAACGGACGCGACTCCACGGGCTCTGAGGCGAGCTGTGTTGACGCTGCGCCGGCGGCGCATGCTACATGGGAGATCGGCGATGTCATGGAGGTATTTAATACTTAAGTCGGTATGTACCATACACAAAATCAGGTAAACCTAGAAGGACAACCTTCAAATAAATCAGTGTACGCCCAAAATAAGTGTTAAAAGCGATAATAGATGTCGCTACCTAAGTAGGTAGCGTATATAAATTTGAACTCCATGAGGAACATCTAGATGGCGCTCTACGGGCGAAGTATGAAATGTTCAGCACCCTGGCTACTTCGGATGTACGCCGTTAATGTAAGGAGAGGAGATTCACAGTCTAATATAATCACCTTGTCTCTGGTCTGCGTTGCTTATCTTTGCGATAAACAATGCAGATCGATTTTTTGGAAAGAGGCGATTGATTTCGAACAGTGTCGAATAAGTCGTTGCCATGCGAACACCCTTTCCATTAAAAAATTATAATTATGAAAATCGCACTACTTTGTAAAATGTTACACGCGGTCGTACATAAAAAATACGCGTTGACTTCAGAACCGCCTCCTTTTTTTGACCGGTTGACAAGTCGCGGGCGCACATCTCTTGCGCCGCATGCGCAATATGCGCATTGCGCAACCCGCTTTCTCCTTGCAAGCGTAACCACGGGAAAGTATTGTCTCACTGGCGCAGGACAGGTTCCTGGCCCATGTGATACGGAAGGCCAAGGGTTTATCTTATCTTTTTATATTTATCTCATTCCCGTGAAATGCATTACTTTTCCCAGTTGCCCAAACTTTTCCTGGACAATGTCTTTGTAATTGGTAAATGATTATTTTGTCGCTAGATCATGATCCTAAAAATTAAAGTAATTTTTCTTATGAAACAGTTATTATTATTAGACCCAAAAGGTATAACAATCGCCATTCAAAAAAATAGAGAAGTGATTCCTTAGGTACGGTTGCTATCTCATCCCATCCTAATAAAAAACATGTTTAAAGTCGGGCCGGTCGAATACATGAAAATTTGGAAGAACACGAAGTTAAAAAGCCGAAACATGTCTCGCTAAAGACGAGTTAAGTTAATTATTCGTGATACGATCGGTATAATAGCAACCATAAGAAGCTATTACCGATCGTTTTATATCTAATGATCGGTGATAGATGCATAAAAATCGTCAATAGCTTCATAGTCATTGTTAGGGATCGGTAATAGCAACAATCGACTTTATCATTTAAAAAAAACACTTTGATAGGATAATCCTTTTTTTGAAGGCATTTAACAAAGTAAATATGTCATGTATACATTACACTAGCAGACAAAAACAAAGAAGGTAATCTTAGTAGGCTGCAGAGCAACCAGTCTACTTAAATATTAAGTTCGCTTTTGAAATTGCCTTCAGGGGGTCGTTTATACCTGCGTAGGCGCCGGCCAAAGTTAAGCCTAGTTGTTTGACCTACCGCCTCTCATGCAGAGGGCCAGGGGTTCGAATCCGGCTCGCACCTCTGATATTATGTATGTGCAAAATTAACCTGCAAGCATCTACGAAGTAATTCAAGGATGTGTGTGAACTCCCCACACTGGGCCCGCATGGCGACTATAGCCCAAACCCTCTCGCGATGAAAGGAGGCCTGTGCCCAGCGGTGGGACGTATATAGGCTGTTGTGGTGGTGGTGGTGGCAAAGTTATGGCAGTTTACGGTTTTATAAGTTTCACGAGTGTATGTGTATTTGTGTCTGTCCGTGGCTGCATAACCGGTGAACCAGTTTTCATCTCTTTTTTGTTAGAAAGCCTAGTTAATTGGAAGTGTTCTTAGATCTGTTTGAAGAAAATACTTAGCATAATGGGCGGTTTTCGTATTCCACTCAACCTCCTGAGACCCAGCTGTCAATTTTGTTCGATGAATTTGACATGTTACAGACTACGAGTATAGTTATGTGAATAAAGGACAAGGGGTCTCAGGAGGATAAAAATGTTTAGAAGACTAGAAGACCATGTTGGTACTGAGTCTCTCTGAGGATCACTTTAATTACTTACATATTTTATTATCATAAGAAATCAATCGTCATCATATATCTTCCGAAGTTTTGTTGACAAAATCGTTTTTGATTAAATCATTTTCGTATAATATTGAAAGTACTTACTTACCGTTTGTCTAGGAGGTCGAACAAAGGTATAAAGTCGCATTTGATTCACATGCCTGCAGTATCTTAAGGATTCGTTATCTGTTGGTCTGTCAAGAGTTCTTATACCTATCTAACAATCGTTTAAATCACCCTTATTCATTTATTCATAATTCATAAAAACTACTATGCCCAGATACGGCTATTTTCGTTGCCATTTCTAAGTGCCTATCTTATGTATACACGGTGGGTCAGAAAATATGGCAAATAATTAAAGTTAAATTAAATAAAGACCTATACAATATACTTAGAATCGATAGCCGATACTGTGGGTTAATTATTTGACATATTTTCTGACCCACCATGTATACTCGTAACCATGTGTGTTTGGATGAAAATTATTAATTGTCTGTAAAACTTTAAACTAATAACTAAGTAATAAATAACTTCAGTTTTACTCGACAGTATTATAATTCTGTATTATTCGAAAATAATGAAAGTTTTCACAGGCAAAATTGCTTTACGAACATCACGACAGGATGACAGTTCACAAATGTAATCAAAGTTATGCCTTGCCCTTCCAAGAAACGTTGGGCGATTTAGTTTATCTTTTAATTTTATTTTATAACCTCCAATTATGTGTGCCCGCTGCGCCCCTGGCCGTTCTAAAACCTTTCGAGACCAGGAGCGGTCATTGACATCGAAAATAGGAACAACATTCCTAGTGACCCGATCCCTCGGTTACTTTGCTTTTTTTGTGCCAGCATTAAAGAAGTCGGTAATGTTACCCAAACGTTACTCACCGAACCTATTATAATGATTGTGACCGTTTTGTTGGTGAAACTGGACATTTCGAACCGTTTAGTAGGTTTTTTTTTTAAGTCGATTTATAATCAGGAGAAGGGTTATGCTTTTCGAGTGTGCTGTATGTGCTATGTTTCTTTGGCATGCTCTTTAGACTAAACAGCTTGATGGATTTTAGTTTGTGCGATGTCGTTAGATTCGTCTTGATTGTTAGAGTGACACTGGGTATATCACAAGTATGTATGCAGTCGGGTAATTTATCAAAAATATTTTGACATTGGAAATGTCTTTTAGTTCGCTCCAGTATAGGCTCCGATTTCACGAAAAAGTGCGATCCCTTATATCTCGGAGAGTTGTAAAGATATGATATCCAAAAAAGGCTCTAAAAACGCGTATTCAGGAGAGCTGTAAGGTGCAAAAAGAATTATTCGAGAAAATCAAAAACAAATAAGTTATGGACGAAATTGTGAAAAAAACAATCGTTTCCGAATTTTTGATTTTGGCGCTCGATATTTTGGAATCGAAGAATGATATCAAAAAATTGAAAAAAAAATCCTCTGCACAATTTAGTCAGTTAAAATTTGAGCCTAAAACAAAGACGATCGGGTTAAGGGTTTGCTCTGTAGCCTAACCTTTTTGAAAAAAGACAAAAAGTAAGAACGGCATTTTCCGTAAATTTATTTTCCAATGAGTTCGATAGTCGTGAGGCACGTAATCTGTGATTTTTTTTTATATATACTGACTCTACGTTCAAAGTTATTGTCACGTACTTTAGCGAAAGTGATATATGTCAAGTGTCATAACGACCGCTAACAAGTGTCACTCCTCAATCGCTGTCGTTGTAAATTGAACTCTTTTCGTTTTACAATATGTATAGTTTAGATTATTTCGACGCGGAACCCCTTGCTTTCTGTTGCTTGTTTGTTTTAGTCTCGGCTTTGGTTTTGATTTATTGAATTGAAATGAAAATACTTATACTTAGTTTTTATTTTAATTAACTTTGTGCAAATTATTGTTCCAATTTACAGATTAGAAATATGGAGATTTTTTTTTTAAGTAAAATACCATTTCTATGAATTCTGTATTAAGAGTTTACTATTCCGAGTGTATTATTTTATTTAGCGAAACATTTAGTTTCGCAAAATAAAATAATACACTCAACAGCATTGAAAACGGGTCACTTCGTATGGAAAATCCTATACAAAGTGATCCGTTTTCTTTGCTGTTGAGTGTATTATGATTATGACCTACATTTAGTTCCCCTCTACGAAGGTTCGAAAACATTCGGACAGGTTTCTTAGCGCGTTGCGAAACCCTAAATGACCGTTATTAACGACATTTCAACTCTAAATGACGGTTAAATTTAAAAATTAGCCCGTTTAAATTTCGAAGGACTTGACTGCCCACTCGTCATGCCGAAAATCACCTTGTTAACACGATCATAAAGTCGAATATTTAAGGTTTGACGTTGAGCTCTATTAGCATAGAGAAGATTATCTGTTAAACATAACGTTTAGCATATTTTTTAACTGAAGGTAGTTTTAAAGTAAAAATTGCCATAAGATACCCTGGTAGCATGGTATAGTACTACACAATTTAGAAGGCGCGCGGTTTAGCTCTTAAGGCCGTTGACGCAGAGTCTATTATTGCTTAATTCACGCGCCTTCTAAGTTGAGTAAACATGTACGGCTGTTATCGATTTATATGTTACTTTATATATATTTATGTTTCTCTATCTATGTTTATCTGTATAAATGAATTTAAGTATGTTTATTATTTTTTGTGTTTGTTTCTTCAGCACATCTAAGTCCAGAGCAACGCCTACCAGCCTAGTTTGTTTTCCTCCGTCTCCACTATACAAAGGTTGTCTGGTAGAGCGATAGCTATTAAGCGATAAGACCGCCTGCTGTATGCCTTACCTTTTGTGTAGAGATCTTCTACTATCTAAAGTCCCGCGCCTTCACATTTCAAAACGCTTCAATGTATTTAAAAAGCACCACCAACACTCTCAACACATGTGTGCGTGCTGAGACAGCCATTAACTATGCGTTGGTTCTTTTTAAATAATAATAAAAAAATTGAAGCGTTTCGAAACGTGAAGCCGCGGGACTTTAGATAGTAGAAGATCTCTACTTACATTATGTCTGTATATTGAATGTGTGGTGTTCAATATATTGTATTGTGTAGGTCTCTTATTTCATGAAGGTTAAGTCCTCGGTCCTAGAATCCGAATATACTCCATTTTTTACTTCAGTCTTATTGAAGTCTATTTTAGAAAGAGAATTTAGAAATCGTTCTGTCTCTTCCCAACGACAGAACAGACTGACAAGAGAGAGAAAGACGAATCGTAAATTCGCCTTTTAGTGGATTCCTTACTCGCTCTGCGAGTGAAAGTGAAGTTATGAAATATGTAGTAAGTTAAAATAAATTGTAATGGTACCTATTACCACTGCTATTACTTAATACACATTATTGGCACATTATATTTAGCAAATGGACCTGAATATCAATGTAGAGGGCATTCAATCAATCTACCATTCATTTATTTAAGAAATTGGCCACATAGGGGCATTTTAACACGTCAAAAACGAATTTACCATCAGACGAACGTTCGTAGGACATGTTTCTGCCAGACAAACGGCATTAGTGTCAAAATCACGTTAAATACAGGATTGAAAGTAATTTCATCTAATATATAAAATTCTCGTGTCACAGTGTTTGTAACCAAACTCCTCCGAAACGGCTCGACCGATTCTTATAAAATTTGGAGTGTACGTTCAGTAGGTCTGAGAATAGGACGTAAGCTATTTTTCATACCCAAAAAAAACTAAGGCGGTACGAAGTCCGCGGGGTCAGCTAGTATTTTTATAATAAAACAAATGCATTATGAATGTACCTATATAAGTAGGTATTTCATAATAATATTAAATGTAAGTTAAGAAACAAGGGATAAAATAATAGATAATAGATAGGTAGGTACCTAATTATTTTGCAGGGTATAAATAGTTTACCCATTAATTAAACAGGTATTTATGTATTCTATGAGGGTGTCTCAGAAACGGCTCTAACGATTTTGACGAAAATTTCAATACCTAAGTATAGGGTACCCAGGGGATTACGCCGCTTACGGGTGCGAAAAAAACGGTCTAGCTAAGTTTAATATTTTAGCTATCTATTTTCACCCGAGCACCTACTCTATTAATTAAATACCAAGATGGTAAGTGAAATGGTGGGTTTTTATATCCTGGCTGCGACGTCATAGTGTTTACTGTAGAAGATCTCAAATTCGTTGCCTACCCTGAGCCCTAAGGTGGAATGCCTCTGTGCCAGAAATTTCAGCGGCTGCCTTAACCCCCTACCGGAGCACTGCTATTTGGCGGCAGGTTAGCGGGGAAAGACGGTGGTACCACCCCAGACGGACCTAGCACCAGGCCCTTCGCATATACCAGTAGCTACACCCACTCGGTCTGAGACGAATAACCCCCCCCCCCCTACACCTCTCCCACCATGAATCGGTAGCTCAAAAAATATGCAAGCTTAATAATAACGGCCGGCGCGTGCGCACACAATGGTTCCCACGTCGTGTCCGCAACCATCGGTCAGGAGGATTTACGGTGAAGGTCGGTGTTACTCACATTTCGTGTGCGAAATTCACTTTCGCGTGACTTCGCATACTAGGTCGGCTCAACAGCTTGAGTAAATTCGTCGTTTAAAAAGAATATCGTACGTTGGAAGATTAAAGTGTAGTATGGATACTACTATTATAAATGCGAAAGTAACTCTGTCTGTCTGTCTGGTACCTCTTCACGCTGTGGCTACTTGACCGATTGAGATGAAAGCTGGCATGGAGGTACCAAGTTGGAGTCTCGAGAAGGGACATAGGCTCCGGGAGAACGCATAGTTCTCCCGGGAACGCGATAACCGAATTCCACGCGGGTGAAGTCGCGGGCAGAAGCTAGTTTAATACCTATATGAAGGTCTTCCGGACTGACTGATGACAACGCACACACGAAGGGTCGTAGGTACCTAGATTCCTTATGGATTTTAGGGAAACACTAAGAGAGAATTTCCTGAAATTAAAAAGGGAAAATAAAAGGGAGCGAGGAGATTGTAGTAGAGGCCTATGAGTTTTTAAAATTATATACTGGGTAAAGTATCGACTAGGCGGAGCAGGCGGCAGGCAGCCTTGTATACAGGCGGCATTACCATTTTGGACAATTTTCCAAATGGCAGAGTTATGAGATTTAAGACGTAAACAAAACTATTGTGATCTTCGAAAAATAGAGTCGCGAGGTCAGTCATAGTAGGGTCATGAAGTATATTTAGATATAAAAATGTCACGTGTACAAACCTAACATATACCCCAAGACCGAGGGCATCAAGATCTATCGTACCTACTCATATAGCGGGAGCCCCGCTTTCTCACTGACCCGCGGTTATACAATGAGCTCGTTTTGAGAATTTACGTAAACCAGCAAAGCTTGCATAACTATGACGTACGTCAGATTACTTGCAAGTCTCGCTCGAGACCTTATCGCAACCGTGATTCTGTTTAAATTGCAATGACGATTTGACCGATGGACCCTGAGATCATGGGAAGGGAGAGACGTGTCGAGTCAAGGCAGTGTGAAATATCCGGGAAAAATCGGACTGTAAATAAATATCGTGGAAATGGTTAACCAACGAGGACTGGGAGCCGTTTTTTATTGTTTCGAAATTAGTAATATTCGCTCCAGAGATGTTTATTACCATCCCTCCATGGTAATATTAATCGAGCGTTAATTGATTAAAACATTTTCCCCATTAAATATGCGCCATCCAAATTAATCCAAACGGCGTCTTATATATCCAACAATGTAGGTATAATGTGTTTCAAGAAACGCTGTGTTTTCGCAGCGTGTCGCAACGGTGGCGCCTGCGCCGCTTATATAACATTTAATTAAATTACTTTAACCCGTATTCATAATACTATACGAGATTAGCTCAATCAATCTGTTAAATTTTCACGCAAAAACATGCTAACATGAACTCTAACAGTGAAAATATGATTTAGACGCATCAGCGAATTGCTGCCTGTCTAAAATTAAATAAATGATAAATAAATAATAATAAATAAAAAACCGCTTAATTGCGATGCGCAGCTGGGTAAAATGGTAGGTATGACGCCAGTTTTGAATGTGTTTCTTAATACTTATTTATTAGGACAATGATAATCAATCATGCGGGTCGTCTATGTCCGTCTGTTTATAGGCTACAGGTCTGAGTAGGAATAAAAAAACTGGTATCGGTAATGTTTACTGACTATAATACTTTCCCATTGCTATTTACTCGTTTTTATGAGATGGCGTATGACCTCTTCGTTTAATGAAAATTTTATTTAACTAGGTATCCAATTAAAAATATCGACATGCGACCTTTAATTGTCACGTTTAAACATTAAAATATTACCTTCCTATCTAAGCTCTCTAAGTGCTCAGTCAAGATCGTCATATGACCTTCGATCTCACCGACTCAAGCTTTTTCTTACATAATGGTGCCTTATGCGTGTCACCGTGTCACGCCATTTCTTTTGAGTTTTTTAGAAACTTGTTTGTTGTCTGAATCATTGAGGGGCATCACCAACCCGCTTAACCTATATCAAAGATAAGGCCGGTGGTATTATCAGTGTATAAGGCATTCCACCTTAGACCTCAGGAGCTATATTGTAATCCAAGTCCTAAAATAGGGGCTGGGAGATTCCCTACAACATCGCTCGTGCGTCACGGCGCTCAAGTTGAACTTTTAATCTTTGTTCGCCGCGACACGTGAGCGAATTCTATAGGGATTCTCCCTGGCCCTATTTTAAGAGTTGGATTAGAGCCCCTGGGCTGGCTTGGCGGTGAGGAGAAGCACCGAAAATACATTAGATCAAAAAGAATATTAACAGAAAGATCGACGTAGTCATATAGCACGAAACATCTTAGAAGGCGCGCGGATTAAGCGATAAAAGACTCTGAACGGCTTAAGTGCTTCGCCGCGCGTCTTCTAAGTTGTGTTCTGCTATATCACAGTGTAAGAATAACAATCTACGTTTACACCTTTGATTTGGTGAAAATTGGGGTGAGGCATGAGCTTGAAGAACGGTCCACCAGACTAGGCGTACTACGCCACCGTAGGTAGGTATTAAAAGCAGTTCGCGCAAGATGGCATCATAGACTGACCTATATCTTAGACTGCATGTGTACTTAAGAATAATTAAGTGAGATTCAATTAGTAAGTATATTCTAAGTCTGTGGTGTACGGGTACGAAACTATAAACACAAACAAGTTCATAACCTAAATCCTACTACTTCAGCCTATTTGCGTCCCACTGCTGGGCACAGGCCTCCTCTCATGAGGGTTGGGCTATAGTCCTCACGCGGGCCCAGTGTGGATTGGGGACTTCACACACATCTTTGAATTACTTCGCAGATGAGTGCAGGTTTCCTCACGATGTTTTCTTTCACCGAAAAGCTCAGTGGTAAATTCAAATTGAACCAAAATCCTAAGCAAATAGGAATGTCCGAGAATCATAATTCTTGTAGGTACATGGTTAGGTTTGGATATATTCGCTTTGCGTAACGGGTACATAGGTATAGTATACAAACGTCGTAATCCATATTTAATATTTGGATGAAATTTGGTAAGGAGATAGTTGGAGTCCCGGGAAAGGACATAGGCTACTTTTTATCCCGGAAAAACGCATAGTTCCTGCGGGAATGCGATAACCTAATTACACGCGGGCGAAGTCGCGGGCAGAAATTAGTATATCGTATATCATAAATAACAATATTTACATTCGCTTAAGCAAAAAATAAAAGCGTTCTTCGCATGGCAAGCTTGAATTCTAAGCAAAAATAAAACAATAAAATCACAAGCTGAAAATGTTCTTTTTACATTTCTGATACACTTACAATAACCTAACCTAACCTACCTATGAATCTAATTTCTCTTCTAATAATTCCAATATTGTATTGAAAATTTAATTGTTTGATATGAAAAATTTTAGATCTCGGAAACAAATTCAATTAATTCAAAAAATATTACAAGGTTCAGTGAATTCACTGATTTTATAGACTTGCAATATAAACCTTTGAAAAGGGGGTTTTTGTATACTATTTATATATGATAATTATGAGATCCTAAAAGAATAATTGTGTTTAAGTACTCTGCTAATATAAAAAGACTATATGGAATTTACGACAGTATTTTTAATTTTTATCGTATTCGTATATTTATTAACCTTCCAGTCGTTGCAATGAGGATGTTTAACGTTTGCTATGGTTTTATTGCAAGTAAATATTATGTCGCAGATTGACAGGCCCGGTTCCTATATCCACGAAACGCCTCGTTTTGCCTACGGACGGTTGATTTTTGACATTTGTTGCATAGAGAATCTGTCAAATTTTAACCGTCCGTAGGCAAAACGAGGCGTTACGTGGATATAGGAACCGGCCCGAGTTATTTATATATGTTTACAAATATATATACTTAGTGTACATAGATGTATAATACGTTTGTTTGGATATTAATAAAATAATGTAGTCTTTACAATGGAGATAATAAGTATGTAAGTACCTACAGACGCCGCAAGATATACATTACATATAATATGTCTTAACAGGCGAGGTGATCATAAATATTTGAACATGCACTGGAATATCTGGATAATAATTTCGTGATCAGCTATTTATCAACACTTTTTTCGCTACCATAATGTCAAAATATGATTGCAATATACGTACAGACATCTCATTATTATAATAAAGGGTCAAGAAAAACATTATGACGTTATTTTAACCACAGTATCAGTTATCGATTCTAAGCATGTTTTTTATACTACTACTACTACAGCCTATTTGCGTCCCACTGCTGGGCACACAGGCCTCCTCTCATCACGAGACGGTTTAAAAGTTGAAATGTTTGAAAGTAATGATTTACCTCTAAACAGTGACGTCATGTTACACTATTTGTATGAAAACTGTTTTGATGTTCAATAAAAAGTATCTGATTTTACTTGTCAATCTAGAAACCGATTGCATTTGTTTCAGCATTTTACTTTACTCGCTTTACTGGACCTTGACTCTCTCAACTTACGAAAAAAACGAGATTTTGCGTCAAAGTTATGAAAAATACAAGTAATCGGATAACGGTTTTGAACATTCAAAGTGCAAACAATTTAGTTTTTCTGATCCTATGTGCAAATGTGGACAATTTTTAATTGAAAACGCTCTACAGAATACAGTCGAGATTTCAAAGAGCCGTATCACACGGTGTTACGATAAATACATAAAGTAGAACTTATGTGACAAGTAACAAGGTTTGGATAGGTACATCATTTTAATGTTGCAATCAAAAACATTTTATTTACATCTGCATAACCTTAAAACGTCCTTCAGAGCCTACCTATTTTACTTAGTTAAAATATTGTCTTGTCCTCGGGCAGTGAGCAGACTAAACATTTTAGAGAGGGGGAATAAAGCTTTAATTCTTCCTAAATAAACACGTGAATAAGTAAAATGTTTGTTTCAAGCTTTGTAATGAAATCGTAGGCGTAAATCACTTAAATTATAAAACAATGTTTCAATTTGAATACTCGTAACGTTTCGTGTTTCACAGGACAACACTGTCGACTCTAGTTAGCACGAAATAAAATAAAAATCTGAACAGGACTTATGAGTAATTGAAAATTAAAAAAACAGAGTGCCTATAACTGTCTAACCCCTGAACTGATTTAAATATAGCTAACAATCATCAATATTACAAACGCTTTTTTGGATTATAACTATTAAATTTCACACTAAGAAGTAGAAGACAAAAATAATCAATAAAAATGGGCGGGACTGGGTTGCACACCACTGTTAAACATTAATAGTTATTTATGAAACTAGTGCGGAAAGTAGGTCAATATATTTTATGTGTTTCCTTGCATGATGAATTGTAAAACGTTGTATTACACTCGTGCGGATAGGTCATCCCCGAACGAGTGGCGTTCAACTAAAACACGAGCGTAGCGAGTGTTTTACACCGACACTTGTATCATAAATAACTATTAAGAAGTAAAAGTTTTATGTATTAAGGCATTAATAATTTTAAAACACCCAAAAAAATAAAAATAGATATATAACTTTGTAATTTTATTGTTCAGATCACTTTAGTTTGGACGCTACAGACATTTTACTTTCCCGCACACTGCTGCGTGCGGGAAAGTAGTTCCTATTTTCATTCCCGCACAGTATGCACAAACGTGCAGGAAAGTAAAACTTTCTGCGATAATGTTTACCAACATAAAGGGGGCTTTCTGAGCATATGCATTGTAAAAGTTTTTTCCGGGACCGTTCCGCGGAGCTGAAGCAAATAATTTAATGTTACTAAAATTATGTTCCTAAGATTTATAGTTTTGCACTTTTTAAGGCAAGACGGGATACGCCAATTCGTGGTAATTCACTTATTTATGGAGGACGAATGACTACCTGTCATCGAGTATAGCTCATCTGCTTGTCCCTTTATACTACTACTAGGTAGGTATTTGCGTCCCACTGCTGGTCACAGGCTTACTTTCGTCACGAGAGCGTTTGGGCTATAGTCCCCACGCGGGCCCAGAGCGTATTGAGGACTTCAAACTCATCTTTGAATTACTTCGCAGATTTCTTCACGGTGTTTCCCTTTACCGAAAAGCTCAGTGGTAAATTCAAATTGAATTTCGCACACAAGTAAACTTAGAGGTGCGAGCCGGAATCGAACCCCCGACCCTCTGCATGAGAGGCGGTAGGTCGAACCACTAGGCCATCACGGCTTTTATCGGCCCTCCCTTTATACTTAAGTAGTATAAAAACTGTTTTCCCCGCTAACCTGCCGCCAAATAAGCAGTGCTCGCACTGTTGTGGTCCGGTAAAGGTCGGTGAAATTACTGGCACGCATTCGAGATCTCCTTTCGAGATTTCGGTGTCCATGGGCCACTAGTGACTGCTTACCATCGGGTGACCTGATGTGCTCGTTTGCCTACATAACATAATAAGAAAATGTAAAATGAGATAATAGTTAAAATTTGCTTGTTCAAGCCCTCCCCAAGCGTATCTCTTAAGGCGCCGCTGACTAATACTTACATAAGTTCATGTGGAAACGGTGGTGAAGAAATGTTAGCAATGTAGAGCCTCCACATAACCAACTGTATTCAAACGGCTTAAGGTTGGCAAAACCAACGGTCTAGTGAAAGATTTTCCTTGAACATTTCGTATGTTTTTTCCAAATTGATTTCGTAAGAATGCAATGCCTTCGTATTTAGGATTATGTAGATCAGAGCTAAATGTCTGTGAAAGAACTAGTTTGGTAGAGGTAGGTGACACGGTAATTGGACTACTTTAAGGCAGTATTAGCCAATATTTTTTGAAATTAATTCAAAGTCAGATAATGAAACCAATCGAGTAAAAGTTCTTAAAATCATGAAGCAAAAAAACTACTGCACTAAGCTAAGAAAGTATTTTTTATTATTATATTATTCCCTAGGAGACTGTAATGGGGACTAGTATTACATTAAACAATTACACTATACTATACTTAATGTAGGTAAGGCCAAGCATGACTTTGTTTCTTAAATTTTGAACACGGCGCTCCTACTTAAACAAAGGAGGAAGCCTATGAGACGCTAGCAACGGCAGAGGCATCGCTCGAGCGTTGCCTTGCCTACCCGACCCCTTTTATTAGATTTTCCTTCTTGCCGCATTCAAGGTCTTATGGTTCCTATTAAGAAATCATAAGATTTCGATTCTCGTCATATTGTAACAGACAGTAAAGTGACGCGCGGTTATTGGTACACCGGTGGGCGATGGGCTGACAGCGTCACTACATGCCAGTGTTGATGATCTCATTAGCTCATTACCCTCGAAACTTTGTCAAAAGTGGCGTGATGTGACTTTGAAGGTTGTGACCTGCGTACCCCGCAAGGGAACATAGACGTAATGATATGTAGGTTTGTATGTGTAGGTATGTCCTTCTTGCCGACCGAACAAACAGAACACCGATCTACCTCTGTAAGTTATTTGTGTCACTGTCCACGTGTTCCCAAAACTTTGGACCCATAGACAACCAGTAATTTTATAGATATAATGATCATTGCGCGGCACAACAGAAATACCTTGTACCAAATGACTTGTCATCCTTACTATGTTTTCTGGTCTGATCACTCGAGGAAGCGGTTTGGCAAATATTACGTACGTAGGTATACTCTAATACTGTTTGCTGTGGACACACAAACGATTTACGCCACGCCCGAGAGGCTATCGAGTCCGATGTGACTGACATAACACTCATTACAATTACTTAGGTAGGTATATAGACGAAGTTTCGAGACTTCAGCCACCACAACAGATAGGCAAGGAATCGGGAGCCTTATTCGAGTTAAAGAATGATAGTAGGTATCATACTTTAACTCGAATAAGGCTTCCTGATTATCTTTATCTCATCTCAATATTCTTCATTCAAAATGTCATCAATCATTTATTCATCATTTTAAGCCGTGGTGGCCTAGTGGTTCGACCTATCGTCTCTCATGCAGGAGGTCGCGGGTTCGATTCCGGCTCGCACCTCTAAGTTTACTTATGTGCAAAATTCTATTTGATTTTACCACTGAGCTTTTCGGTGAAGGAAAACATCGTGAGGAAACCTGCTCGCAACTGCGAAATGATTCAAAGTCTTGTGTGAAGGAAATCCCCAATCCGCACTGGGCCCGCGTGGGAACTATTAGGTCCTTACATATGAAATTGGCGTTTCAAATGGCAGAAATGAAAACGATTTTTTTTTATGAAACTATTTTTTTATTTAGTCAAAGTATGTACCATGGCTATCTATGCACTTTTGCCATCTCGAAGGTAGTTCATTGATTCCTTTACTAAAAAAAGTGTGTGAGCGAGAATCAATAAAATCTTTGAAGGCCGTTTGGACAGCCTCGTGAGAATTGAATTTTTTTCCTTGCATGAAGTTGTCCAAATTCCGAAAAAAATGGTAATCAGTTGGAGCAAGGTCCGGGGAGTATGGTGGGTGTCGAAGACATTCCAGTCGCAGCTCCCGTAGTTTTGCGGCCGTCAAACGTGCCGTATGTGGTCGAGCGTTGTCCTGAAGCAGCAGTGGGCTAGATCGATTGACCAGTCTGGGTTGTTTAATGGCTAGCTTTTCCATCATCGTTTGCAATTGTTGACAATACACATCAGCCGTGATTGTTTGCCCAGATCTTAAGAAACTGTAATGGATGACACCGGCACTAGTCCACCAGACACTTACCAGTACCTTTTTCTGAGTCAACTTTCGTTTCGGGCAGAATTTGGCTGGTTCACCTGGGTTCAACCATTGTGAAGAACGTTTCCGGTTGTCGTACAAGATCCATTTTTCATCACAAGTAACGATACGATTCAAAATGCCTTCATTATTGTGCCGGTTGAGAAGTGAAACGCAACACTCGACGCGTGTTTCTTTGTTTGCGTCGCTCAATTCATGCGGTACCCATTTTTCAAGTTTTTTCACTTTTCCAATTTGTTTCAAGTGAATCAAAATGGTTTTATCACTCACACCGAAGCCTGCCGCTAACTCTGACGTGGTTTGCGATGGATCTGCTTCCACAATTGCTTTTAATTCTTCGTTATCAACTTGTGTCTCCGGCCGTCCACGAGGCTTGTTCTGTAGGTCAAAATTTCCAGAACGGAAACGTTGGAACCAATAACGTACCGTATTTTCTTTTGCAGTAGCTTCCCCATACGCATTGTTAATCCTACGAGCCGTTTCTGCAGCACTAGTGCCGAGGTGAAACTCATATTCGTAAATATAGCGATATTTTAAGTTCTCCATATTGTGAACAGAACGATGTGAAAGAAAAACAAATGACGCGATAACAAATAAATTTCGTAATTCGAACACAGAAATACATGGTCTTAAATTTGAATTTGGAATTCCTAGCCGAACGCCACATATTTTGAATCAAAGTTGCCAGTTCGCCAAACGCCAATTTCATATGTAAGGACCTAATATAACTATAGTAATGGGAGGAGACCTGTGCCTAGCAGTGGGACGCAAATAGGCTGTAGTAGTCGTTGAAACTAATGCAAGATCCGTCCGAAAGGCTTCTACGATCTCTAGTACCTAGGTACTTACCTGCTGGCAAACAGTAACAACTGCTGCACTCTGTCTGCTGCTAGTGATGCTGTCTGCTGTACTGAGTAAGTACTCATACAACGCGATGTTCCAGTAAGCGGGGGAATGAGCCGAAATTGCTAGCACAGAGGCATTCCATGTCATTCCACGTCCATGCCTCAGGGTTGGCATGGCAACGCATTGCGATCTTATGATTCTGCGATCTTATGATTCTCTACGTCCATGGACCACTGATACCACTTACCATCAGTCAGCCTGTGTGCTTGTTTGACAACGAATATTATCATGATCTCGGTTGAGATTATCTCTAGAGAAACAAAGTGGACGACGGCCTTTCGCGGACCGAGCGCGGAGTTGCGTCACTTTTATGTAGGTCGCTACCCGCTGCAGACCGAAACCGAGAGTTATGTGTTTTGCGTACCTACCCTACTATGATACCTTGTAATTTTGCCGTCATCGACGCTCGTGTCACGGTACAAGCTTACTTGCATATTTAACACATCCCTTAAATGTATGAAATTTTTAAGTAATGGACTTCAGCAAAAGTATATATATATAAATAAATACATATCTCGGGACATTTCACACAAATTTAACTAAGCTAAGCTTGTATTGTGCAAGACATCGATTTAAATACTTTTACAGAAAAACAAATAAGTACATCTAATATATAAAATTCTCGTGTCACAGTGTTTGTAACCAAAATCCTCCGAAACGCCTCGAACAATTCTTATGAAATTTGGTGTGTACGTTCAGTAGGTCTGAGAATAGGACGTAAGCTATTTTTCATACCCAAAAAAAAATCCAAGGCGGTACGAAGTCCGCGGGGTCAGCTAGTTATATAATAAAATACTGAACATCTATGACTTGAGTGGGCACAAACATTCGTACCTGCTCATCACAGAAAGTTTGCTCCTAGCAGGATTCGAACCCGCGAATGATGCGACGGAACAGTGGGAATGGTCACTACCAATTATAAAGCCAAGTCGTAAAAAAAACCCTCTCCTGAGGAGAGGAGGCCTGTGCCCTACTGCTGGAAGCGGGACGCAATTACGCTGTTGTGGTGGTCGTGTGTGTATATTTAAATTTATATGAAACTATTCGATTAATTTTCAAGAAGAACTTTTTCTCCAATTTTTACAAAATAATTAAATCGAGTACGCAAAACCATAAGCGCACAAGTCTGTTTTACCACAGTTGAAATGAACAAGGTTCTTCATCTACTTAGAGGTAAGTGCGTACTTTTTGACGTGCCTAATGCGTGACTATTTAAATTTTTCCAACTACAATAATTTGAAATGTACATATCCACATCGGTAGGGCTTGTTAATTATATAGCCAACCTTGTCTAACGCCTGAGTGCGAAAGAGACGGGCGTCCTCATCGTCCATGATCGTTCAAAATATTTGCCAGGACATACCAACACGTATGCCGCTGTGGTACACACGTACGGCTCACCGTGCTTTACTGTGTCCGCCACAGTATCGTACGTATGTCGCCGCGGTGTACACGTATGGCTCACCATTATTTACTGTGTCCGCTACAGTATCGTACGTATGCCGCCGCGGTACACACGTATGGCTCACCATTATTTACTGTGCCCGCCACAGTATCGTACGTATGCCACCGCGGTACACGCGTATGGTTCACCATTATTTACTGTGTCCGCTACAGTATCGTACGTATGCCGCCGCGGTACACACGTATGGCTCACCATTATTTACTGTGCCCGCCACAGTATCGTACGTATACCACCGCGGTACACGCGTATGGTTCACCATTAGTTACTGTGCCCGCACAGTATCGTACGTAAGCCGCCATGGTACACACGTATGGTTGACCGTGTTCTACTGTGCCCGCAACAATAGCATACGGATGTGGCAGTCGTAGTTTCAGGAGTATTCAGTGCGACTTGCGCACTACGTATACGTAGCCGGATGTCGGGCTACGTACGTACGTACAAAAATCGACCACGAGTAAATTGCGTAACCCGCTCCATGATGAGCGTCAGTATGCCGACTACGTACGACTGACTACGTACGGGTAATGGAGCGGGTTACACACGTCATTGTGGTCGATTTTTGTCCTTATTTTACGTAGCGCGGCAGAGGATCTTTTTCTCAGTGTGTGATCGGCCTTTTGAATAGTTCTAAATCAAACACTGTGACACGATAATTTTATATATTAGATATGCCAAGCCACCAAAATAATCGACAATTGAGTAGGAATTGAGTACTTTTAGTATTTCAAAGTCATGGATATATGGTAATGATTTTGGTCCAAATGTAGGTAGATATCTCTTTTAAATTGCTATGCCCTACCAGGGTTCATATACATCTTAGCACTGTAAAAGTAACTCTAAGGATTCTACTGTACCTAACACCTGTGTATATGCTGCAATAAATGATTATGATTATGATTAGGTATATCATAAAAAAGTCCGTAAAATCAGAATTTACCTTGAATGCCGCAGACAAGGATCCCTCTCAAATGTCTGCCTTAGTTCAGAATTTTCTCAATAGATCCGTCTGATTATTGAGAAAATTCTAGGATAGACGAGCCAAGTGGCTCCAGAATCACCATGAAACTCTTAGATATCGCTGACAGAGATACGGTGGCTGCCTAAAAAATTTACAACACTCCCCATAATATAGTTATTTTTATACCATTGATTGTAAAATGAAGAATGAAATCCCCAATCCGCACTGGGCCCGCGTGGGGACTATAGCCCAATAACCCTCTCGTGATGAGAGGAGGCCTGTGCCCAGCAGTGGGACGAAAATAGGCTGTGGTAGTAGTAGTAGTAGTAGTTTGTAAAATGATCATATAAGCTAACTGATGGTAAGTCACCATGGCCACGAACGAGAATGCGTCGCCATCTGTGAGAACTACGATTGAATGCCTTTATGGGTAAATTTTTCTGCTCCCTTACACCCTTATGGGAACACAACAGGTCATGCCATCGACATGACTAGCAACAGATAATCTGTCTGCATGATCTAAATATTTGGGTATCGTGACGAAATGAGAACTACCTACCTCCTGGATTTAACTCAATTTATTTATCTTATGACAATACGAAAGCACGGTAAAATTACAGATCGCGCTCAAGTGTTATGTAACAAAATATTGGGCATGCAAAATTCGCTCGCGTTCAAATTGTATAATTTTATACAATTCCGTAAAGTTATACAACAATTTCGATGGAAGTAAAACAACGTAAACTCGTAAACCATTGGGGATCAAGTTTTTACACTGAATTTGTGTTTTATGAAAGCGAAAGTTTCACCATAGATAATCAAAATTGGTCAAGTAATTTCAATGACGCTCATTACGGCAACTGTACCAAATTCATTAATTCAAGGAGAAAAGGTGAAATTCATATTTAGAACCTTAGCTCAGAAACAGAGAAAAACATCTAAGACGGGTGGTTATTAGGTAAATCGTACATAGGTATTTGTCTCTATTAGAGGTAAGGCTTGGCTCAATTGTTCTCAGCCGCTAAACACGGGTTAGCATCTTAACCCAGGTTTAGTTAAACCAACATAACTCGACTTAGAAACTAACCCGAAGGCTACCGGACTGGCTTGATGCAAGTGGCCCTACGAAAAAGTATTTACTCAATTACTTCCCCTGTGAAGCATATGAGTTAATAAATCCATTAAAAACAAACATGCTTAATAAATAACCTGAAATCAACACAGAAATGAGAAAACAAAATTGCACGCGGATATCGATCTTAAATCGCGCGCGAACACGCTCGGCACGACAAAAAAGCCGGTACTTACTTTTCAGCGCCCAGAGGCTCCTGTCCTTCAGGCCGTCGACGTACTCCTGCATGTCATCTAGGCACTCCCCGCGCACCGCTCGCTGGATCTCCGCCCACTGCCTGACCAGAATCTCCGCGTCGAAGACTCGCAGCATCTCCTCAATTCCCACCACCGTCACATTGGTCTTCCACACTCTAGTTTCGTTCACCGTACTCCTTATAGACTCTGAAAGCTTCGCCAGCACATCTCTGTTCGGTTTACTCGTCGTCTTATCCTTAGCGCTCTTTATTATGTGCTGCACGTTGTGAGACTTCTCCGTGCTGGGGCTTTTAAGCTCCGGCTCGTCGAAAGCCTCCGAGAAACTCAAGCCGTCATCGTCGGCGAACAAGTCGAACGAATCCTCAGTGGTTGATCTGTCCTTCGTCAACACCGACCCTATGAGGTCCGAGTTCACCCCGGAACTCAAGCCCTTCGAGCCTTTTATGTTTTGGAACGCGTCTATAAGAGCGCTCCTCAATTTCTCCTCTCTGGCATTCTCTTTTGTTGGTTCCAGCGCAAACGCGGCACTGACGAGCAAAATCAACACTAAGGTCGCCATGGTGGATCACTGGCACATTATTTGGGTAAGTGCACGCGGCATGGCAGTCGGAACGCGACTGAGCGCAGGCGCAACTTGTGACATAACCGTTACCACTTTCACTATCTGATAGGGACGCGCCTTTTCACCGAACAAGTGGGCCTATGTAGGAGTTGGGCTACTTACCGCCATTGGCATGCCGCACGGGCCGTTCATTCGGTGAACTTAACACACTTGAGCCTACATCACAATTCCACTTGTAACTTTACACTGTTGTATCTAGCTCGACTTGACATTCTTGTTTAAAATTATCCACAGGTCGCAGAGAAAAAGCTTTCCTTTAATTATGATAATTCTTACTGTTACCGTTACTTTTCTTTAGAAAAAGGAATATTGGCTAAATAGTAAATAGGTAAGGCACTTTTACCAAACCTATTTAGCCAATATTCCTCTTCACAATCGCAATATCCCTTTTCACATTTTAGACGAATCGCCGAAATTTAATTTGATCAAACACAAAGCCGAATGCCGAATCACAGCCGCATCTCTACTTCACTACCACATCCTTGTGAGCTGTGCCACTTGTGAAATGAGTTAATACGTAATATACATATTTGTTAATTATTTATGGAGTCTTTTACTCCGTTTATGTTAGTTCTGATGGCCTATTTGTCACTAGCTGAGCATTCATCCTGATTCCGAGCCCTCTAATTATTATTCCGTCTTTAGCCGAGACTACTTTACAAAGCCGAGGCTCTGGCCGCGTGCCGATCGCCGAGCCATAACCGCAATCCGCATCCCTAAGCACTACCGCATCCTTCTAGGCCGGCACTTGTTGATAATTAACGTGGCTTTATGGTCAAGTTATTTAAATATCTTTAAATATGGCGCGTAACGATTATGCAATTAACTTTCATAACTTTCGATGTCACAAATGATGACATGATATTGCATGACACGTGATCATCGGCCTCGTTTGGAGGTCTAGAAACCATCGTCAAGTTTGACCGTATTTGCTCAGTTCTTAGCGCCTGCTTGCTGGGCCGAAGGAAAGTCGTAATCTAAGAAATGCCTCAATTTAGAAGTTCAGTATTGTCATTTTTCGTACTGTCTTTTTTTTCCAATGATTTGCCGTTTCTGAGCAACCACTATAAGTTATTGTTACTATCGCGATAAAAATATATCTTTTTATTAATATCACTACATAGTATAAAACAAAGTCGCTTCCTCCTGTCTGTCTGTCCCTGTGGATGCTTAGATCTTTAAAACTACGCGACGGATTTTGATGCGGGTTTTTTTGATAGAGTGATTCAAGAGGAAGGTTTTAGAATATAATTTGTTATAGTTTAACGGTTAATTCCCTCGGCAACGCTATAAACCTAGTTAAAGCTTGTTTTACTATAATCAGAATCTTCACATTCCTTTATTTGTATGTAATTAAGTAAAATTAGGACAAAATTACCGAGCGATGTCTAAAGGTCGATTTAAAAAAAAAAGGTAAACAGCTGAAAATCGATTTTTCGGATAGTATTTAATAGGACTTTCATCCCTTTAAGTTTTAGCGTTAGTTTTTGGAACCTGTATACCTATCCCTGTTCTCGAGTCCGAATAGATCTGCCTCGCATTAAGCTGTCTTTCCGTGGCTTTGCCTTTCTCCCTTCCTATATTATTAAAAGCTTTTATTTAACTTGCAATGTATGTATGTATGTATGTTGTTCGATTGGATTCTTGCAACTCAATTTTGAAGCAGATATCTTCAACCGATTGGCCTGAAATTTTGTATCACGTTTAGTTTGGACTGCAATAGGAATATGGTTAACTCGTGACAAGCTTTTATATCATAATAAATTGTGTAATGAAAAGAAAGAAATAGTTATTTGTGCAACAAGAGAGCAAAATTGTTTTTTGCTTCGAGTGCCATGTTTGAGTCCTGAGCTAGCGAATGATTCTTTAGTTGAATCACGAGCGTTCAGCGAGTGATTCTAGTTTAGAATCTTGAGCTAGCGAAGGACTCAAAGGCACGAGAAGTAAAAGAAATTGCTCTCGAGTAGCACATACAATTTTTCACCTCAGTAGCGAGAACACATAAAAGGTACTTGCAAAGAATACTTACATCACGAAAAATATAAAATAACATTTCTTCTTCACTCCTTTCACTCAAATTATTACTTGAATTTCATATTTTAAAAGAATTACTTTAAAGTTAGTTATCGAAAATTAAGAAGAAAGACATGATTTGACATGAGAGAATGGCGGCAATTTTCTAAACGTATGTTCGGAAACTAGTACAATGATAAATTTCGAATTTATTCGGTATTAATATTTGAAAACTTTTAGTTTACTTAAATTAAAACTTTAGTTTAAAATGATTACAAATAACATAATTATATGAAATATAAGTCATTTAAAAATTGTAAGATTTTCAGAACGTATAATTTTAATGTTTAAAAATACGGCGGTTCTGATGCGTTGCGCCTATCCGAACATTTCTAGTTCAGTTTTTTTTTCTACGAAAATAGATTCGCACTGAGACTTGCCTAGTATAATTCTACCTCTTTTCTTAAAGAAATGAAAAGAAGAGAGCTGATAAAATCGAGATAGTTTGAATTATTGGTATAAGGAGTTACTAGTTAGATGCCGCAGTATGAAATAACCATTAGCATAATCAAATAAATAAATAAAAACGCGGGAATGATTTAACTGTGGCTGCAAGGCTTAGGCCTTTGCCTTTGCCTGATGTGATTGTCTGATGGGATAAAAGGATTAAAAAAAAAACAAATTAAAAAAATACTTTGTCTCACTGAGTGAAACAAACACGATTTTGCTCACTAATTTCTGACAGCAAAGTCTACTTGTTCGAGCTGCTGAGGTGAAAAGAAACATTTATTCGGCTAAAAAACATTGTGTGTCGACACGTTCGCTGCGTCTCACATTAATGCCACCCGGTCACAAGCCGGCGCTGCTGCTGACCGTGAAGTATTTATGCATAATGCATGAATATGAGTTTGCGGCTCTCGCGGTTGAGACTCTGGGTCCCTGGTCGGCAGACATGAAAGCTTTCATGAGGATGTTGTCGGCCCACTTGATCGACAAAACCGGCGACCCAAGGGCTGGCGCTTACCTCTCGCAAAGGATTTCTTTAACAATCCAGAGAGGTAACGCCGCCAGCGTTATGGGCACCATGCCGCAAAATGAAATTTTGGAAGGGGTGTTTTTTCTATAGTTATTTTTAGTTCTAGTTTTAAATTTTATTTCTAATTCAATTATTTTATTTTTAAGTCGCTGAATTTGTATGTGAATCAGTTTTAATAAACATCTTTATTCGGCTAATGACGTTATAATAAGTTGGTAGTAAAAGTTTTGAAGGAAAAGTTAATTTTATTCTTTTTATAGCAGCGCATTGAAATAAGAACTTGCTTTTTTTACTTTTAATATTATTGCAATCCTAACCTAAGAATAACACACAACTAAATTGTATGAAGTATTGGGATTGGAGGTACTATAATTTCTATTCTCGTCAACGTTAGGTCCACTGCTGCTGAGGTCTTCCGTTTCCACACAAATAAACTCTACCTTGTAACCTAACTAAGTAGGTACTTATATTAAAACTAGCACCGCAACTTCGCCCGCGTGGAATTCGGTTATGGCGTTCCCGCGGTAACTATGCGTTTTTCCGGGATAAACAGCTTTATGTCCTTTCCCGTGACCCCAACTATCTCCATACCAAATTTCATCCAAATCCGTCCAGCGGTTGAAGCGTGAAAAGGTAACAGATAGACAGAGTTACTTTCGCATTTATTAATTTTAGTACTTATGGATGCTTTGTATTGTAAATTTTCACCTGGTCCATTTTATTGGTGTAAAATTTTGTGATGTTTTTACGACGTAAACATTGAATGACTAACTTCTATTGTCGTTTTGACATACTTACCAAAAAAACTTACTTATTATGTCATTTATAACAGTAGGTACTAGCTGGCCCCGCGGACTTCATACCGCCTTAGAATATTTTTATTTAGTTATGAAAAATAGCTTACTTCCTATTCTCAGACCTACTGAACATACACACCAAATTTCATAAGAATCGGTCGAGCCGTTTCGGAGGAGTTTGGTTACAAACATTGTGACACGAGAATTTTATATATTAGATTAGATTTATTGAAACTAAATTACTTATAGACATCAACATCATAAGTAATTAAGTACCTAAGTAAATACCTAACAAAAGCGAAAATGACAGGTGTTTGTTATGGTAAAGTCGAAGGCCTGATTTCTGGTTCCCACGGTGGATCTATGTTATTATTTGCCCCCCGCGATGTCGCTAATGAACGATGAATGAATGATGTTTAGAACAATGCTCCTGCGTAACTCCGCTTTTATGGTCGCCATGAAATCTGATGTCTCGGGACGAAGATTTGTCCTGTAGTTTTACAAAATTGGGGAACCTATTCTTGGTAGTTTTTTTTCATTTATGAATTTTACTAGCCGATGCCCGCGAACTTCGACCCACGTAGACTTAGAATTTGCGTACCCGATGATACTATACATATAGACAGTTATAGAAACCAGTTATAGGAACATCGTGAG
This sequence comes from Aethes cnicana, assembly GCA_963971205.1. Lineage (NCBI taxonomy): Eukaryota > Metazoa > Arthropoda > Insecta > Lepidoptera > Tortricidae > Aethes > Aethes cnicana. The sequence goes on from OZ020272.1 coordinate 28,990,597, forward strand.
AAAACCTGCACGCTTCATTCTATGGTTGAATGACGCGTCTCGTTTTATATTTGTTGGTTAGGCATTAAAATGATAAGATTACATTAAAATGTATGGAAAATGCGATGGAAAGTTTTCAAAAGATAGTACTTCCAGAATCCTAAAAAGTTTGTGTTCCTATGATAATTGTTGCAATCCATAGTTAATGTTTTATTCAACCATAGAGCGATAATTCATGTTTTCATTCAGAAATTAATGAAAACAGCGAAATATTTGACAGCTATTTGCGACGTTGCCAACTTTCGGAGTAAACCCTCTTAAATCTACAAACAGCCCCCACGGCATGGTACCGAGCGAACACACAGAAGGGTAAAACATTTCTAAGCGCAGACAAAGATCCAGACATCACCCGCCTGAGCCACCGAGTTACTTAATTCAGGCCGGTATTAGGCCCCATCACCTAACAAGAGTCCATCACAATCACAACACCTATGTACGTCCCACTACTGGGCACAGGCCTCCTCTTATCACGAGAGGGTTACGGCTATACCTACACGCGGCCCCAGTGCGGATTGGGGACTTCACACACGAGATTCAAGATGCGAGGTTTCCTCAATTGAAAAGCTCAGTGATAAGGTTTCGAACCTATAGTGAGACGTCGGCTGTTGCATGGTGGTTTCTAATTAAATGTTCTAACATACTAAGTACTTGAATTCAACTAAAATTTAAAATAGCCCGAAAGCACGCATGCCCTGTGTCGCTGCGAGACGAAAATCATTCCACCAATTCGGTTTCATGACGTTTACCTTCATCGTTTATTATGCTGTTGTTGAGCACCGAGTCTCCAAAATTCAACTGTAAAATCAACAAGATAAGAGCTAGGGAACCCTTTTCAGAGAAACCATGGCCTCAACACAAGGTTGTGACATTCGACGCTTAACTGGCTCAAGACTGTCCCTTTTTAGCCGACTTTCGAAGAAGGAGGAGCTTTTCAATGTTGTTTTTATCACACGCGCCGCTGCCTCCGTATGTTCTCGAGCAACAAAAACTAAACGTAGGTAAGTACGTAAACATTCTGTCGATAGAGCCATGATAGAGAGAACTCATTGTGAGTGCCACTTGCTTTGCGATCCTCAAGAAAAATGTACCTTATAAATATGAACCGTATAGGGTCTAAGATCCGAGTTAACAACGACGTTCACCCATTCTGATTAGTCGATGCAATTTACTTTTTATTACTTAACCAGCTTCTGCCCGCGACTTCATCGGCATGGAATTCCCTAACGGAACTTTGCTTTTTTCCGGGATTAAAAAGTAGCCTATCTCGGGACTCCAACTATCTTCATACCAAACCCGTTTTTACGTGATTCGCGGTCAAATAAACAGACAAACAGGCAAAAGTTCTACAAACTGTTGGAATGTGTTCTGTTATCGACTCTAAGTATCCCCAGCTTATTATTTTCAACCGACGAAAAAAAAGGAGGAGGTTCTCAATTCGACGCGTATATTTTTTTTTTTTATGTTTGACCACGGATATCTCCGTCAATTGTGAACCGATTTCGATGATTCTTTTTTTAATTGAAAGGTGTACCTCCAACTTGAACCCTTTTAATAATTTGGTTTAGTTCTGATGATGAGATCCATGACAAAACGAGGGAACTCCTCGAAATTTGTTAGCATGTGTATGATTTTGGCATAAATTTCAAAGATTACAGTGAGACTTACGTCCCATCGTACACATGTTTGGAAACTATAACCGAAAAAAAATTTTTACATAAAAAAATAGAACCTACTGCAATCTCCGACAGCCTGTGAAGTCGGTGTCAAGTGAACCGCCCCAAAGCTATGACTATCTTATAGTGAACTTGACACCAACTTCACAGGCTATCGGAGTTTGAAGTCGGTTCTATTTGTATATAAAAATTTTTTTCGAATATCTTCCGTGTACAGACTTTCGATTTCGACCCTCTTTAGCTTTATTATATGTATAGAAGATAGATATTTTTTTTGTAAGTATGAGCAGTAACAAGGAAATTATACAGACATGAATAGACTCAAAATAAAATTTATTAAATATTGGATTTTTATCAATTTTTTAAATCTAGAAAAAAAGATTTAAAAAAATGATAGATTTCCAATACGTTATCCACAATTAATCTAGTTGAAGTCGCCAGTCAACTGAACAAATCCCATGTCCATAATTATGTGACCAAGTTTCAGTTAAATAGTAAACATACATACTACTACTACTTCAGCCTATTTGCGTCCCACTGCTGGGCACAGGCCTCCTCTCATCACGCGGGCCCAGTGCGGATTAGGGACTTCACACACAGTATCTTTGAATTAAGTATTTCGCAGATGAGAGCAGGTTTCCTCACGATGTTTCCCTTCACCGAAAAGCTCAGTGGCAAATTCAAATTGAATTTCGCACGTAAGTAAACTTAGAGGTGCGAGCCTGAATCGAAACCCCGACCCTCTGCATGAGAGGCGGTAGGTCGAACCACTAGGCCACCACGGCTTCGTACATACATATTAAAAGTTAAATTATTTAGTCTGTTTAGCAATTTCCGCCATGACATTTGAACATACGACCAATATTAGTGATGTCGAAACCGACGGACGGATGTACAACCTCAACTTCGTATTAGTTGTTGGTCAATGGAGTAATATTCGATAGGATTGTAGGTAGCTACATCTCCGGAGCGGTTCATAGACGTGTTTTTAGGGTTCCGAAGTCCACAAGGAACCCTTATAGTTTCGCCATGTCCGTCCGTCCGTCCGTCTGTCCGCACTATTGCTCGGAGATGCTTAGTTCTAGAAAGCTGTAATTTGGCATGAATATACATATTAGTTACGCTGACAAAGTGGTACAATAAATTTTTTTAAATTTTTTTTTTATAGGGTACTTCCCCTACTCGTAAAGTGGGGATGTATTTTTTTTTCTTGTGTACCCCATGGTGCGGCATATCGTTGAATAGGTCTTAAAAAATATTGAAGGTTTGTTAAAACCATTTTTTGATTGTGATGCATTTGTGAAATATTAAGCTTTAAAGTTCTATTTTTTGTTAGAGTCACGTGTCCCCCCCCTGCCAGCTAAATGGTGGTATTTGGATGGCTGAAAAAAATCACGGTTGTGGCATATATAACGTAGTTGAAAGGAAAACTATCACAGCTAAGTAGGCTGTACAAAGTTACGAGTCCTAGTCGACCAACTTACAACCAATGATTTTTTTCGAGCGGCAGGGGCGTCGGGCGGGCACGTAATACCATAGGCTAGCTAGATGCTAATAAGTCTTAGAAAGGTACTGTGGGCATCGTCAACTTCGGAACCCTATAATTTGCGCGTGGCCCGACACGCACTTGGCCGGTTTTTTACCTTGTCGTTTGACCTCGCGTGTAGAGGGTCGGGGATTCAAATCCAGCTCGCACCTCTGAGTTTACTCATGTGTTCACACTACAATTTTTCATGGATTTTTTCACAGGCCGTCACAGGTGTACATCTGTAGCCAAGAGATGGCGCTGTGCCCTACCTGAAACACGATATCGTTTGATCGTCATTGAAGTGACTTATGTGTTCAAAGTGACTTACTTTGCTACCGCCACCAAATGTAAAGCGTAATTTTTCGGAAAATCTCTCGCAAATATCAGTGAGAGGTTATTTTATCAAATTCTTATTAGCAACTGCCGTGTTGGGATATTGCGTTTGGTCATTGGGTCTGCGATGCCGACGACGAGTACATTTTCTATATTATACCTATGTAGAGATATTCTACACCGCCATGCTTTATACAGCCCATGGTGGCCTTGTGGTTTGATGCAGAGGGTCGCGGGTTCAAATCCGGCTCGCACCTCTGAAATCATTTATACATGTGCGAAATTCAATTTGAATTTACCACTGAGCTTTTCGGTGAAGAAAAACATCGTGAGGAAACCTGGACGCATCTGCGAAGTAATTCAATGATGTGTACCAAGTCCCCAATCCGCACTGGACCCGCGTGGGGACTATAGCCCAAAGCCTTTCATGATGAGGGGAGGCCTGTGCCCAGCAGTGGGACGCAAATAGGCTGTAGTAGTAGAAGTAGTAGAGATAATGTAATATATAAAATTCTCGTGTCACAGTGTTTGTAACCAAACTCCTCCGAAACGGCTCGACCGATTCTTATGAAATTTGGAGTTTATGTTCAGTTAGTCTGGAAATAGGATGTATGTTCATATCCAAAAAAAAATTCCAAGGCGGTACGAAGTCCGCGGGGTCAGCTATTCTACTATAGGAAGTCCCGCCCCTCCACAATTTGACGGCCGTCTCAGCACGCACACAACATGCGTCGAGAGTGTTGGTGGTGCTGGAACTACTTATCTGCAGAATTCAGCTTGAAGAGGCAAAAGACCGACAGAGTTACGTTCGGATTTATAATTTTAGTATTTATGCAGGCATGGCGGGTTCAGTGCCTACGTTACAATTACGTTTCTATTCTTCACTTCCGGTAATATAAGGTAGTTGTAAATTGTCCGGGAAACCGTTTCGCTACACGCCGTTGGGTGTAGCATTACCATTACACAGTTGCTATGGTCAGTCGATCTAGAAAACAGTGGCTGACTCAGGTTATGTATGTACAACTGCAGGGGTTATCTAACAGTTCACGCTCAGATGAATCCTTATGACCGCATCCATGTGTCCATAATCCATCATCATATACTACTACTACTACTACTACTACTACTACTACAGCCCATTCGCGTCCGACTGCCGCGCACAGAGGTCTCCTCTTATCACGAGTGACTGATGACAACGCACAGCCGAAACTGCTGGTCGTATTAAGCTGAAATTTGGCTTGTATGTATAAGTTCCTTGGGGAGGGCAGGAGAGACCTAACCTTTCCCGAAATTCCCACAAAAATGGGAAAAAATCGTGATTTTACATATTAATGTTATGCGCAAATAAAGTCGCGGGTAACAGCTGCTAGTATAGAGATCTTCTACTATCTAACTAAAGTCCCGCGCCTTCACATTTCAAAACGCTTCAATGTATTTAAAAGCACCACCAACACTCTCAACACATGTGTGCGTGTGGAGACAGCCATCAACTATGCGTTGAGAGTGTTGATGGTACTTTTTAAATAATAATAAAAAAAATGAGCGTTTTGATATGTGAAGGCGCGGGACTTTAGATAGTAGAAGATCTCTACACATGGGCTTTTAATAGTATATTGTGCTACCACCGTATTACTGTCATTGTTTAAATAACAATGCACTGCTTGATGAACCTGTATAATCAGAGGGAGCACAACGTTGCGCGACTTACGTACGTTACAGCGACATCTATCGGGAACAAAAATCAACTTGGCCGCTTCTCAGCTTAAACAAGGCTTTTTTAAACAGAATAGGTACAACTACTACTACTACAGCCTATTTGCGTCCCACTGCTGGGCACAGGCCTGCCTTCATCATGAGGGGGTTTGGGCTATAGTCCCCACGTGGGCCCAGTGCGGATTGGGGACTTCACACACATCTTTGAATTACTTCACAGATGCGTGCAGGTTTCCTCACGATGTTTTCCTTCACCGAAAGCTCATGGTAAGTTCAAATTGAATTTCGCTCATAAGTAAACTCAGAGGTGCGAGCCGGAATCGAACCCCCGACCCTCGGCATGAGAGGCGGAGGTCGAACTACTAGGCCACCACGACTTAAGGTACAACACTGACTTCCAATAATAAAATATTATAGTAGCATAGCAGAAATTACATGTCTGAATTGAGAAACGTAAAGCTGTGAATGAATAATTCTATAAAATACCATTATTTTTTGGAACTCGAATATAGGTTGAATGCACGTACTCGTATCTTGAGCGGTGAGCAAAAGTAGAGGGGATTTCTGGATATGTCTACGACTGGAGGGCCAATAAGCGTGCACGTACGACAAAGCGCCCCCTGCGTCCCGCGCCCTTCTGCCGATGAGGCCTTATTTTTGATTTCTGTGTATCGAAGGTCCCCGCTCAAGTTACGTGCCGATGCCTGTACCTACTTCATCATCATCATCATCATCATCATCATCAACAGCCCATAGTAGTCCACTGCTGGACGTAGACCTCACCCAATGAACGCCAATGAGCTCTGTCCAAGGCGTGCCGCATCCAATCTACACCGGCCACCTTGCGCAAATCGTCACTCCACCTGGCAACAGCCTGGCCTGGCTGGCCAATTCAAAGTAGCTCGAAGAGCTATGGAGAGGGCTATATATGCTCGGCGTTTCTCTGAAAGATCGGATCCGCAATGAGGTGATCAGGCAGAGAACTAAAGTTGTCGACATAGCCCAAAGAATAAGCTCTTTGAAGTGGCAGTGGGCCGGTCACATCGCGAGAACTGCGGATAGTCGTTGGAGTAAACGCGTTCTTGAGTGGAGACCACGACAAGGCAAACGAAGTGTACCTACTTAGATTTTCAAAAAAGCTATTAGTGCCAATGAAAATAATATGCAGCCTAAAAGTACGCTGTGGACATCGTCAACTTCGGAACCCTATAAGTACATTGCACGTGGCCCGACACGCACTTCGCCGGGTATTTCTGTGACGTGATGACGTCTTATAAATTTATAAATGCCGGCTGCGCCCACGTAGAAACAGACACAATAGTACAGCACGACACAACTTAGAAGGCGCGCGGCGAAGCACTTAAGCCGTTGACGCAGAGTCTATTTTCGCTTAATCCGCGCGCCTTCTAAGTTGTGTAAACCTGTAGCGTGACGTTATCACGTATAAAAATATCCAAAAAAATACAGTTGCCAAATTCTTATAGGTACAACGGGACGAAAGTCTCACTATAGGTACTACTAAAGCCTATTTGCGTCCCACTGCTGGGCACAGGCCTCCTCTCATCACGAGAGGGTTTGGGCTATAGTCCCCACGCGGGCCCAGTGCGGATTGGGGACTTCACACACATCTTTGAATTACTTCGCAGATGCGTGCAGGTTTCCACACAATGTTTCCTTCATCGAAAAGCTCAGTGGTAAATTCAAATTGAATTTCGCGCATAAGTAAACTTAGAGGTGCGAGCCGGAATCGAACACCCAACCCTCTGCATGAGAGGCGGTAGGTCGAACCACCAGGCCACCACGGCTCACTCACTATAGATAAGTTTTTGAAATTGATGCTGTTATGTTCACCACTTACTGGACTGTAGGTTTCAGACTGAGGGTACCCTTTTATCATCTACCCACATTCTTATATACAACATGCCTTTCCCCCATGACGAAAGTCACTGTCTATATTAGCATCAAAATCATACACGCGTGCTAACAAATTTTGAGGAGTTCCCTCATTTTCTCATGAACCCCATCAGCATTAGAACTGAACATAATTGGGACCAATTCGGAGGTACTTAACTTACCTATCGATTAAAAAAAGAATCATCGAATGGTTCAAAATGACGGAGTAATCGACGAACATACATACATACATAAAAAAAAAAACATACAGACGATTTGAGAATCTCCTCCTTTTCTCTAAGTCGGTTAATAATGGACGGCCGGAGTAAAAATACAGTTTTCTGTGTGGTTAACATTGTCATGAAAAGTGAAATCTTGCGGTTTGTACTTAAGCTGTCACTAATTCGCTATACCTGAGTACAATTTTTAACTGACTTCGAAAAAGGAGGTGGTTCTCAATTCGTTTGTATGTTTCTTTTGTATGTATGTTCCGCGATAACTCCGTGAATTGTGAACCGATTTCGATGATTCTTTTTTTTAGTCTTTCGGCTGAAATGATGATGATGATGATGTATAATACACATGCTAATAAATTTAGAGGAGTTCCCTCGTCTTGTCATGGATCCCATCATCAGAACTAAACCAAATTATTAAAACGGTTCAAGTTGGAGGTACACCTTTCAATTAAAAAAAGAATCATCGAAATCGGTTAACAATTGACGGAGATATGCGTGGTCAATACATAATATATATATATATATATATATATATATACGCGTCGAATTGAGAACCTCTTCCTTTTTTTTCCTCGGTTGAAAAGTGATTTTAATGTTTGTAATACAGTGATTTAATTAAGTAAAAACAATTTCATAAGAAATCCGGGTCCGTCCGGGGTGGTAAGTACCACCGTCTTTCTCCGCTAACCTACCGCCAAGTAGCGCTGTTGTGTACCGGTAGGGTTAAGGCAGCCAGTGAAATTTCTGGCACAGGTTGTGCGCTTGTTAGTCTAGATACCAATGGCATAAGAAAAATATCTCTTAACGTGTTTAAGTAGTAAGTAGGTAGGTAAAAAACCTATTTTTCTTTTTTTTTGGTAAAAAATCCTCGATTTACTCAAAATAAAAATAGACAAAGAAAAACATTTCAAAAAGAAAATGATTTTTTTCATCGATAAGATATAAATCTCTATTCAGGTGTGCATTTTATCCCGGGACTCACTGTAGAGTCAAAACCTATAGTCAGCTCGTTTAAAGGTAGACTTTCTACTTCGTATATAAGGTTTTGTAACAACTAGGCTAGAACCTACTATAGTATCATGTGAAGTAATGTGAACATTACAATTACATCACTAATTCACTCGAAAGATACAATGGAAAATCAGAGTACGTTTTCGCCCCTGCCGCTATTGGATAATCGACTTTGGAACCATACCTGTTAAGGTGCGCAATGAATTAGCAATGTAAACGAGGTGAGCTTACGACACCAGTGCCATCTCATGCCCATAGATTAAATAGACATAGACATAGACATAGACATTTACTTCTCAATATCAAATTACAGCATATTTTACATGTCAAAATAAGAGAATTTCACATTGAGATCGTCAGAAAGAATACAAAATAAAAATAAAATGAAAATCAGGAATGAAATGTTTCACCGTTAGGATCGTCTTTTCATACCAAAATAAGATTGGTATGGCAAATTATATATTACAAATTTATAAATCTAAGTCCATGTATTCTTTAACAGAATATAACGGATGTTCCAACAAAAGGTTCTTAAGTTGACGTCGAAAGCAGAGCCTGCGATATTACCATAGAGAAATGATACAAGAAGAGTGGCAGAGTCTATACTGTAGTGCGTGCTCCTAAGCCCGGGTTAACACTAGATCGACATCTAGCGTCCAGTGGCTGAACCCCGATTACCCAACCATTTAGCAGTTGCCCGGCTACTTGAAAGCTAGATGGCGAGCCGAACGCAAAGTGTATTTCTAAACAATTTTCAACTACTATTATAACTAGAACTCTTTTTGAAATCCTCTTATTACACAGAGACTTCGGGTTGTAAGTTGTAGACTGTTAAGCAATAAAATATGCTTAGCCGACTCTCACACCAAGAGGCTTTGAGCTATATTGGGCTATATAGACCCCACGCGGGTATATACAGTTGGGACATCGCAGACATCCTTCAATTACTTCGCGGATTCGTGCAGGTTTCCTCACGATGTGTTCTTTCACCGAGAAGCACGTACCTAATATAAGCACCTACTATATAAACTCATGGTTCAGAGTCGGGTCATTGCGCTTGAATTGAGGCGGTAAGTAGGTATCAAAGACGCCAAACCAGGAGGTTTTATTTCAGTTGTTTGCATCAGGTTTCCCCACGATTATTTCCTTTATTTCACTTCACCGGAAAACTAAACGAAATTAATGTTCGCAATAAAGTCATAATCAGAGGTGTGCACCAATATTTTTTACATATCTATATCAACCTTCAACCTGGGAAGTTAGCACTGGCCAATTTAACGTTAACACGGCTTGACGGACAGTAATAGTACATTACAGACCTAGGGTGGTGAATTCGTAAATATCCCAGATCGCAGGTTTCTGTGGCCCGAACCGAAGGTGAGGGCCATAAATATGCGATCAGGGGATTTACGAATTACCGCCCGTGGTTTGTCAAAAATTTTACGTCTTGCCTTGGCCAAGAAGTGAGATTTTCTCTCCGCGTAGCGGGCAGAAAATCCCACTTTATGGCCAAGGCTGGTGTAAAGATACTTTAAATAACTACCTATTTTATTCGACTTTATACGTAAATGTCTACTTACCGTATTTTCGGCCTTATAAATTCAGTCCTATAGCAAATTCAGTAACCTAAGTTAGAGACAGCACAAACCTGACGTCCTAAACATTCTCCCATTCCCTCCAATAATTTCGAATCTATGGGCTCCCCTTTGTAAGCTGAAATTCCTGGCGCCATCTATTGGTGGTCTGATCAACGACGCCATGTACTTACCCGCACCTATGGAGGGTTGAAGTAAAGGAGCGCAATCTTTATAGTTACAAAAGTGGACACCAAATCGGGTAGGCTGGGGGCGCTGCGGTTGCCAGAATTGTCAAGCCACCTAGGCGAATAGTCTGCAGTAGCGCCTTCAGATGGCGCTTCTGATGCGAAATCACAGCGAAAACGGTTGTGAGGAGAGTGTATTTTGTTTTGTTGTTTATCAAATCCGCTGGACACGTTTTCAACTGTTTCGACATATAAGATTGCGCTCCTTACCAATACATAAGTCCACCCTCCATACCCGCACCTTTGCGGCGCCTAAACTCGAACTTGACGTTCTATGTTGTTCCATCAGCGCTTTGTATCGCGCCTGCGCTGAAATGACCTGCAATATCCACGTGAGAGCGTTTTCACTGTAACACGATTCGACACGTCAGTCCGGAACGGTAGCGTTTGAATTTCGATTTCCTTAACCGCCATTTTGGATTTGAATTAACTCCGAATCGTACGTTGCTTGTTAGATAATTTCGACATTATGATTATTTCCCCTAAAAACTAGGTTTGATTGACGTGGGGGCACAAATAAGCAAACTTATTCGAGTTACAGAGCTACGGACTTTAGTCCCGGCAGTTAGACGCGTTGCATCCTGAAAGAGACGGTCGACTGAAAGGAGCTACGAGTACATGACCGAAAGTACAGGTGCGCATGTCAGAGATTGCCTATATAAAGTGCAGTCCCAAGAATTCACCTGTAGTCTCTTCGGGAACATCGCTTCAGTCGCTCCTTGTTGTCCTGACGTGGACATCGTGGATCAAGTACTGAAACGTTCCAGTACTATCCGCTGATTGAACGAAAACAGAGAAAACATACCGCGTGAATAAATTCTACTTTTGAAGCTCTACTTCTTACATTACAAGGTATTTTAATTTTTTTCTCGTTTTGATTTTTTTCTACTGTTATTTGCGTGTTGAAATTGAAATAATGTGATTTATATTATTAGGAAATTGATTTTTGTTTCACAATACTTTACAATAATTTCAGAAGTAAAACTTTTTATGAAATAATCTTAATATTAAATAATAGAAGTATAAAACAATGATATTTAATGCGGATTTAAGAATTATATTATATTATACCAACAGGCAGCCAGTTGACCAACTGACAAATGCAGATAAAACACAACGTAGTAAATAAAATAAAAAACTATATAATTATTAAAAGAAACTGCAGCATAAGTAGTCAAATCATAAATTGTAATTCCAGCACAAACAAATAATTTAATTAGGTAATTAAAACTTATCTTTTTTTTATATGTTAAGCGACAGCAAAATTTTTCCTACCATATTTTTATTTTAAAGTTACAATTTATTATTCCTGTAAACATTTTAGAGACAAAAAGTACTTATAACAAAAGGTGCTCCAATTTTTATTCACCCGTCACGTTTTTTTTTCTATTTCACTCTGTAGGTATAAACAGCTACGAGTACCTACATTCTAAAAGAACAAGCTTGAAGCTTTTTAGCTTATATAACTTTCCGTACCAAACAAAGTTTAAAAAAAACGTGAAATTTTCTGTTTTTGACCGTTCCCCGCGCACATTTACTCGTTTCCCAAGCTACATTCAATTCAATTCAATTCAATCATTTATTCAGCAAATTGGCCACATAGGGGCACTTTTACACGTCAGAAAAAGAATTTACCAGCGCTTCCTAGACCCATTGCTTGAGAAGAAGCGCCGCAACAAACTCAAGCAGAAGGCTTTTTTCAAAATTTACAAAATTAACATTACATGTATAAAATATACATATAGGTACGTACTAAAATTACATTGAAGGGATGTATAGTCCCTAAATTAAACTTAAATCTAAGATCTTCGAGATGTATAGTCTCCAAGGGTCCAGAAAAAAAAATTGATATAACTTTCTTGCAGCACTTGGTTGCAGAACTTTCGTGCAAAAAGTGAAGGTCGTGACTGATGTGAGGAGAGATAAAAAGGTTTCTGTCTACTACCAAAATGTGCGTGGTCTACGGACAAAAACCGTTACGTTTTGTAATAACATTTTGGTATGTCCGTGTGAAATTATTGCGCTGACAGAAACTTTTTTTAACGAGTTCTGTGTGTGACGCGGAAGTTTTCCCCTTTGGCTATTCGGTGTTGAGGAAGGACCGACCGCGGCGTGATGCGGGTTGGGGAGGAGTCCTGCTCGCAGCATCTAACTCCTATACATTACAACCCGTATGTACATTGTACAAGGTATTGATGGAGTTACGGATGAAATGGAGCTGATAGTTGCAAAAGTCGGGTGGAAAAACCTAAAATTCATTTGTTGTGTTGTCTATTTGCCACCAAATTATAATGACGACCAATATTTGACCCTTTTAGCATGTATCGAGAGCGTAGTCTGTAAAATTTTTAGGTTTAGATATCTTAATCATGGGAGACTTTAATTTGAATTCTTGTAGTATCGCGGTCCAAAACCAATTTGATGTTTTTTTACTGTTTTGTAAACTCTACCAGTTTAACTCTATACGCAATTATCAACGGGTTGTTGGATTTGGCTTTGAGTGGGATGAGTGCGGAGCGTGGCATTGTGTTGGAGGGTGTTGAGCCCCTCGTACCGGCAGATGCATACCACCCACCGCTAGAGGTAGCTCTCGCACTGCCGCGTGGGCTGCCCCGCCCATCCTCTTCGCCCTCTGCTCGTGGCGTCTCGGAGCCAGAATGGGATTTCCGTAAAGCTAATTGCCAGGCACTATATTCTGCGTTGTCAAATATTGATTGGAGTGATGTCTCGAAAGTAATTAGTCCAGAGACTGCTTCGGAAATATTTTATATAAAACTAAAAGACTGTATCTCGAATAACGTACCAATAAAAAAACCAAAAACGGTCACTGGTCGATATGTATACCCCAAATGGTTTACGAGAGAAATTATTAATAACATACAGTCCAAGTATTACCATACCACCTTAAGAAGTTTAAACAATCTGGTAAAGAGTTTAATCGCGAACTCTATAAGTACTACAGGGGACATGTAAAAGCTTTAATTGATCATGCTTATTTGCACCACATAACAAACATAGAGTGTGGCATTATCGAGGAACCGGCTAAGTTTTGGGACTATGTAAGAAGCAAAAGGAGAGACAGGTATCCGAAGACTGATTACACGTACAAAGGTAAAACTGTGGCTGGACAAGAAGCTGTGGATGCATTTGCGCAGTATTTCAGCTCAGTATTCCACAGTGAAGAGCCCGAGTTGGATGCGGAGGCTGCGGCGCGGACCGATGGAGGTGCAGGATCTTTACGAATTTCTGTTGACAGCGTGGACGCGGAAGAGTTGCGCAACGCGGCTAAACGACTCAAACCGAGATCAGCTGCTGGTCCAGATGCTATACCCCCTTTTTTGGCTCGGGACTGTATATCCGTACTTGAGCAACCACTTCTTCACTATTCAATATGGCTTTGCAGTCCGTCCACTTAACCTTCTTGTTGGAAGACTTCTAAAGTGACGCCTGTACCCAAAAAAGGAGCCGGTTCAGATATCACTGAATTTAGGCCTATTGCTGTGCTGGCGGTGTTCGGCAAGATATTTGAAATCATTATCGATCGTCGTATTAGTCATCAAAGAGTTACCCAACTTGACGACGCCCAACACGGCTTCAGAACTGGTCGGTCTACTGTAACCAATCATGTATGCTTCGTGGATTACGTTACTGCCGCGATGGATCGTCGTTTACAAGTTGATGTAGCATATTTTGATTTCAAAAAAGCTTTCGACATGGTATACAACGACATTTTGCTACAAAAATTTGCAAAATTGGGGTTTACACCTAAGCTACTACATTTTTTTGCGGACTACTTACGATCTCGTAGTCAATATGTAGCATTTGCTGGTTACTAATCCCAACCGTACTTATCCAGGTCTGGGGTAAGTCAGGGAAGCACATTGGGGCCAACCCAATTCTTGATAATGATAAATGATCTGCCGAAGGTCGTCAGCGCGGCTCAGTGTCTTATGTTTGCTGATGATCTCAAACTGTTCCGGGAAGTGAGGTGTGGTTCCGATTGCGACAAATTACAGAATGACATCGATGCAGTTCACGAGTGGAGTATAGAGAACAAACTACTGTCTAACACCTCCAAGTGTAAAACTATGACTTTTACGAGAACACGCTCACCATTACGCCCAACTTACCAAATCAGAGGTGACACGCTAGACCGAGTTCATCAGATATCAGATTTGGGGCTTACTATGGACGCGCAACTGAACTTTCGGCAGCACATCCATATTATAAATGCGTAAGTATGTCTGTCTGTCTGTCTGTCTGTTACCTCTTCACGCTTCAACCGCTGGACCGATTGGGATGAAACTTGCCATGGAGATAGTTGGGGTCCCGGGAAAGGACATAGGCTACTTTTTATCCCGAAAAAACGCATAGTTCCCGCGGGAACGCGATAACCGAATTCCACGCGGGCGAAGTCGCGGGCAGAAACTATTTAAAAATATTTGTAAAGCGTCATCTAAAACGTTAGGCTTTATAATGAGAACGACTGCGCATTTCAATAACACGAGAGTTACAGTGATGCTTTATAATGCTTATGTACGTAGCAAGTTGGAGTCTGGTTCCATAGTGTGGGACCCTACTGAGAAAAAATATGTGGAAATGGTCGAAAAAACACAAAGTAAGTTTGCTAGATTTATATATAAAAGAGTCTACGGATACTACCCTTTCTTGTATCCTTCGCTTTTCGTGTCGGGAACGGTGGGGCTCGACACGCTAGAACTAGGGCGCAAGTTGCTCGCGATGTTGCACTATCATGGTGTACTCGGCGGCAGCTAGGGTTGACAATCCATCCGTGTTGGAGAGACTGGGTCTGTTCGTGCCGACGCCGGGGGCTCGACCGGCGGCGCGCGGCCGCTCCGGCGCCCCCGTCGGTTCTTCGCGCTGTGTGGGGCGAGGACTTGTCGCTCGGGCGAACGCTCCTACCGCCAGAGTACTTACCCTCCTTGATGCCATGTCTACCGATGCACCTGACATTGACGTATAAATTTGCAGACAGTGTAGGAGGGTGGATTTCAAATTTCGGCGATACGTTACGTTTCGGCCTTTATAAAAAAAAGTATAAAGTTTTGAGTATCAAAACTTTTACATTCCATGGCTAGTACTTTTATCTAAATGGTGCTTCAATCAAATTCTCCGATAGTTCAATAGTTTATTTGAAATACAATGAAACATATGTCGAATATCATCACCATGTAGCGTAAAAATCCAACCAATTACGTTTCTAGTGAAAAATTTCGAATACTAAACGTACGATTCCGATTTTTTTTTAGGTATAGTCTTTCGATGCTGTCTTTATAGATATACAAGTATATAATATTATTCCGTCAACAGCTAATTACAAATAAAAATATTTAAACTTTTAGTACCAATTTTCGTCATCACCCTAAACGTAGTGTCAAAGTCTACGTAGTTTTGTATACGAACGACGCAATACATTGCAAATACTCCCTCCCGATTCTTCAATTCGGTCCCACCAACGAAGGTGAGTGCACTTTGCCGCATGCGCGCGTCGAACAAAATAAATAAGAAAAGTGCAACTGAAGAATACAATTAGCACGAACCCCCGTCATTACCATCTTACGATTATTTTCAAGTTAGTACTTGTATAATATTAAAACTATTTACCTACAAAAACGTGACGTCAAACGGAGAGACTGTTTGGCACTGTATTTTCTAATAATATTAGGCGGTCTAGAATAATCTACAACTAGAGAGCATATCGTCATCACCATACCCATCATCACCAGTTCTCACGCAATGCATGGTGATGATCCTGTATATATTGGTGATGACGATTTGTTAATTTTTAACTTATTTATATGTATTTTTTTCATTTTTTTATGGATTTATATATACTCTGTGATGTGAATACCTTTTCCAAGTTGATGTGTCTAACATTTATCGCGTAGTTCTCTTTTAAAGCATACTATAAAACTGTTATTTTTAAAGAATTTATGCAGCTCGTGTCATATTTTGCATTATAGTTGGGCGATAGACGAGTAGATCAATTCACTTTTGAAGATTGAATATAATATTGTATTTCGTTGACTTGTATTTACCTACCCCCGTTTAAAATCCATGGCGCACGGGAGTGCGCCAGGCAAGTTCTGGCATAACTCACGCGCGCACGTAAATTTCAGCGTGTTCTCCCATCATAAAATCATTACCTTGCAATCATTAGATTTTTTATGACTAAAATACAAACAATGAGAACTTTATGTCCAGTAGTTTCTGAAATAATCGACTTTGAAAATCGTCAATTTAACTACTGACTGACTGACTCATCAATATTATGGGGCACTTCCCCTGGGAGTAGAAACTTGAAATTTGGCATATAAGTAGGATTTAGGACACACATAAAGGAAAAAATCTGAAAACGAAGTATTTTTACTAAGAACTTCTTGGAAAAGGGGTTATCATATGTTTAGGATATTTTAACCAGTTTTTCAATACTTTTATAACTATAACTCCCTATTTGTATAGTATCATAGGGTATGCAAATTCTAAGACTACGCGGGACAAAGTCGCGAGCAACGGCAACAAATTTTAGGCAAAACTTGGTCCAATTCTTGATCCCAGTTCCCCAAGTGGCCGAAATTTTTGGAAGGGAACTTGGCAATTTTTTCACATATGTGTTTTTGGTGGGATGTAATGTTTTCGACGCCTTTTAAAGCTGGTGTTAAAATTTCCCTTTTTTTTCTTTTTAGATTGTTGCATTAAAAATAAATATACCATTAAAAATTAAACTTATACATTACAATCTTGTAATGGACATAAATCGATTTAATTCAAATCAAAATATGTTCAAGGACATATTAGAAAATTATAAAGTTATGTTTAATAATAAAATATAAATAAATAAACTAATAATAAATAAGTAAGTAAAGATAAACAAGGTAATCAACGCCAAAGTTTGATTGTAGTTAAAAAAGAGACTAATTTACATAAGGGATTAAGTTGACTAGCTATAGACGAATCAAAACGAAAAATGGTACATATGAAGATAATCAAGAAAAAGAAGAAAAAATAAATAATCTAATAATAAATAAGTAAGTAAAGATAAACAAGCTAATCAATGCCAATGTTTGATTGTTGTTAAAAAAGAGACTGATTTACATAAGGGACTAAGTTGTACTAGCTAAAGAGGAATCAAAACGAAAACTGGTACATATGAAGAAAATCAAGAAAAACGAGAAAAAATAAACAAGCTAATAATAAATTTAATAAGCTAGTAAAGATAAACAAGGTAATCAATGCCAAAGTTTGATTGTAGTTAAAAAGAGACTGATTTACATGAGGGATATAAAATTATCAAGAAAGAATGAAAATGTAAAGAATAGAAGACTGATTATAACTGACTAAGCAGTAGATTATTTAATTATGTTATTGATGCTTAAAGCATTGTAAACTAATTTGTTAGAAGAAGGTAATTGAGAAGAGGATCGAGAGAGATATGAATAATTACATTATGGTTGATGAATGTGTAATCAGAAGAAGTTGTTTATTATTGGTTATTGAAATCAATAAAAATAATTGTTGATTTGCCAGCTTACCAGTTGTTTTTGTATTCATGATAATACCTATAAAATTTATAAATAAGTCATTACCATATACATGATATCATCACCATACATCAAAAAATCATTACCATCGCATAGACGTCATCACCATATCATCCTTTAATTTTTAGGAGCTGATAACTCCGAAGCTACTCATCAAATGTTTGGCTAAATACAACCAAATTAATAAGCAGACTCCCCTTAATCATTTAGGATATTTTTTTGTGCGTTTTCGTGACGTTTTTTGAAAACCAATTTCTTGTATGGTGAAAATTTTTTTGATGAAATCCACCCATCAACTGTAAGCTTATAATTGAATAAATAAATAACATAGAGATAATCTACTATAGGAAGCGCCTTTACAGTTAAAAACTCTTACTACTACCAACTACTACTACAGCCTATTTTCATCCCACTGCTGGGCACAACCCTCCTCTCATCATGCGTGGCTTTGCGCTATAGTCCCCACGCGGGCCCCGGGCGGTAGGTAGCGACCCTCTAAGCCACCAAACACCACGGCTTCAAAACGCTTCAATGTATTTGTAAAGTATTTAAAAAGCGCCATCAACGCTCTCCACGCGTGTGTGCGTGCTGAGACATCATCATTTCAGCCGATAGACGTCTACTGCTGGACATTAGGCCTCCCCCAAGGCGCGCCACTCAGACCGGTCCTCCACTCGCATCCACCGCGTTCCCGCGATCATTACAAGGTCGTCACTCCATCTTGTTGGAGGCCTACCGACAGCTCGTGTACCGGTTCGCGGCAATCTGTGCTGAGACAGCCGTCAAACATGTGCTGAGAGTGTTGGTGGTGCATTTAAAAGTGTGAACTCTATATAACGACACACAAAGAGACTGGGCATATTTTGGCGTTATAGAGTTCTTTTTTTGTATGTCTCGATGGTATAGGCAAACGAGCGCACCGCCCACCAGATGGTAAGTGGTCACTGGGGCCCATAGACACCGAAATCCTTTGATCCCCATTAAGAAACCATAAGATCACGAATGCGTTGCCTACCCTGAGGCCTAAGATGGAATGCCTCTGTGCCAGAAATTTCACCAGCTGCCTTAACCCCCTACCGGAACACAACAATGCGAGCACTACTTTTTGGCGGCAGGTTAGCGGGGAAAGACGGTGGTACCACCCCGGACGGACCTTGCACCAGGCCCTACCACTAGCAAAGTTGTTGTTAAATGGAGATGTTTACAGTTTGAAAGTTTGTGACCAACTAATTGAATATGATAACGTATAGATAATCCATAACTCCTACTAAACAGTTTACTTTACGCGTGCAAGCTATTCCAAATTTGTAAACAAAAGAATGGATTTATTACGAGCTAGGATAATAAAGCGACAGCTGCGCAGTTTTTACTAATTAACAACGAGATATATCGAGCTATTTACAACGAGAGATAAGTAGATAACTACAAAAGCTTCGGTTGAAATTTTGGGTACTATTTTGATTTGTTAACGAATACCACCTTCGGGCTCATGTTGTCGTCGTCGTCGGGTCGGCAGCGATTACGAGCACATTCACGGCCTGCTGTTCACACTTCACACGGTCATGCTCGTACACGAGAATGTCCTTTTGAACGCCGAGCGTGTAAACGTAACATAGCACTAACATTGCAGGCTGTCGGAGTTGAGGCGGTTTTTTTTCTCATTAAAAACGTCTCAGAACTGCCACAAAGTGAAATATCTGTCAACTGTCATGTTTTCGTTAAAAGTGAGGTTACTTTAGTCAAAATAGCCACTTTTAAGGTTTATACATTATTTAATACTATACTTTATGTCGAGAAGTTAAGGTTGCTTTCTATTTGTTAGCGTTGTAATTTTTACTTCAGAAATAGGGTAACTTAACGGTTTCGTTACACCAGGAAAATTAAAAACAAAACTTCAGACTTCATTCATTTAGATGGCAAATTTTCGCGGGAGAAATTAATAAAATATCTTTTGGTTCATCGTCTTTGGTGGAGAACGATCAGAAATGATACGTTACCTTATATATAACAGTATATCATTTGGTTTCGTCCCGTTGAATCGTTGATATGTAAACATTGAAGTCTTTCTGTATTGATTTTTGAGGTTGTTT
This sequence comes from Aethes cnicana, assembly GCA_963971205.1. Taxonomy (NCBI): domain Eukaryota; kingdom Metazoa; phylum Arthropoda; class Insecta; order Lepidoptera; family Tortricidae; genus Aethes; species Aethes cnicana. Next base: position 29,010,497 of record OZ020272.1, read on the forward strand.
GCTTGGAACCCAAATTAGTGGCGCTTAAGTTAAGAAAAAATGTATTATGACGGCCTAAATCACTAGGTTACAGACTGGACGGGTCGTCCGGAATTTAGGCTGTGGTTCAGTTACACGTGTTGGATGTGTATGTACAATTTATTAAATGTTTTGTGACAATCCCGTGAATAGGTGACCATGGCGAACAGTGCTACTGACGCGGTGGTGAACTGGCAGGCTGGTGGGAGTAAAACAGACTTGGAAATTAGCTTCCACCCTATTGATCATGGCCTGTACCTGGGTATGTATATAAAAAAAATAGTTTCTCCATCTATTTATTAATGAAAACAGAGAGCTAATTCTCTAAGCTCCACTTGCACCAAGGCGCTAACCTCGGGTTAGCCTCTTAACCCACGTCAAATTCATACAAATCAATCTGAGTTAAGTGGTTAACCGTTAGCAGTTTGGTGCAAATGGGGCTAAGTCCCAACTCTCAGAATAAACTCTTATATGTTTCTGACTTTTCAATCTGAACTAAAATTTTTATAAAGAAATAGAAAAATGTATTTCATCTCTATATGGCTAGAACAGATTGTGAAATTATGTTTTTTTTTTTATTTTCAATAGGTAATGTAGCTTGTACGCAAGACCAGAACACCCTGAGACATCTGAAGATAACACATGTTCTCACCGTGGACCTGGTGCCCGTGCAGGATTCGCTCAAGCTAATGAATGTCATATACACCTTTCTCAAACGTAAGTTAAAGCATAGAGAAATGATACAAGAAGAGTGGCAGAGTCTATACTGTTGTGCGTGCTTTGAAACCGGGTTAACACTAGATCGACATCTAGCTTCCAGTGGCTGAACCCCGATTACCCAACCGTTTAGCAGTTGCTCTGCTACTTGAAGCTAGATAGTGAGCCGAACGCAAAGTGTATTTTTAAACAATTTACAAGTAATATTATAACTAGAAGTTTTTTTGAAATCCTCTTATTACACAGAGACTTTGGGTTGTAAGTTGTAAACTGTTAAGCAATAAAATATGCTTTGCATTCGGCTCACCATCTGGCTTCAAGTAGCGGCAGCAACTGCTAAATGGTCGGGTAATCGGGGTTCAGCCACTGAACGCTAGATGTCGATCTAGTGTTAACCCGGTTTCAGAGCACGCACAACAGTATAGACTCTGCCACTCTTCTGGTATCATTTCTCTATGGTTAAAGATTGGTATAACAACATAAACAAAACAATCCATTTCTTTAAGGGCCTAAGCTGATGGCCTCCATACTTCCATATTAATATTATAAATGTGAAAGTAACTCTGTCTGTTACCTCTTCACGCTTCAACCACTGGACCGATTGAGATGACATTTGGCATAGTTAGGGTCCTGGGAAAGGACATTGGCTACTTTTTACCCCGGAAAAACGCATAGTTCCCGCGGGAACGCGATAACCAAATTCCACGCGGGTGAAGTCGCGGGCAGAAGGTGGTATTTTATACATGCAGACATGCCTTGCCTTGTATACCTATGTATGTCTGGCCCCCTATACCCTTATTTTTTTAAATCATATAGGCGGCAAGTCAGTGATACGCAATGAGCACTATGCTCACTCAGAGGGCAATGGAAAGGGCTATGCTCGGGGTTTCTCTGCATGATAGAATCAGAAATGAGGATATCCGCAGTAGAACTGGGGTCACCGACATAGGCCGAAGAATTGCGAACCTTAAGTGGCAGTGGGCGGGGCACATTGCTCGCAGGACTGATGGCCGATGGGGCCGGAAAGTTCTCGAGTGGCGTCCGCGAACCGGGAGACGAGCTGTCGGTAGGCCTCCGACAAGATGGAGCGACAACCTCGTGAAGGTCGCGGGAAACCGGTGGAAGCAAGTAGCACAGGACCGGTCTGAGTGGCGAGCCTTGGGGGAGGCCTATGTCCAGCAGTGGACGTCTTTCGGCTGAAATTATGATGATGGCTTTATGCGCATGTAAAACAAGTATGATAATGAAGATCTCTTGTTGAAATGTTTTCCCAAATGTTTTACAGTTGCAGATGTCCCCAATGAAGACTTAATCTCCATCCTGCCAGGGGCTATTAAGTTTATCAAGGAGGCCTTGCAAGATGGAGGAACAGTACTGGTTCATTGGTAGGTAACTTTATTTTTACAATGGCAAATCCAACAGAATGGGGACTATCGTTTCTTTGCTCGCCAGTTGGCGCCACTGTTGACTAAGGTCCAAAGGTATAGCTGTCAAAGGCGACTTTATAAGATCGGCACCAAAACAATATTTTAAATCTTGAATATCGTTAAGTTTTTTAATTATAAATAATTATCAAAAAGGCCTTCTGCTCATTTTGTCGCGGCGCTTCTTCTCAAGCAATGGGTCTAGGAAGCGCTGGTAAATTTTTTTGCTGACGTGTAAAAGTGCCCATAGTGAGCAATTTGCAGAATAAATGATTGAATTGAGTTGAATATATATTTTTTAATTACAAGGATATTCGTTCAACTTAGCTAACTTAACTTATAGCTAAGGTGAAGGAATATCAGTTCCCGTCTGTCTTAGCAATGGACTTTAACACCAACGTAACGTTTCCAGCTACTTTGGGGTCTCTCGCTCCGCTGCCGTCATCATTGCTTACATGATGGAGCGTCACAGCTTGCAGTACGATGACGCCTTCGCCCTAGTGCAGCAGAAGCGTTATTTCATCAGCCCTAACGCTGGTTTCGTGTCACAGTTGAAATTGTTCGGCATAATGAAGTACACTCTCGATTGTAATAACAGAACATTCAAGCAGTTTCGTCTACGAATGGCGGGGCAGAGGCTAAAGCAAGGTTTGTTGTATACCTTTTGTATCCCCCATATTAGTTTATGTTACTCGAGAGCTAGACTATTTAAACTGCTGCCGGTCGATATACAAAATAGTACATTACAGACCTAGGGTGGTGAATTCGTAAATGTCCCAGTTCGCAGGTTTCTGTGGCCCGAACCGAAGGTGAGGGCCATAAATAGGCGATCTGGGGCTTTACGAATTACCGCCCGTGGTTTCTCAAAAGTTTTACATCTTGCCTTGGCCAAGAAGTGAGATTTTCTCTCCGCGTAGCGGGCAGAAAATCCCACTTTACGGCCAAGGGTGATGTAATAGTACATTACACACCTAGGGCGGTCAAGTAAAGAAAGTCTCAGATCGCGGGTAATTGAGGCCCGAGCCGGAGGCGAGGGCTATAATCTAGCGGTCTGAGGATTTCTTTACGACCGCCCGTGGTTAGTATACGATTTTACGTCACCACCTGGCCGTGAAGATGAAGAGGGATTTTTCGTAGCGCCCAAGGGCGGTAAATCCCGCTTTTCGACCTGGTGTGACGTAAAAGTCTTTACATCACCCTTGGCCGTAAAGTGGGATTTTCTGCCCGCTACGCGGAGTGAAAATCTCACTTCTTGGCCAAGGCAAGATGTAAAACTTTTGACAAACCACGGGCGGTAATTTACTATTTCGTGTGAATCTAAATTTTCATTGCGCTGCTCATAATCGATATAACTCAATGTTATGTGTGTATTAAATAAATGCGAAAGCGTTTATCATAAGTCTCTGTCATTTAAGATATAAAATATAAGCTGCTTGCGAAAGAAATGTCACAACCGCTTCAAGTTTAAAAAAAATGTAATTTAATAAAAAACTTAAAAGGTTATTTTTTTTAAAGTCTTGTAATTACAATCAACCGCAACTATATCAGGACGCTGTACGGAAAATCCTTTACAAAGTGATCCAATTTCATTGCGGTTCAGTGCATTCTGCCGTGGTGGGCTAATGGTTCGACCTACCGCCTCTCATGCAGTGGGTCGGGGGTTCGATTCCGGCTCGCACCTCTAAGTTTACTTATGTGCGAAATTCAATTTGAATTTACCACTGAGCTTTTCGGTGAAGGAAAACATAGTGAGGAAACCTGCACGCATCTTCGAAGTAATTTAAAGATGTGTGTGAAGTCCCCAATCCAGACGCGGGCCCACTGTAGTCCCCACTTTAGCCCAAACCCTCTCGTGATGAGAGGAGGCCTGTACCCAGCAGTGGGACGCAAATAGGCTGTAGTAGTAGTAGTGCATTATTCCGGTGTGTGAATTGTTTTTGCAAATGCGACTTTTTCTTACCATTGTGTTTTTTTTGATAGTGAATTGTTTTGACTGACTGATTAGAATAGATATTTGTTAATAGAGTTATTTAACAAGGAAAAACAAGTCAAGTATTACTATCACTTGATCTTTAGTAATAAATTTAAAAAAATTGCCCTATATTTAACACCTTCAGTGAATTATCAGTAGTTTTATTTTGTTTGACGGCCAGATTGGTCCAGTTGGTAGTGGCCTTCTATTCCGATGGTCGCGGGTTCGAGTCCTGCTCGGGACAAACTTTGTGTGTTCCTTCACCGAAAAGCTCAGTGGTATATTAAAATTGAATTTCGCACATAAGTAAACTTAGAGGTGCGAGCAGGAATCGAACCCTCGACCCTCTGCATGAGAGGCGGCAGATCGAACCAGTCTATATAATGTACTAGGCCACCACGGCATTCACCAAAAAAATCTTTACATCACCCTTGGCCGTAAAGTGGGATTTTCTGCCCGCTACGCGGAGAGAAAATCTCACTTCTTGGCCAAGGCAAGATGTAAAACTTTTGACAAACCACGGGCGGTAATTCGTAAAGCCCCAAATCGCATATTTATGGCCCTCGCCTTCGGTTCGGGCCACAGAAACCTGCGATCTGGGACATTTACGAATTCACCACCCTAGGTCTGTAATGTACTATTACATGTATAGAAGTGTTCAGTCTTCGCTCTCGGTTTGACAAAGCATTCGAAATCTTATGATACCTTATATCCGTAGGCCGCAATTACCACTCAGGTGACCAACATGTTGATTTTTTTTGTACTCAATATCGTACTGCATCATTTGCAGCTGTTCAGAGACCACACTTACCGCGCAAATTTCAACCATGCAGTATCCATATTTTATAACTAAAATACATAGTTGTGCCACGCGAACAGACGACATCACGAAGCCTTATTAACTCGATTTAAGACCGTTCCTATACACAGCTCAGCCGTCACTGTCACTCGTGCAACGAGTGAAAGAGAAAGCGCTACGCAGTTAGTATTTGACTCGTTTTAATTTCTATAAAAATACCGTCTAAAAACATGGCATTTATAAAGCTGTCGATGCATGCATATAATATGGATATTCTTTCTGTTATATTTAGTTTTAGTAATGTTGGATTAAAGATCCGAGTTAAAGGTTACTTTGGAATTAAATTGCATCGAGCGAAGTTTCGTGAAACGTGTAACGAAAGCTGTCAATGTAAGGATGATATAATTAAATATAACATATGTTTCTTCATATTTTTTACTTTTTACATTTCTTAGAAAAGTATGATCTTACATGAGCAATTTGACGATGCTCGGTCAGGGAACGGCCTTTGAAAAATAAAAGAGAAACCGAGCATACGGACTTTTGAAATACCCAGTGTTACTTCTTAATAGGGATGACGACAACTTTTTTTTCTTAGTCTATCTGGAAGATTATTGAAAAGTATGGACACGTATTTTTTCTTTTTTCACGTAATCAAACTTTTATACGGAGATATATTGAGTTGAAATGTCGCCTGACGTCACGGTTAGGTACGATTTATACCTAACGGTGACGTAGTTAGCCCCCACTCTCCAACTTTAATGCGTTTTAACTTAGTCATTCTTTGTAAATTTGATAAAACAAAAAAGTGTCTAATATTTTTTTATTACCTGACTGACGGACTAATTAGAATTTCGATTTCTTCACCCTGTCGTCATCCCTATTAAGGCGAATCTACAGACACCGCACAAACTAAAATCCATCAAGCCGTTTAGGCTACAAAGCGTGCCAAAGCACAGTCGGGTAAAAGTGAAACGCACCTTCGGTTTTCAGTGAAAATCCTGCCTCAGATGTTCCACGATCTCATCAAGCCTGATCCGGGAGTGCCCAAGGAGCGGCCGGATCCGATCGTGTACCGGTGCTGCAAATGCCGTCGAATCGTCGCCGCCCATAGCAACATCATACCGCACGAGCCCAAATTCGTGAAGGCCGCCCCGGGTGCAGACGGTAAGTCGCGTTGCAGCGAGATTTGACGTGATCCGGCCGAAATCGGACGTGATCCGTCCGAGATCTGACGTGATCCGGCTTAGGTCTAATGTGATCCGGAATTTCAATACAAATTTAATAACAAGTTACAATAAAATGGACTTTTTTTTAACAATTATATACCGATTACGATGATTCTTTGTTTATCGAAAGGTGGTACCTCCGGATTGATCCCATTTTAATCATGTTCAGTTCTGTTGATGGGATCCACGAGAAAATGAGGGAACTCCTCGAAATTTGTTAGCACGTGTATGATTTTGTCCTCAATTTCAAAGATTACAGTGATACTTACGTCCCGTTGTATACATGGTCGGACAATATGTCCGACCAAGAAATTAAAAAAAAAATACCGACTCCAAACTCCGACAGCCAAAGTCGGTGACAATAGAACCGACCCAAAGCTGATGACAAACTTATACTGTGAACATCGGAGTTTGAAGTTTTTTTATCTATGTATATTTATAAAACAAGAAACTGACTGACTGACTGATCGATCAACGCAGAGCCGAAACTACTGGCCGTAGAGAGCTGAAATTTGGCATGCAGGTTCCTTAGGGAACGTAGGGGAGCACTAAGAGCGGATTTCCCGAAATTCCCACGGGATCGAAAAAAACCGGGATTTTTCATTTTTATATTTCTGCGCATACGAAGTTGCGTGGAAAAGCTGGTTTATTTATAATATTCTATAATTACATTAGCATTTGTTCATTGCCAGCACCGTCCGAAGCGACAGCGTCGTCTTCTACCGCGGCCTCTAAACAGCGCTCCCGGAACAACCCTCGGTCTGTGGTGGCCAAGTTGAAACGGCTCGCTGCAGTCATGCTCGACGGAACCAGCTCGAAGGACGATGACGACGAACCCTACCATGTAAGTGACGCTAGGATTGGCTCAGTTGGTGCTGACACTGCTGTCCCGACGGACGCGGGTTCGAATCCCGGCAAACCTGGTGTGATGAATGTTTTAACGAGTCAGAATTTAATAGTACTACATACAGAATGGCCACGGAATCACCCGCTTGAATCTAGCCAGCGCGCAACTCGCCCTTACCGTCATTTGTTTCATCCGGAGATGGAGAGTGGATCACTGGCCCGCGTAGTTGGTACTCACACATTTGCAAGTGTACAGACGTCCTCGCACGCAAACATTGACACTTCATTCGAATTGTGTTCGAAATCGTGCTTTTATAGGCCGTGTCCGCTGTGTGCCATGGATGACTAATATTTGGCATTTGCCTCGCTCTAGAGAGCTCTAGTGCTAGAGCACCCATAGTGCAAGGTTTGCTTAGTTTGGAGTTTGGACAATTTGTGTAAATAATGTCCCAATATATTTATTTTGATTATGATATCATAGATTTGATCACGTGAAATATGGTTATATCGTCCCTGCGTGAACTATGTTTTTTTTTTCCGGGATAATAAATAGCCTGTTCCCTTCCTCGATACTCGAACTAGCTCCACACCAAATTTCATCTAAATCGGTACAGCGGTTGAAGTGTGTAGAGGTAAGATAGAGACAGACGGAGTTAGATTCGCATTTTTAAATATTAGTATGTTGTAAGATATCCACAACAGCCTATTTACGGCCCACTGCTGGGCTCATCACGAGAGGGTTTGGGCTATAGTCCCCACGCGGGCCTAGTGCGGATTGGGGACTTCACACATATCTTTGAATTACTTCGCAGATGCGTTCTGGTTTCCTCACGATGTTTTCCTTCACCAAAAATCTCGAAAATCCGACTAGACTCGGGCTTTCAATCAATTACAAATGTAGTGAATAATTATTTCAATCGGGAAATCTCGAAAATCCTCTAAAGAGCGCTATAAGTATGAGGTTAAGTCCGTCATTTTTAACTTACGCCCTTTTAGCCAGACTGGTTAAGTACGTCATTTTTAACTTACGCCCTTTTAGCCGGACGGGTTAAGTCCGTAATTTTTAACTTACGCCCTTTTAGCCAGACTGGTTAAGTACGTCATTTTTAACTTACGCCCTTTTAGCCAGACTGGTTAAGTACGTCATTTTTAACTTACGCCCTTTTAGCCGGACGGGTTAAGTCCGTAATTTTTAACTTACGCCCTTTTAGCCAGACTGGTTAAGTACGTCATTTTTAACTTACGCCCTTTTAGCCAGACTGGTTAAGTACGTCATTTTTAACTTACGCCCTTTTAGCCGGACGGGTTAAGTCCGTAATTTTTAACTTACGCCCTTTTAGCCAGACGGGTTAAGTCCGACATTTTTAACTTACGCCCTTTTAGCCGGACGTTTAACTTACGCCCTTTTAGCCAGACGTTTAACTTACGCCCTTTTAGCCGGACGTTTAACTTACGCCCTTTTAGCCAGACGGGTTAAGTACGTCATTTTTAACTTACGCCCTTTTAGCCAGACGGGTTAAGTCCGACATTTTTAACTTACGCCCTTTTAGCCACACGGGTTAAGTACATCATTTTTAACTTACGCCCTTTTAGCCGGACAGGTTAAGTACGTCATTTTTAACTTGCGCCCTTTTAGCCAGACTGGTTAAGTACGTCATTTTTAACTTACGCCCTTTTAGCCGGACGGGTTAAGTCCGTTATTTTTAACTTACGCCCTTTTAGCCAGACTGGTTAAGTACGTCATTTTTAACTTACGCCCTTTTAGCCAGACTGGTTAAGTACGTCATTTTTAACTTACGCCCTTTTAGCCGGACGGGTTAAGTCCGTAATTTTTAACTTACGCCCTTTTAGCCAGACGGGTTAAGTCCGACATTTTTAACTTACGCCCTTTTAGCCAGACTGGTTAAGTACGTCATTTTTAACTTACGCCCTTTTAGCCGGACGGGTTAAGTCCGTAATTTTTAACTTACGCCCTTTTAGCCAGACTGGTTAAGTACGTCATTTTTAACTTACGCCCTTTTAGCCAGACTGGTTAAGTACGTCATTTTTAACTTACGCCCTTTTAGCCGGACGGGTTAAGTCCGTAATTTTTAACTTACGCCCTTTTAGCCGGACGTTTAACTTACGCCCTTTTAGCCAGACGTTTAACTTACGCCCTTTTAGCCGGACGTTTAACTTACGCCCTTTTAGCCAGACGGGTTAAGTACGTCATTTTTAACTTACGCCCTTTTAGCCAGACGGGTTAAGTCCGACATTTTTAACTTACGCCCTTTTAGCCACACGGGTTAAGTACATCATTTTTAACTTACGCCCTTTTAGCCGGACAGGTTAAGTACGTCATTTTTAACTTGCGCCCTTTTAGCCAGACGGGTTAAGTACGTCATTTTTAACTTGCGGCCTTTTAGAATGAGGAGATTTTTAATTTCAATTTTAAGTATGAAATTTATCACATACGAAAAAAAACGTGTTCTTTGAAAACAAAACCAACTTGATAACCAGCTAATAAAATTATAAATGTTGTAACGTGTTCCATCTTAGGCCTCAGCAGGGTAGGCAATGCATTTGAAAACTTACGCTTTCATAATGGGGCATCATAGAAGTTCGGTGTCCGTGGGCCGCAGTGACCACTTACCATCAGGTGGGCTGTGCGCTCGCTTGCCTATACCGATGTCGTGAAAAATAATTAAATGTTTTCAATTTCCCCAGTTGGATGGCTACAACGAGGGCAATCTCGTGGACATGACTGTGACCGAGACCACGAGCCCCGACACGTGCAAGCTCATGTGGTTCGTGGAGCCGATGGAGTGGATGGATGGCCTGATCACCAACGCGCAGGGCAAACTGCACTGCCCCAAGTGCGAGAACAAGCTCGGCAGCTACAGCTGGGTGTCAGGTCAGTCGGGTGACAGCACCGGTAATAGCAACGTCGCGATTAATGGCATCATCATCATTTTCCACCACACAGCTAACCCACGTCCCACTGCTGGGCGCAGGCCTCCTCTCATCGCAAGAGGGTTCGTCAACATCGGCAGGATAAACAGCATCATCATAATCATAATGATTTCCAGCAGCATAATCATCATCATCATTATCATCCGTCATTGTCCGCAGCATCGGCAACGTTATCACCCCCATCACCATCTCTTTATCAGCATCATCGTCATTATAATTAACAGATGCAGCAGTAGCATCATTATGATCTTCATTATAATCCCCGCCAACATAATAATCATCGTCGGCAGCACCAGCACCATCGTCATCGTCATAATCAGCAGCGGCGTCATCATTATCGCCGCATTCACCATCTCTTTATCAGCGGCATCATAACCACCACCATCATTAACATTCATCATCGTCAGGAGCAATGCCGTCATAATAATCATCATCGCCAGCGGCGTCATCATTATCGCCGCCATCCCCATCTCTTTATCAGCGGCATCATAACCACCACCATCATTAACATTCATCATCATCAGGAGCAATGCCGTCATAATAATCATCATCGCCAGCGGCGTCATCATTATCGCCGCCATCCCCATCTCTTTATCAGCGGCATCATAACCACCACCATCATTAACATTCATCATCATCAGGAGCAATGCCGTCATAATAATCATCATCGCCAGCGGTGTCATCATTATCGCCGCCATCACCATCTCTTTATCAGCGGCATCATAACCACCACCATCATTAACATTCATCATCATCAGCAGCAATGCCGTCATCATAATCATCATCGGCAGCAGCGTCATCATTATCGCCGCCATCACCATCTCTTTATCAGCGGCATCATAACCACCACCATCATTAACATTCATCATCATCAGCAGCAATGCTGTCATCATAATCATCATCGGCAGCAGCGTCATCATTATCGCCGCCATCACCACCTCTTTATTAGCACCATCATCATAGTCAGCAGCGGCAGCATCATCGTTGTCATCATCGTCAATATTATCAGCAGCACCATCATCATCATCATCATCAGTATCACTAATTAACTATCATCACAATGTGAAATATTCGCAGAAGTACACGCATTAAATCTTAGCTCTCGGGCATAGGATATTTAATCACCCGCCTGAATCTAGCCGGCGCGCAACTCGCCCTCACCGTCATTTGTTTCATCCGGAGATGGAGAGTGGATCATTGGCCCGCGTAGTGATACACACACATTTACAAGTGTACAGACATCCTCGCACGCACACAGACACTTCATTCGAATTGTGTTCAAAATCGTGCTTTTATAAGCCGTGTCCGCCGTGTGTCTCGTGGCTGATGACTCATTGGTAATCTTGGCTTCCTTATGTGTGGATATACATGGTGGGTCAAAAAATATGGCAAATAATTAACCCACAGTATCGGCTATCGATTCTAAGCATATTGTATAGGTTTTTAATTTTTTTCGAGTTGGTAAAAAAAAATATTTTGTATAGGATTCAAGCGTCGCTCACACAACCAAACCCATATAAATTTTTTTTTACCAACTCAAAAAAAATTAAAGAACTATATAATATACTTAGAATCGATAGCCGATACTGAGGGTTAATTATTTGCCATATTTTCTGACCCACCGTGTATAGGGCCACAGCGTTACCAAGCAAGCAAAACTTACCTTGCTTTGGCTATAGTCTCTCGGTCGGTAAAACCGCCTTCTTTCTTTTCAGGGGTTCGATGCCCGTGCGGGCAAAAGGTAGCCCCGGCTTTCTACCTGGTCCCGTCTAAAGTTGAGTATTCCAACATAGTCCGGAACGTCGTGCACACCGTCTGAACTGACCCAAATCACCGTTCGCAGTGTCCGGCCCTTAAGTTGTCACTACACTCGATTTCTCTCTACTATTCAGATGGATCAGTATCGGAAATTCCAGCCATCGATTTTGATTGAAGAAAAAACGAAAAAAAAAGTGACAGACGTATTGCAACGATTTTTTTGTTCAACATGGCGGGGTCTATTCTCCATGTGACTATAAGTTTTTTTTTTATCTATGGAAGCAGTCTATTTTATTTTTTTAATAGAATGCATGTTTTATTTACATGTTTTTTTTATCAATTAATATTTGTGTTCATTTTTTTTTATTGTATCTGTAGGTAATAATAGATGAAAGTAACGTGTGTAGAGATAATCTATTATACGAAGTCCAACAATTCAAGATGCTTCAATGTATTGTTTTTTTTTTAAAGCACCACCAATACTTTTAACGAATGTGTGCGTGCTGAGACATCCGTCAAACATGTGTTGGGAGTGTTGGTGCTCCTGCTTTTTAAATATTTTGAAGCGTTTTGAATTGCGGAGGCTCGGGACTTCCTACTACTACTACTACTACTACTACAACAGCCTATTCGCGTCCCACTGCTGGGCACAGGCCTCGGAACTTCCTATAGTATATTATTTCTATCCGTCTCACCAAATGGTCCTAGCGTAAGACCAGCGCTGGCGCATTGCTGAGTTAGGAGCATTTCGTGACAGACCACATCACTTTATTTGTCTTGTATAATAGGGGAGACGACAACTTTTGTTTCCTTAGTCTATCAGGAAGATTATTGAAAAGTATTGGACACGTATTTTTTCTTTTTTAACGTAATCAAACTTATACCGAGATATATTGAGTTGAAATGTCGCGTGACGTCACGATTTATACCTAACGGTGACGTAGTTAACCTCCACTCTCCAACTTTAATGCGTTTTAACTTTGATAAAACAAAAAATACGTGTCTAATATTTTTTTATGACCTGACTGACGGACTAATTAGAAATTCGATTTCTTCACCCTGTCGTCATCCCTATTGTAATTTGTTATTTTTTAATACGTTGTTATTAATAAATATTTTTTCATTTCTTTTTTTTTTCAATTTTATTATCCCCGAAATCGATGACATGGTGCCTGAGGACTATTTATGAGACAGACTTGTGTTTCATAAATAGTTTCTTACGCCCATATTGACCCATATAATAAGACTATCCTCGACTATAAATTCAGCAAAAATAGTTTGTAGCAGTCAGTATTATCAAATACTTTGATACATCCAAAGCTCATTTACATTTACGCTACCAGATTCAGGACCAGCCTGTTTTTTCTCACCAGTCACTGTCAATGTCAAAGTTGCCAAGAAACAGCGTCAATGACATTGACATTTGAAATTTTGGAGCGACACAGACGCCTCTAGGGGCGTATTTATATGCTAACAGTGCTATTCAAAGTGTCCAAATGTAACTAATAGATAGACGGCTGATCCTGAAGACTTCGCTTAGCCCTCGCTGTCACTGCTTTTAGGGTTATAAGAAGTGTCAACCGCATATAGTGTTGTCCATGATACAATAATATACTTCGCCAGATATGACAGTCCGGTATTCTGTAGTAGTGTGGGTGTCACCCGAACGTCATTCGCACTGCTGTGTGTTGCAAGCAGGGTTTGTAACCGGTTAATTGAAAAAAACCCGAAATAGCCAAATATTTAGAATTATTTTATACTTTTTATGTGGAACTCCATAGTGTATTTAGGTTAAAACTTCGTATTATTTTATAGCCTTATTAAACATGAAATAGTAAACGAAAGAACGATAAGCAAACCGGTTTATTTGTATGGGGGCAGAAACCGGTTTCAAGCCCTGGTTGCAAGTGGTGTATTCAAATAATCCCCGACCCCCATGCATCCTGTGTGTTTCGTTAAATTATTTGGTCATTTGTTTTTAACTTGTCCTATTTTGTGTGGTTAAACAAGTAAATGACAATTGTAATGCGCAAATAATTTAACGGCAGAAAATATTTCCTTCATTTTTGTTTTATTGCAATAAAGTGGCAACTCGACTTTGACGTTACGGTGACACGCCACCCGGACCTTGTTTTCTTAGACCATAGTGTTTTCAAATCCCTTCACCCCCTTCTTCCCCCCTTCCCCCTTCTTCTTCCCTTTTTGTTGTCACGGTTACTCCCGCAGCAAGAGGGTATATCTATCCTTATCACGCAGCCTGCCACGCCCCCTTCGCCCCGTTATTTATGTTCAGATATCAAATCGTACAGCGCCCTGCGCTTAAAGTATTTAAAATCTATACAACGGTGAGTTTGGCGTTAAGTTTTTGGAGTGGTGGGTTCTACCACAGAATAAGTAATAGTACTAACGTAGTTCTACGAAAGGCTGCATTTTCAGGTGATTGGTTGCCGCATTTCTACACTCCGTCTCAACGGAAAAGCAGCCTTAATTTTGGACACTTGGTGGTGGTAGGATCTGGTGCGGCCCCACCAACCTGCCGAACAGGTGATCGCTTTTGTTCCGGTAAGAGAGGCATTCCATCTTAGGTCTGAGGGTTGGCAAGGTGTTCGCAATCTTAGGGAACATACCCATATTATGTACTCAATGGGGGGGGGGGGGGGGTTGGTTAAAAATACTTCCCCGCGGGAACTGCGTTTTTTTTCGGGATAAAAAGTAGCCTTTCTGTTGGCCATTGTTATAAAGTACCTCCATACCAATTTTGGTTGCTATCCGACCAGTAGTTTGCGAGTTAAATCTGGACAAACATACATACAGACAATTTTTCTAAAAATTTTTTTTTTTGTTTAGTATTGTTTATATAGTCCCCTCGACTTGAGACGCGACTTTTTCTACAGACTTCTTATTAGCGATAATTATAGTAAACGGGGGGGGGGGGGGGCAAAAGGGTGATTCAATATGGGTACGTTTCGTGGGGAAACCTGCACTCGTCTGCGAAGTAATTCAAGGATGCGTGCGAAGTCCCCGATCCGCACTTGGGACTATAGCCCAAACCCCGTGATGAGAGGAGGCCTGTGCCCAGCAGTGGGACGTAAATAGGCTGTTGTGGTGGTGGTACGCGATTACACGATTTTGAAGCTTTTATTGCGTCTATTTATACTGTATGTTTCTAAGCTAATTGATGATATTGACTGCTACAAAAGAAGGTACTAACTGTGATGAACATAATATTATGAAGTCTAATGCCAAGCTATACGTTAAAGCATTTGCGTGATATCATGTGATATACAGAAATTAGAATCGTTACATTTTTTAAATAACTTCATCGGTTATCACGATCATACTTAGCATATTGCCTTCACCTATTACTCCGAAAATTGGCAACGTCGCAAATAGCTATCAAATATTTCGCTGTTTTCATAATTTCTGAATATTAATGAATGAAAACATGAATTATCACTCTATGGTTGAATAAAACATTAACTAAGGATTGCATCAATTATCATAGGAACACGAACTTTTTTGGATTATGGAAGTACTATCTTTTGAAAACTTTCCATCGCATTTTCCATGCATTTTAATGTAATCTTATCGTTTTAATGCCTAACCAACAAATATAAAACGAGACGCGTCATTCAACCATAGAATGATAACTTCTTTTTTAATTCAGTAATATTGAGAAAATAATAAAAACAGCGAAACATTTGACAGCTATATGCGACGTTGCCAACTTTCAGGATAAACCCTCTTAACTTATATCAGAGACAAGATAAAAATATGTACAGACTGTCAATCTACTGAAATGGGGACTATCGTTTCTTTGCTCACCAGTTGGCGCCACTGTTGACTAAGGTCCAGAGGCATAGCTGTCAAAGGCAACTTTATAAGATCGGCGCCGAAACAAAGTTTTCAATCTTGAATCTCATTAAGTTTATTCATTATAAATAACTATCATCATATCGAGTAGCTATGCCGCAATGTTGTGCAGTTCCGTTTTGTTTGGAAAAAAAAAATTCAAACCTTTTACATTCATTGCCAAATAATTCCCTATTTGCGATAATTTCACGGAGGAGATCACTTTTCAACAGGTAAATTACAGTTTATAATTTATATCACGAAGCCCGCCAAAACCAGTGAAAAGTGAATGTTATTGGACCTCACGCGACACTAGCGCCTCTAGTGGCAAATTCACACGCGATAGCCCCCATTGCTGCGTACATCGGAAAGGCTCTATTTTATAAGCAGCATCCAGGATGCGCTTCAAATTTCCATACATACTTATCATTATGGAGTGTGGAATGCGTTTTGGTACAGAGAAAGAAAAAGAAAACAAAAGAAACATTTATTCGGCTAAAAAACAGAAGCACAGCTGGGTAAGGAGCGCAATCTTATATGGCGAAACAGTTGAAAACGTGTCCAGCGGATTTGATGAGCAACAAAACAAAACACACTCTCCTCACAACCGTTTTCGCCTCAGCAGCGCCATCTGACGGCTACTGCAGACTATCCGCATAGGTGGCTTGACTGGAGTGGCGACCGCAGCGCCACCACCCTACCCGCTTTGGTGTCCACTTTTGGAACTATAAAGATTGCGCTCCTTTACTTCAGCCCTCCATAGAGATCTTCTACTATCTAAAGTCCCGCGCCTTCACGTTTCAAAACGCTTCAATGTATTTAAATAGCACCACCAACACTCTCAACACTTGTGTGCGTGCTGAGACAGCCATCAACTATGCGTTGAGAGTGTTGGTGGTGCTTTTTAAATAATAATAAAAAAATTGAAGCGTTTTGAATGTGAAGGCGCGGGACTTTAGATAGTAGAAGATCTCTACATATCATGTAAGATGATTTGAGACGCCATCTTAGATGTTGCTCATAGAGTTCAAATTTATATGCTATCGAAGCAGCGACATCTATTATCGCATTTGTCACTTATTTCGGGCGTACGCTGATTCGTATGAAGGTTGACATTCTAGGTTTACCTTACATTTTCTATGCTCATATGGAACGTCAGCTTAAGAGTCGTCAGTAGGTAAGCTACTTAAGATCCCTCTACAAACAAAAGTTACGTTTTCATTAATTAATTTGTCGATTTTGGTCTTGTTGATAGTTCGCACGTTGGGTGGACTTTATTTGTATTGTTTCTCTCATTCAGAGTTTACATAACCAAGTTTACAGAACTATTACAGCTAATTTCTTTGTATTGAAGGTCTTCTATATGTTAAATTCAACTTATTTGTCTCCAACGCAAACGTATTCTCATATGTTATTCGACGTTTTATGTCGTTGGAATTTTTTAGGAAAACACGAAAAAAAATATAGTAAATTAATGTATATGTAAATTGTAGAATAGACGACAATGATTGTGTAAAATTATATTTTGGCCAAAAAATAATTGTTATGTGTTGTGTATATATTGTAACAGTGTAACTATAAGATATGTATTGGCCTTGTAACTGTTGTAAGGTACATAATTATAAGCCGATTGTAAGTCTTTATCACAGTATATTAATAAAGTAGCTCGTCGCCTTTATTCTCGCGAAAGACACGGGGGGGGGGGGGTCCCGAGCTGCATATGCCGTAATTTAAACTCGTCGCCGTACTTTACTTTAATTTTAGCGGTCGTCTCTTTGCTTTGGGATGGCACAAGCCACTGACAATTCAACTGTTTTTATATGTATTTTAGGGTGGTGGGACCTTGTGCTAGGCCCGTCCGGGTTGGTACCACCGTTTTACCCGCTAACTTACCGCCATATAGCAGTGCTCGCACTGTTGTGTTCCAGTAAGAGGTTAAGGCCCTTCCCTGACCCAGCATCGTCAAATTGCTCATTTAAGATCATACTTTTCTAAGAAATGTTAAAAGTTAAAAATATGAAAAAAACATATGTTATATTTGATTATATCATCCTTACATTGACAGCTTTCGATACACGTTTCACGAAACTTTGCTCGATACAATTTAATTCCAAAGTAACCTCTAACTCGGACCGCTGATCCAACTTTACTCCAGTTTATTATATCAAACAGTGTAAAACTAATTATAACACAAAAATATCCATATTATATGCATACATCGACAGCTTTATAAATGCCATTTTTTTAGACGGTATTTTTATAGAAAATAAAACGTGTTAAAAAGTAACTAAATCGGGCGTTCTGTGCGTAGCGCTTTCTCTTTCACTCGTCCCACGAGTGACAGTGACGGCTGAGCTGGGTCTATGAACCGCCTTAAGGCAGCCGGTGAAATTACTAGCACAGAGGCATTCCTTCTTAGGCCTCAGGGTAGGCAACGCATTCGAGATCTTGTGATTTCTCACTTTTCTCAGTAAAGATTTATATGATTTCGGTGTCCATGGGCCGCGGTGACTTACCATCAGCCATTTGCCTAAGGGCCCTCGCGCTCTGTGACTTTTTGTAGCGATGCTGCTGAGCTACTCATATCTCTATCCTTTTTACTCTTTGTTGAAAAAAAAAGGATAGCGATACGAGTAGCGCGGCGGCATCGCTACAAAAAGTCGTGGGCGAGGGACCTAAGAATTATACACCGTGTTCATGTTTATCCCAAACCCTCTCGTGATCGAGAGGGTTTGGGCTATAGTCCCCACGCGGGCCTATTGCGGATTGGGGACTTCACACACATCTTTGAATTACTTCGCAGATGCGTGCAGGTTTCCTCACGATGTTTTCCTTCACCGAAAAGCTCAGTGGTAAATTCAAATTAAATTTCGCACATAAGTAAACTTAGAGGTGCGAGCCGGTATCGAATCCCCGACCCTCTGCATGAGAGGCGGTAGGTCGAACCACTAGGCCACCACGGCTTACCTTCAGCTTGGGACATTAACAGAATTCAACAGGTTTGTTGGGAAAATTAACTTGATTAGACCTGAAGAATGTTCCCTTTAAATTAACGCATATCAACATAAACAGTGTATATAAAAAAACTGGCCTAGTGTGTTTTTAGTTAAATTCATTAATTATATCTGATTTTGATACGTTATTTTGTTTAATTTTTGTTTTGCATGTCATACTTGATTAGGTAACTCCGCATTCGCTACATTCGTTTCGAATGACGCGTAGGTAAGTTTTACATTTGGAACTATATAGTCAGGGCGTAATAGAAAAAAGGGAAATGAAAAAGGAAACGACTTGCCTTAAAAGATAGTGCAGGTAATCGATTCTACTCTTGATTGTGTACGAACTGTTTTTTTAGTTTTCAGTGGATTTTCTTATTGTAGAAGATGGGTTCGCTCTCCCCTCCTAACGATTTCTCTATTATGACGGCTTCATCCACCAACTGTACTGTTTTTTGTCTCTAACATTTTTCTAACAAGTTAAAAATTCTATTTCCACCCGCTGACAGGAAATCCGTGCTTTTCTAAAATAGAAACCCAAAAGACCACTACCTAAGAATTATTGTATATCTCTAGACATTATTATAGAAAGGGTTACATAGCAGGTTGTTTAATGCTGTTATGTTGGCACAGCTCCGTTGCTGTCATTATTTACTTCATTTGGAATACCTGTCAACTTGACGTTTCGTTTATAAAGTAAAAAGTGAATATAACATTAAATAATGTGCCAAGTATGTATATTATTATTATTAAGATATCTTTGCTAACATTTTATGACATTTGCGTTGAAAAATCAATGTTAATTGTATTATGTGTTATGTTTGTAGTGGCTTGATGTTTTTGTGTTAGTAATTTTACTACAAAGTAATTCATACTTTTTGACTATTTAGTAACGAAAATAAAATAGTTCTAATTAACATCAGTGTTGTTCATATCAAATAAATAGCAATATTGTCTTAGTTTTTCCGATTAGCAACATTATTTCATTTAGAAAAAGGTATACATAAAAAAATATATATAATAACACGTATATGTTAATTATAACTGTTTAAGGGTGAGTTTATTCAAACCGTCCGTTAAAGTTAACGTTAAATATTTTACTATGGGATAAAATGACGTTTCTGTATGGAATGACAGCTCGGCGGCCATATTTAACGACCAGGAGTTCGTCAACTATGCTTGAATCCTGTATATATATTAATTATTCTATATCCTCTATGTAATTTATACCGTAGATCGGTTGACAGACGCGGAATTATGAATATTATTATAACATCCATGTATACTTACGCTCAATGAAACAATAAATTCATCATCATCATCATCATCATTCCAGCCGAAAGACGTCCACTGCTGGACATAGGCCTCCCCCAAGGCTCGCCAGTCAGACCGGTCCTGTGCTACTTGCTGATACTGATACTGATACTGATTTATTGATAATAATAGATATTACATGTCATAAAATGGTACATTATACATTATCACTTACAATCATAATTATTAATTATAAATTAATCTATAACTATCCTTCGATTTGATCGACGTTTCATACAGTCGAAACTAGACCTCCTGAAGTTTACGGTTTACCCCTGAGCTTTACGACAAGGTAAAGCTTGCGAGAATTTCCTAACACACAGTGGCATGCGTGGGTCAACGGTCCCTCGAGATGAACTCGTCTATGCTGTAGCACGCTAGCCCCTCCAGCATGCGCTTGAGTTTGGCGGCGAAGGCCGCGTCGCTGGCGGCGCCCGTGACGTGCGCGGGCAGCGTGTTGTAGAGGCGTACCCCGAGCACGTCGGCGGCGGCGCGCGCCTTGCCCAGCCGGCGCCGCGGCACGAGGAGGGTCGGCGGCCCGTGGGCTACTCGCGGGTGCTTTAGCTTTAGGGTTGCTTCCACCGGTTTCCCGCGACCTTCACGAGGTCGTCGCTCCATCTTGTTGGAGGCCTACCGACAATAAATTAATTTCGCCAATTCTGAATCTTAACTCACCCTTAGTATTTTAATAATGGACATTATGAAAATGAAAATGAAAATATTTATTCAGCAAATAGGCCACATCTGGGCACTTTTAATATGAATCCAGTTTATAAATATGTACATGAAAGTGTTAACAAATTACACAATTTTGACAGTAGTTATTTGTAATTCATCTATTTTAGTATGGACATTCAACTTTCTGGAATACGTGACCGTCAAGACAGCTTACACCGTAGCATATTCAGGATCTGATTATGCAAATAAATAGTACCCAAATAGTACCCACGGAATATCTATATAAAAAAAATAGTACCCTTAAACTTTTCGAAATATAAAGGCTGTTCACGGTGTACGCTACTGGGCGTCAAGCTGGCGTACACCGTAGGGATCTCTGGAACGGCTTGGTTTTCGGGAATGGTTTACAGTTCAAAAAATAGTACCCTATAACCGTCAATTTTCATCACTCTATCTATAATGGAAGCTGAGATGTTCCATGACTTAACGGTGCTGTTTAAAGTCCCGTGGGCGAGGGCCCTTAATCCGATCATATTAATGCGTCTTTCGATTTCAATTGGCCTAACTAGATATTCTGAATGTAAGAGATAGTTAAACCTAAAAGGATTGGTGCTTCGAGATATGGGCTACTGCTGTTTATGTCAAGAAACAAATAACTGTTCAGATTGTTGGTTGAAATATTTAAAATAGACAAATGATAATAGTTACTATGAAAAGTAAAAACAGTTATGTTATGTGTGTTAAAATATACAACAATCTGCCAGAACATATCAAAGAGCTCCCTCTAAATATCTTTAAAAAAAATCTTCATAGCTGGCTCATTAATGAATGCTTGTACTCTGTAAATGACTACTTAGACACTCGGTATGTTAAATAGTTATGGTTTTGTATACCCTATATAGACTCACTTGCATCTAACATTTGCATGACTTAATTTAGTTTAAATGTATGACACTTTTATTCCAATTGTAACACCGCATGTACCTACTACATTTAAAGCAAATAAATAAATTTCTATTTCTATATTTCTATTTCTGTTAATATGAAAAAATGCATGTGATGTTTCAAATATATATTCAATACAAATATAAATTCTGTTTTCTTTGTCTCATTTTCTCCCCAATATTGTTTTCATCTCTTCCAAGGCCTAATTAAGTAAAAAACGACCTTGTAAAGGTCGCGGGAACGCGGTGGATGCGAGTGGCACAGGACCGGTCTGAGTGGCGCGCCTTGGGGGAGGTCTATGTCCAGCAGTGGACGTCTATCGGCTGAAATGATGAAGGCCTAATTAAGTACAGTTGCATACAAAACTTTATCCAAACCATAGACGAAGTAAAGTAAACGTAGAATGACAACCTTCAAACGAATCAGCGTACGCCCGAAATAAGTATTAGATACGATAATAGATGTCGCTGGCTAGGTAACCTGGATACCAATTTGAACTCCATGAGCTACATCTAGATGGCGCTGTACAGGCGAAGTAACTATGAAAATTTAAAGCTCTATTTCCGATGTACGCCGTAATGTAAGGAGTTTGACAGTCTTATATATCTTACATTGTCTCTGTCTAAACTCATTTAGAAATCCTCTTAAATTGCTTCAAAAACTGTCCACAATGGCGGCAAGTCAAATACGCCACATTCCGATTTTCATTTACAAGCATAGACTACGGCTCGACCTGTGGCTTTTGACTTCTCATTTGCCAAATTGTTTTCTCAATATGGACAGAAAGTAAAGAAACCGTTATTTAAAAGAAGAAGAAAACCAAGCATAAATCTAGTTACTTATAGGCATCTAGAGATAGAGATCTTCTACTATCTAAAGTCCCGCGCCTTCACATTTCAAAACGGTTCAATGTATTTAAAAAGCATCACCAACACTCTCAACGCATTGTGCGTGCTGAGACAGCCGTCAGCTATGCGTTGAGTGTTAGCGGTGATTTTAAATAATAAATAATAATAATAAATATCTTGGGACATTTCACGCATATTGTCCTAGCCCCAAACTAAGCAAAGCTTGTACTATGGTTGTTAGACAACAATATAAATACTTATATAGAGAAATACATACATATATAAATACTAAACATCCATGACTCGAGTACATTCCTGTTTATCACACAAAGTTTGCCCCGAGCGGGACTCGAACCCGCGACCGTCGGAACAGAAGGCAGGGTCACTACCAACTAGACCAATCCGGCTGTCAAAATGAATAATAAATACATTGAAGCGTTTTGAAATGTCGAGGCACGCGACTTCCTATCGTAGATTATCTCTACTTCGTACGTACCTACGTATTACATAATAACTCATGTCAATTATTCGGGGTTCGATTCCGGCTCGCACTTCTAAGTTCACTTATGTGCGAAATCCAACTTGAATTTACAACTGAGCTTTTCGGTGATGGATAACATCGTGAGGAAACCTGCACGCATCTGCGAGGTAATTCAAAATAGGTAACATGGGACCTTTCGATCAAAAAAAAAGAAGAATCGAAATCGGTTCACGTTTAGTATTTATTTTTGGTGAACATACAAAAAAAATGATTCCGACGAATTGAGAAACTCCTCCTTTTTTGAAATCGGTTAAAACACTTAGCTGATAAGTATAACGTTTACTTCACGAATGACATAGATACAAACATTGATACGCATATGATGGAGTAAATATTTGACTTGATGATATTTTTAGATTATAGTAACATTTAATAGTGTTTCTACAGCTGATTCCACAGGCGCGAAAAAGCTATTTGTCTCCTGACCGCTTTATTTGTACAATTTCCAGTAGATTAATAGTACATTACAGACCTAGGGTGGTGAATTCGTAAATGTCCCTGATCTCAGGTTTCTGTGGCCCGAACCGAAGGTGAGGGCCATAAATATGCGATCTGGGGCTTTACGAATTACCGCCCGTGGTTTGTCAAAAGTTTTACATCTTGCCTTGGCCAAGAAGTGAAATTTTCTCTCCGCGTAGCGGGCAGAAAATCCCACTTTACGGCCAAGGGTGATGTAAATATATATTTTTTAATTAGTTTTTAAAGAATCACGCCACTTCTACATTGACCTACCAAATATGACATTAGACATAGACATTACCACTGATCTTTTCGTTGAAGGAAAACATAGTGAGGAAACCTGCACGCATCTGAGAAATAATTCAAGGATACAATGCTCTTAAAAATAATTAACCGTCCCACTTTGGGCAATGATTCACAGACAAATTCTAAAATAATCTTCGTTCTACATTATCTCTGGTTTCTTATTTGATATTACAGACACTATTTTCCTATTGATGTTATTATTCGTATACATAAAAAACTTGAACACTATCAAGAGTCTCCAGCGGTCGGTGTTACTCGAATTTTCATAGAAATAAAATTTAAAAAAAAACTAGTATCGAAGTTTGTATGGACGAAACAAAAAAAGTCCTCGTTACTTTCATTTATTACAAGTCTTACAACCAATAAATGATCTCTGCTCTTCCATTATTTAGGAAAGAAAAGTTTGCTATGCTTGTAGAGATCTTCTACTATCTAAAGTCCCGCGCTTTCACGTTTCAAAACGCTTAATTTTTTCTATTATTATTTAAAAAGCACCACCAACACGCTCAACGCATAGTTGATGGTTGTCTCAGCACGCACACATGTGTTGAGAGTGTTGGTGGTGCTTTTTAAATACATTGAAGCGTTTTGAAATGTGAAGGCGCGGGACTTTAGATAGTAGAAGATCTCTAAGGCAAGCCGGGCTTACTGGCGGCTTTCAAATACAATATTGTAACTAACAAACATTTTGAACAAATATGTTTATATACTTTTCTAATAGTACTTAGTTAAAAATTATTAATTTCATTTTTCCAATTATATGACATTAATAAATCTACCAACCCCCATTTTCAACCTGTGAATGCAATTTTCATGACAATCTTAATGGTACCTCTGTATTATTTTATGTTTCAACAGGTCATAAACTATCAGAGCGTACCAAATTTCTTCCAAATCCGTACAACCATTTTAGCGTGATTGAACTAACAAACATGAAAACATTTAAACATCTACACAAACATCACATCTATAACTATTGTTCGAACAATTAACTGAGATCAAAAGACTAGACTAATGAGGGCCACCGTTTTCCTGTTTACCGCACGATTACTCTGCCATGATGGCCTAACCTCGGGTTAGTCTCTTAACCCACGTCAAATTCATACAAATAAGTCTGAGTTAAGCTCTAACCCGTGGTCAGCGGCTTCGTGCAAATGGGACTTAGTCGACCATTTGAATGGTTTATTAGACTGTGCATCTACTTTATTCTTAATTCTATACAGATTTATCTTAATTATACAATACTTCATACAGTAGTTTATGCAACTGTTACATAATGTATGGCCTTAAAGAACGAGTGTGGTTGTATGAAACGAGCCGTAAGAAGAGTTTCATAATAAGATCACACGAGTGTCTTAGGGCAAAATAGTATGTACAGTTGCATACAGAACTTTATCTACACTCATATTAAACATTCTCTAAGATGCTTCAAAAATGCCTGTCCACAATGGCGGCAAATCGAATACGTCAGGTCAGTGTCTCACATTTAATTTTCATTAGAAAGTATAGACTAAATAGAGCCGACATTTGGAACAAACTTTCGTTCTCTCTGGCTGAAGAGGACATTGCTGCTCGACAATGTTCTTAACTTTAACGTCATTAGAACATCGAATTCGATTTTGTAAAATGAATTTTACTTTATGACCACAGATAGGGAATGGCTTTGCCAGAACTTGCTGTCATAACGGATGTCATTACTGGCAATTTACGCATCATAGAGAATTTATGATATGGTTGTAGATAATGATTCATTTATGCCGGTCTCGGGACAGCCTCGTCCAACGGTTCCAAAAACTAGATATCATCCTAACATATACCTCACTGATGGTCAATCCAAATTCGACCACAATTTTCATGATGACATAATCAATACATCGCAAAGTCGTTAAGTCTGTCGATTAGAGTATTGTAAAATAATGGAAACGTATTTCATCATTTTAAATGAATGAATTATGATTATGACATCAAAACTAGGGATAAATGAGTACAAATTGTACTTTAACGTGTATTTCTCTAAAACGTCGTAATTTCTCAATATTGGTTTACGTAACCAAAGAAAAACTTCGGGTCAATTAATTTTTGATAATCTAAGTCATGGTTGATAGGTATAATTCGATTTTTTTCAGTCAACTAGCCTACTCTACCTCTACATCATCAAGACTTTCGAAGAATGATGATTCCATGACGATTAGCAGTGCAACAGACAGTGAAACGTCAACGCCTCTGGATTAGGCGCCTGGAATGTACTACGTACCTACGGATTCGTTTTCCCTTTAAGTGGCCAAACTCGTGCTCGCTTCCGGTAGAACAATGCTCATGGCTTCCCTGTAATATTAAGAATACAAAATTTAAAACAATATATACCACCACCAAGACAGCCTATTTTACGGCCCACTGCTGGGCACAGGCCTCCTCTCATAACGAGAGGGTTTGGGCTATAGTCCCCACGCGGGCCCAACGCGGATTGGGGACTTCACACACATCTTTGAATTACTTCGCAGATGCGTGCAGGTTTCTTCACGGTGTTTTCCTTCACCGAAAAGCTCAGTGGTAAATTCAAATTGTAATAGAATTCGACAAATTGAAAATCGTTTTCGACCTTAAGCTCTTTACAGTAGCATCGTGTGGTTTCACGCCAGCAAATTTTTTTGCCACACAATATCAATATTTATAATTAGTCAATATTGCAATGTATTAACATTGCAATATTGATTTTAGAAACTAAATCTCACAAGAGTCATATACTTGGCTATTTAGCGCTGCAGGATTATAAAACCACGACTTACGGGACATCCTGTATAGACTGTCAATCTCCTTGCATCGCGGCGTAGATCGAAAAAACTCTGTATTACGAGAAACATCCAGAAGGCGCTTCAAATTTCCATACAAACTTATTATTATGGAATGTGGAATGTGTCTTGATAAGAAGCGCTATCGCTTATATGGCGAGCAATTGAAAACGTGTCCAGCGGATTTGATAAGCAACAAAACAAAACACACTCTCCTCACAACCGTTTTCGCCTCAGCAGCGCCATCTGACGGCGCTACTGCAGACTATCCGCCTATGTGGCTTGACACTTGTGGCTACCGCAGCGCCCACAACCTACCCGATTTGGTGTCCACGTTTGGAACTATAAAGATTGCGCTCCTTTACATCAACCCTCCATACATATCATGTAAGATGATTTGAGGCGCCATCTAGATGTTGCTCATGGAGTTCGAATTTGTATGCAGTCTACCTAGGCAGCGACATCTATTATCGCATTTAACACTTATTTTGGAGCGTACGCTGATTTTTACAACCCTTTTTAACCGACTTCAAAAAAAGGAGGTTCTCAATTCGTCGGAATCTTTTTTTTTTTTTTATCTTTTTTTATGTATGTTCACCAAAAATAAATAGTAAATGTGAACCGATTTTGATGATTCTTTTTTTGTTCGAAAGGTGGTACTTCCAAGTTGGTCCCATATTAATTTGGTTCAGTTCTGATGATGGGATCCATGAGAAAATGAGGGAACTCCTCCAAATTTGCTAGCACGTAGATGATTTTGGTGTCAATAGTAGTAAATAGTAATGTTTAGAAACTGTAGCCGAAAAAAAATTTTTAAATAAAAAAATAAAAACCGCCTTCAAACTCCGACAGACTGCGAAGTCGGTGTCAAGTGAACCGACCCAAAGAAATGATAATCATATAGTGAACTTGACATTGACATCGCAGTCTGTCGGAGTTTGAAGGCGGTTTTTATTTTTTTATTTATATTAATTAGGTCGTCTTGTAACTAACTAACAACACTATGTAAGGAATCTTGCGAGCTCAATTTAACCCGCTTCTAATGATCGTATCATGATGAAACTTGGCAGGTATATGTAACTTGGATGACGATGCAATAATATGGAGCCACCAAGCTGATCTGATGATGGAGCTTGGTGGTGGGCATGGAAAATTCGAAGCGTTGTTCTAGTTTTTTAAACTATGTACGTTTTATGTACACCTTTTGATGATAACTCTGTTGATTAACTGATATTGTATACAGGGTGATCAATCCAAATGGGTCAGTAGGGAGAAGTCAGAAACTATAATAGATAGCGACATCTGTTCTTAGCGATACCATGGTTCGGTTTCGATTTTTAATTTAATAATAATGGCATTCATTTTTTTTTTATCTCTGATACATAGCCGGGAATTGAACCTTGGCGAAGTTTCTGTAAACAAAGTTAGATATAAATTCTGCAAGATTTTTCGTTTCTATGTTATGTTATACATGGTGGGTCAGAAAATATGGCAAACAATTAACCCACAGTATCGGCTATCGATTCTAAGTATATTGTATAGGTCTTTATTTTTTTCGAGTTGTTGAAAAAAACATTTTGTATAGGATTCAGGCGTCGCTCACACAACCAATCCCATATACATTTTTTTTTTACCAACTCGAAAACAATTAAAGACCTATACAATATACTTAGAATCGATAGCCGATACTGTGGGTTAATTATTTGCCATATTTTCTGACCCACCATGTATATGAGAGTTTAAAAATAAACTTTGAATGTCATTATTATTAAATCTGGGTCAATCAACCATTTCTTGTTGTAATTCTGTCCCGTTTTCCAGGGGACAAAATGAGAGGGGTTTCTTAGAAAACCTGTCACAATATAGAATTCTAAGACGCTTAGAAAGTGATTCATTAGGGAAGGGATTGAAAATGGCAAAGAAACCCCACATTTAGTGTATTTAAACCCACAGAATAGCAGTTTTAAAAGTGGCCCAGGGGACAGTAACCATGGCAACTATTGACATAAAAAAGTTGATTAACCCATCTAAAATCGAAGCCATGTTTTCTAAGAACAGATTTCGCTATCTCTCATAGTTTCTGTGAGTTCACGCAACAGCTGATAATGGCGGATTGGCCTACTTTTATACTCGTACAATGCAATCCGGCGAGAAATGATGATGTGTAAGTAAATGTGCGGTGTTAGATCGTACAAACTTTTAATCCCACCAAAACATTCTGTAAAAAACTAGCCAAGTCTCGATGGAGCTGCTTGTTTATCTCTAAAAAGTAATGAAATCTAGACAAAGTCGTGCCAAGTCTAAGGTTACTAGTACTAGTTCTATTCTGATGATCATGAGTGAGCGAGTGTCATTAATGCGAAACTTTGCTTTCGCTTAACTTCGGAACTAAATGACCTACAGACTTGAAATTTTGGATTTTAAGTATGTGATTATAGCTTACTGGATGACGGAAATTTCTACGTTCTGGTCTTATCCAGAGGTTCTCAAATAGGGGCCTGAAAATGCGGCGAAATGGTTCCAGTAAAGGATGGTACGGCAGTGTTTGCTTCGCACTCTCGCTCTGCCGTGCCCCCAGATTTATTTTGACATTCTAGGTTTGCCTTGCTTTACCTTTGGAGACCTTTGGAGACACCTTACATCTCCAAAATTGACTAAGGAGACCGTATACATCTCCTAAACTTGTGTTGTATGATATAATTTTAGAGACTGTGTACAACTTTAGGATACCTAGAGACGTATACAATCTCTAAACATTTGCGATTTTTATTATTATTTTTAGTATACATATTTAGATAAGTACTTTAATTAATATTTTCATTAATTTGTACCTAATATAAGACCATCTCTAAGATCTTAGATTTAAGTTTAAGTTAGGGACTATACATCCCTTAAATGTGATTTTAGTATGTACCTATATATGTATTTTTATACATATTAATGTAAATTTAATGTAAATCTATATGTTTAAATTTGGAAAAAAGGCCTTCTGCTGAGTTTGTTGCGGCGCTTCTTCTCAAGCAATGGGTCTAGGAAGCGCTGGTAAATTCATTTCTGTTTAATTCATTTAAAAGTGACGTGTAAAAGTGCCCAGATGTGGCCTATTTGCTGAATAAATATTTTCATTTTCATTTAACGGTGCTTACATGGAGTCGGTGGGGTCTGCGCGCATGCGCGGGATGCTCGCGAGCGGCAGCCGGTGCGCGCGCATGAGGTGACACTTGCGCTTCCAGCTGTCAGCGAACGAACGCTCGCAGGCGGGGCACCGGTACGGGCGGGCGCCGGTGTGCGAGCGCTCGTGGCGGGTCTGGAAAGAACGAGGAGGGGACTGTATGGAATGGAATGAAATAGTAAATTACAGACCTAGGGTGGTGAATTCGTAAATGTCCCAGATCGCAGGTTTCTGTGGCCCAAACCGAAGGTGAGGGCCATAAATATGCGATCTGGGGCTTTACGAATTACCACCCGTGGTTTGTCAAAAGTTTTACGTCTTGCCTTGGCCAAGAAGTGAGATTTTCTCTCCGCGTAGCGGGCAGAAAATCCCACTTTATGGCCAAGGGTGATGTAAATGTTATTGTTTACCTTGGTTTCGTTTTGTTTAAATACAATCAAAAGGAAGAACTGAAAAGTCAACTATATGTCAAGAAGCATAGTAGGGCATTTTTACTAAATCTTGTACCCCAATTAGTGAAAATGTCAGAAATAAGTTAAGACCGCGTCAGTTTTGTGACCACAATTAAGAACAAAATTCATATGAAAGCCAACTATTTTCTCGATGTTTTTTAAAGGTTATTCATTAAGCAATTTATAAATCATATGAAAATGTATAATTCCATTAAACTTAATGCTTAATGATGGTCACAAAACTAACACGGTCTTAATTTTTTTCTGACATTTACACTAATTGGGGTACAAGATTAAGTAAAAATGCCCAGCTTAACAAAATAGATGGAAAAGTAATCTTAAATCATGTATGTATGTTAATATTCGCTATATAATATACATTAAAACTTGCTTTTTCGTAAAAAGGATTTCAATAATCGGTTCGATGAAAAAAAAAAACGCAATTTCTATAATTAAATACACTACTCTGTCATAGTCATACCAATTTTTTTTAAATTACATTGTTTATGCAATGTGGGTTTTTTTTAATCTTCATTTTTCTGATTTTCTACGTATATCGCCCACACGCCACGGTCGTGCTTCTCGCTCCCTCCAATGCAAACAGACATTGTCCGCTGAGACAGTTGCCTGCCTTGATTGCTAAATGCTTTTGTTTTGTCAGCGTCTTAAGGCCGCTCCTATACCCAGCTCAGCCGTCACTGTCACTCGTGCAACGAGTGAAAGAGAAAGCGCTACGCACAGAACGCTCGATTTAGTTAGTATTTAACACGTTTTAATTTCTATAAAAATACCGTCTTGAAACATGGCTTTATAAAACTGTGACATTATACATTTCGATGGATATTTTTTCTCTTACGTTTAGTTTTATACTGCTTGATATAATAAACTGGAGTAAAGTTGGATTAAAGGTCCGAGTTAGAGGTTGCTTTGGAATTAAACTGTATCGAGCGAAGTTTCATGAAACGTAATGGAAGCTGTCAAATTAAGGATGATATAATATACACGGTGGGTCAGAAAATATGGCAAATAATTAACCCACAGTATCGGCTATCGATTGTAAGTATATTGTATAGGTCTTTAATTTTTTTGAGTTATATTTTGTATAGGATTCAGGCGTCGCTCACACAACCAATCCCATATACAATAATTTTTTGTACCAACTCAAAAAAAATTAAAGACCTATAGTATATACTTAGAATCGATAGCCGATACGGTGGGTTAATTATTTGCCATATTTTCTGACCCACCGTGTATATATAACAAGGAACTGACTGATTGACTGATCGATCAACGCAGAGCCGAATCTACTGGTCGTAGAGAGCTGATATTTGGCATGCAGATTCCTTAGGGAACGTAGGGGAGCACTAAGAGAGGATTTCCCGAAATTCCCACGGGAACGGGAAGAAAAGGGATTTTACAATATTTCTTTTTACATTAATATCTCTGTGCATACGAAGTGGCGGGAAAAAGCTAGTCAAACATAACATTTGTTTTTTTCCATATTTTTAGCTTTTCGAATCTCTTGGAAAGGTATGATCTCACATGAGCATTGTGACGATGCCGGGTTAGGTTAGAAGTAAGAACGGTCTCAAGTCGAGCGTGTCGGTCGGGGTCGGCCGCCTCACCAGCGCGGCCTTGTCGTGGAAGGCGCTGCGGCAGGCGCGGCAGCGGTGCGCGCGCGCCGCGCGGTGCCGGCGCTG
>OZ020272.1:29042463-29294725 GCA_963971205.1 Aethes cnicana
AGATAGTAGAAGATCTCTACCTATGTAGCAAATATGGTTCATGTTTTTTTTTAATAGCTGTATTGGCAGAATGTCATAGCGAACCATAGAGTAAATCTTGCTTGTAGCTTTTTTTAATACCGGAATGCCAAGATGCTGTGTCACAAATAATCAAACGGAAATTAAAAAAAAGTGAATTGCCGGCCTAATATTAATATTTCATTGCATGTTTGAGAAAAGTTTATGTGCTACATAATAAAGGTCCTTAAAATACGAGTGGGTGTCTTTGAAACGAGCCGCCAGGCCAGTTTCATAATAATATCGAGTGTGTTAAGGCCTAATTATGTACAGTTGCATACACAACTTTATCTACACTCATTTTATAAATCCTCTAAGTTGCTTCAAAATCTGTCCACAATGGCGGCAATTCTAATACGTCAGTGGCTTACATTCGATTTTGAAAAGGCATAGACTACATAGAGCCGACATTTGAATTTGGTACAAACTTTCGTTCTGACTTACGATAAATAAATAACTGAAGAATGTAGACGGCCATTGCTGTTCGAATTTTGACCGTCATTATAACACCTAATTCGATTTTGTAAATTGAATTTTACTGTATGACCACAGATAGGAAATGCGCTTTAACAAAACTTGTTGTCATTACGGATGTCATTACTTACCACCGATTTTTGAATGCATCATAGAGGATTTATGATATGGGTGTAGAATTAGATAAAAAACGTTAAAACATGCTTAGAATCGATAGCTGATTCTGTGGGTAAAATGTCGTCACAACGTTTTGCCTGACCCCGTATACATACGGTCACGTGACTTGTACAGACTTATTATTAGTACCTATAGTTGGCAATAATTTTATCATGGTACCGAGTACCGACCTTGAGCGAACCGCCAGCCACAAACGGAGCAAAGGTAAGGTTTTTCGCCTCGATGCAGCACGAGGTGGCTTTTGAGCACGCTCTTCAGTTTAAATCTGAAAAATAAAAGGATTGGTATACTTATTATTACCACCCAAGTAATGTAATCTATAGAACTAATGCTTTTCTTTTTAAAATGACCAACCAATTGATATGGCTCCATTCATCACGAGCATGATATACTTCGCCAGGTACGGCAGTCCGGTATTCTGTTCTATTCTATTCTATACATGGTGGGTCAGAAAATATGGCAAATAATTAACCCACAGTATCGGCTATCGATTCTAAGTATATTGTATAGGTCTTGAATTTTTTTAGAGGTTTTAAAAAAAATATTTTGTATAGGATTCAGGCATCGATCACACAACCAATCCCATATACAATTTTTTTTTACCAACTCGAAAAAATCAAAGACCTATACAATATACTTAGAATCGATAGCCGATACTGTGGGTTAATTATTTGCCATATTTTCTGACCCACCGTGTATAAATGAATGGCTTCTGTCTTAGACACTTCGCCAATATCAAAGTAAGGGCCACAGGCATGCAAGTTGTTCGGTAATAAAGGTAAATGTACGGTGTAAATGATTAATAAAATAAAATTGGAGAGACTTAACAAACGTCAACGGCGACGGCCATTGAGAATCCTCTCCGGTATTCTGTAGTAGTGTGGGTGTCACCCGAACGTCATTCGCCCTGCTGTGTGTTGCAAGTGGTGTATTAAAATTATCCCCGACCCTCATGTATCCTGTGTGTTTCATTAAATTATTACTTCATTTGTTTTTAACTTGCCCCATTTTGTGTGCTTAAACAAGTAAATGACAATTGTAATGCGCAAATAATTTATTTCGCATTATAACGGGAGATAATATTCCCTTCATTTTTGTTTTATTGCAATAAAGTGGCAACTCGACTTTGACGTTACGGTGACACGTCACGCGGATCGGCAGACCTTGTTCTTAGACCATGCATCACGAGAGGATTTGGGTTGGGCTATATTTCGGTCGGATTGGGGACTCCACACACACATCCTTGAATTACATCGCAGATCGCGTGCGGGTCGCATCACGATGTTTCCCTTCACCTAAAAGTTCAGTGGTGAATTCAAATTGTACTTCCCACATAAATAGACTCCGAGATGCGAGCGGGGTTCGTTCGACGTTTCGAACCCCCGAACCTGCCCATCCACTAGGCGGTAAGCAGGGCTTGTAACCGGTTAATTAAAAAACCCCGAAATAGCCAAATATTTACAATTATTTTATACTCTTTATGTGGAACTCCATAGTGTATTTAGGTTATTACTTCGTATTATTTTATCGCCTTATTAAACATGAAATAGTAAACGAAAGAACGATAAAAAACCAGTTTATTTGTATGGCGGCAAAAACCGGTTACAAGCCCTGGCGGTAGGTAGGTCAAACCACTGACACCATTGACCTATAATTACATATGGACGAACAGTGCCTCACAGAATATGATAAAATATATGGAGCAAACTGACATTAGAAAATACGTTCCAATATTCTAACAACGCCTCTTTATAATATGTGTCAAGATAAATATTTCATACAAAAGTAAACCTAACACAATAAGATTTAAGTGTCAAATTTACTGAGCGCCAAACTTTTGACAAACAAGTTTTGACGGGCCATTTTTCTCCGGCTGATTGCGAATCCTTACTTATAATACTTCGCTCGCGTGGAATTTGGTAATCGCCTTCCCGCAGGAACTATGCGCTTTTCCGGGATAAAAAGTAGCCTAAGTCCTTTCCCGGGACCCCAACTATCTCCATGCCAAATTTCATCTCAATCGGTCCAGCCGTTGAAGCGTGAAGAGGTAACAGACAGACAGACAGAGTTACTTACGCATTTATAATATTAACTAGCTTCTGCCCGCGACTTCGCCCGCGTGGGAATTCGGTAATCGCCTTCCTGCAGGAACTATGCGCTTTTCCGGGATAAAAAGTAGCCTATGTCCTTTCCCGGGACCCCAACTATCTCCATGCCAAATTTCATCTCAATCGGTCCAGCCGTTGAAGCGTGAAGAGGTAACAGACAGACAGACAGAGTTACTTACGCATTTATAATATTAACTAGCTTCTGCCCGCGACTTCGCCCGCGTGGAATTCGGTAATCGCCTTCCTGCAGGAACTATGCGCTTTTCCGGGATGAAAAGTAGCCTATGTCCTTTCCCGGGACCCCAACTATCTCCATGCCAAATTTCATCTCAATCGGTCCAGCGGTTGAAGCGTGAAGAGGTAACAGACAGACAGAGTTACAATACAATACAATACAATACAAATACACTTTATTGAACACCAAAAAACAATTACACAAGTAAATACAATAAACAAAGAAGAAGGGTGACAACAGGCGGTCTTATCGCTAAAGAGCGATCTCTTCCAGACAACCTTTGGGTAGTGGAATGTGTGAAAGAAAAAAAAAAAAAAACGTAAAACTAGGCAGGTGGTGCACATAAGAATCACATACAATGAATAAAAGAAATGCAAACAAATCAAAGAACAAACAAAAATATATACAAAACAATACATATAATATACATAAAATAAACATATAAACATTACATTGAGTTACTTTCGCATTTATAATATTCATCATCATCATCATCATCATTTCAGCCGAAAGACGTCCACTGCTGGACATAGGCCTCCCCCAAGGCTCGCCACTCAGACCGGTCCTGTGCTACTTGCTTCCACCGGTTTCCCGCAACCTTCACGAGGTCGTCGCTCCATCTTGTTGGAGGCCTACCGACAGCTCGTCTCCCGGTTCGCGGGCGCCACTCGAGAACTTTCCGGCCCCATCGGCCATCAGTCCTGCGAGCAATGTGCCCCGCCCACTGCCACTTAAGGCTCGCAATTCTTCGGGCTATGTCGGTGACCCTAGTTCTACTGCGGATATCCTCATTTCTGATTCTATCACGCAGAGAAACCCCGAGCATAGCCCTCTCCATTGCCCTCTGAGTGACTTTGAGCCTTCTTATGAGGCCCATCGTAAGCGCCCACGTCTCGGAACCATAAGTCATCACTGGCAACACACACTGGTCGAAGACTTTCGACTTGAGACACTGCGGTAATTTGGACGAAAAGACACTGCGAAGCTTCCCGAACGCTGCCCAGCCGAGTCGGATTCGACGATTGACCTCTTTCTCGAAGTTGGACCTACCTAACTGGACTGTTTGTCCCAGGTATACATAATGGTCAACAACTTCGAGCGCAGAGCCTCCGATTATTACGGGAGTTGGCACAACATGGACATTAGACATAATTTTCGTCTTGTCCATGTTCATTTTAAGACCAACTCGATCGGAAACTCTGCTGAGGTCAGCGAGCATAATACTGAGGTCCTCCATGGTCTCAGCCATGACTACAATATCGTCGGCAAATCGAAGGTGAGAGATGTACTCGCCATTAACATTGATGCCTCGACCTTTCCAGTCCAGCACCTTGAACGCATCCTCCAATGCAGCGGTGAACAGCTTCGGAGAGATCACATCTCCTTGTCTGACTCCCCGCTGCAGTGGAATAGGCTTCGTGGTCTGGTCCTGTAGTCGGACGGACATGGTGGCATTTTCGTACAAACACTTCAACACTTCGATGTACCGGTAGTCAACTTGGCACCTCTGGAGAGACTGCAGCACAGCCCAAGTCTCGATCGAATCGAAGGCTTTCTCGTAGTCCACAAATGCAAGGCAAAGGGGGAGGTTATACTCTTCGGTCTTCTGTACAACCTGCCGCAACGCATGTATGTGGTCTACGGTACTATAGCCCTTTCGGAAACCGGCTTGTTCGGGAGGCTGGAATTCGTCAAACCTGCGCGCGAGACGGTTCGTAATGACTCTCGAAAACAGCTTGTAAACATG
This sequence comes from Aethes cnicana, assembly GCA_963971205.1. Classification (NCBI taxonomy): domain Eukaryota; kingdom Metazoa; phylum Arthropoda; class Insecta; order Lepidoptera; family Tortricidae; genus Aethes; species Aethes cnicana. Next base: position 29,047,262 of record OZ020272.1, read on the forward strand.
GCTCAGAAGTGAGATGGGTCTATAATTCTTCAACAAGGTGTTATCACCTTTTTTGAAGAAGAGCACCACCACACTTCTGTTCCATGCTCGCGGCGTTCTCCCTTCATGAATGACGGAATTAAACAGCGTCTGAAGGGCCTTAAGGACTGGTTTACCACCCGCCTTCAGGAGTTCGGCTGTAATTCCGTCGTCACCAGGGGCTTTGCCGTTCTTAAGCTGTTTGAGAGCCATACTAATCTCGTACAGGCTGACGTCCGGGATATCTTCGGTATAGTGTCGGGTTAATCTAGCTCTAGGGTCTTTAGCTGGATCAGCGACGGGTGTTCGGGTTGTCGTGTATAACTGTCCGTAGAACTTCTCGACTTCTCCCAACAGCTCGGGTTTGGATGAAACGATCCTGCCGTCTTCGGTCTTCAGCTTTGTCAATTGGCTTTGGCCAATAGACAGATCTTTGGCAAACACCTTCGAACCTCTGTTACGCTCAATAGCCTTTTCAATACTGTTGGTATTGAATCGGCGTACATCACGCTTCAGAGACTTCGAGATCTGTCTATTGAGCTGCCGATAATGACAAGCGTCACCTGAAGACTGCAGAATCATTTTACGTCTCACCTCCATGAGCTTAAGGGTTGGGTCTGAGATTTTCTTGGTTCTTATACGGCGGGTCTTGAAGAACTTAGACCCAACCGTATGAACAGCTTCCACAAACCCGTCGTTATAATCGTCCACGTCGCTTTCTAGGCATGCAAAACGGTTATGGAGTTCGAGCTGAAAGCTCTCGGGGTTTTGGATCTGGGCCGGTGCCGGGCGGAGCGTAGACTTTATCAGTCGAGATCTCTCAAGCTTTACTTGGATATTCAATGTGCCTCGTACCATACGGTGATCGCTCCCGGACTTAACCGAATTGATCACTGAGACATCATCGAATATCTGCTTCCTCGTCGACATGATAAAGTCTATCTCATTCCTCGTTACACCATCAGGGCTCATCCAGGTCCACTTTCTGTGCTCACGTTTCTTGAAGAAGGAGTTCATCATATAGAGTCCCTCTTTCTCCATGAAACCAGCCAGTAGGTGGCCCCGGTGATTCCTGCGCCCTACTCCAAATTGCCCCACTCTCAGCTCTTCACCGTCTTGTTTGCCCAGTTTCGCGTTGAAGTCCCCCATAACAACTGTGAAGTGAGTTCTGGAGCTATGCATGGCTCTGGAAATGTCCTCATACATAGCCTCCACCTCATCGTCGGAGTGCGTCGAGGTCGGAGCGTAAACCTGTATAACCTTCAACGAATATCGTTGTGTTATTCTGAGTACAAGGCACGCTACCCTGGTCGACACACTCTCGATCTTCACCACATTGTTTGCGAGGGACTTGTGGACGATAAACCCGACACCTCCCTGGGACTGTTGGTCGCCCTCCCGGAAATAGAACAGGTTACCGGACTTCAGGGTTATCATGTCCTCCCCCTCTCTCCGGACTTCTGATAACCCTATGATTCCCCAACGTAACCTGCTCAATTCTTCCTCCAGTTCCAGTACCTTTTCGTCGGTCCGCAGTTATATGTTGCCAGGGCCAAGGGTCGTCGTTTTTGGTAGCCGGGTCTCTGCCGGGGATTAACTTTAGCACCCCCTGCCCCGCCGTTACCATGGCCGCTACCGGAGCCAGGAATAGCGGGGCCGCCGGGGACTGGGGGTCTGGGCATTGCTTGTGGCACTTCTTGGTCCCAAGTATATAGATCCCTTGGGGGGGATTGCCACAGTCGCCACGCTTGGCAGGCGGGTTGGCGACCGCAGTTTGATGAAGGTAGTTCTCGGAGGACGCTGCTGCCCATCCTCCGGTTTATGGTTATAATATTAATAATGGATACTGGTTATAATATTAATAATGGATAATATGGATATGGATGAATGACTGACTCACCCCATGTCGCAGTGGTCGCAGACGTACGGGCGCGCGGCGGCGTGCGTGCGCGCATGCGCGGCGAGCTCCTTGCGCCGCTTGTAGCGCCGGCCGCACGCGCACGCGAACCGACGCACGGCGGAATGTGTCACAGCGTGCGCAGACAACCGCGACTGCGTACGGAATGCTGTACAAACAAATGAATGAAACAAGTGATTGATTAAATAAATTAAATTATAAAGCTCCGACGGTAACATGTCAATTTTTTTTTAATAAACAGGTAACAAAGAACACTTAAGTATTTTTTTAAAGAATTAACTTAACTCAAACTTAACTTGACTAACCGGGGAAATGGGTGAAATGGTTCCGAATGGAGGACCGATCACCCGACTGAAACCAGGCAGTCGTCCCCTTCTATAAATAATAATAACTTGACTAAATCAAAATCGGTTCATCAGTTGCCGACCCACAAGGCTTAACTTTAATAAACAGGTAACTAAGAACACTTAACTATTTTTAACGAATTAACTTAACGCAAACTTAACTTGACTAAATCAAATTCGGTTCATCAGTTGCAGACCTACAAGGCTGGGGCCAGAAACACAAAACATATCATAGCTCACTTTTTAGGTTCGGGGCTAAATATGCCACTATATACTACTGTATAAGTACTCATACTACTACTACAGCCTATCTAGGACCCACTGCTCCGCACAGGCCTCCTCTCATCACAAGAGGGTTTGGGCTATAGTCCCCACACGGGCCGAGTATGGATTGGGGAGTTCACACACATCGTTGAATTACTTCGCAGATGTGTGCAGGTTTCCTCATGATGTTTTCCTTCACCGAAAAGCTCAGTGGTAAATTCAAATTGAATTTCGCACATAAATAATTTCAGAGGTGCGAGCCGGATTTGAACCTGCAACCCTCTGCACGAGAGGCGGTAGGTCAAACCACTAGGCCACCACAGCTTGACGGCTTTTATATTGTATAAGTACTACAAGATAGATATATTGATAATGAAATTTATAGTTATTGGACGTTCATTATTCAATGTGGTTAAAATAAGGCATAATACTAGCATGAAACTTGATGTAGAAAAATTAGTAAAAATATAGTACATGAATCTATATACTATTATAAATGCGAAAGTAACTCTGTCTGTCTGTCTGTCTGTCTGTTACCTCTTCACGCTTCAACCGCTGGACCGATTTGGATGAAATTTGGTATGGAGATAGTTGGAGTCCCGGGAAAGGACATAGGCTACTTTTTATCCCGGAAAAACGCATAGTTAATTAAATTAATTACTATTAAAAGTCGCGGGCAGAAGCTAGTAAGTATATAAAAGCATGTTTACTTTTAGAACATTCCGGGCAGTTATACTTTGGCTGACTGTGATAATTTTGCGTGTGCTTTTCAAACCACACCTTAGACAGGAATGTCTTTTTGCAAATGGTACACGAGAACTGTTGGCTCTCCGTCTTTTTCTTAATCTTCATTTCTTTTACATCATCGGTTTCGTTTGTATCATTCAAGTCTATAAGTTCTATAGTATTGGTTAGGTCTTGAGTAGTTTCTTCGATGTCGTTAATTTCCATGAAACCGCGGTTGTTGATCAGAGTTTCTGATTTTTGTACAAGTTTCTCGTGAACATCGCGAGCTGTCTGTATGAACTTGTATGATGACTCAATCTGTGTTGAGCAGGTGTAGCAAAACTGCTTGGGCAAATTGTCGTGTTCATTGATCTGTGGAACAGGAATATTCATTTATAATTACATTTTATATTGAATAAAAAGAAACAAAAAAAAGCAGTGTTCTATCTATATGTATAAAAATTTAAACCTAATGTATTTGCAGCAAAAACTTGAACTCAGGTTTCGTTGATTTGTTTTCCGTGTGGGTTTGTTCACGGCCAACGGAGTTTTAATTAAAGGGAAAGTTCAATATTAAATAGAATATGTTTCAACAATGAATATATTTGAAATCAGCCTTTTGTATAAGTACAAAACACTTCCTTTGCTTTTGGTGGGTAAATAAATTTTAATTCTTCTCAGTAATAGATCTTCTTACAATAAATATAAAAAGAAATGTTCACCTGAATGTTCGTGCAAGATCTAAACATGAACATTATTCCTCTGTCGTAATTCGTGAATTCCCATGGCGCCCCTTCTTTCAAACAGCTTCGGCACAATTTAGTATCCATTCTCAATGATATTAACAGTTTATAATCACTGGATATTATAGTTGTTCACAAAAGCACTGTTGTTTTGTTCGGCTTCTCCGCTTGTTGCAATCATATCATTGATCTGAATTCTGATTGTCTGAACTGAAACGTCAAACGTACGTATGTGTGATACCACTTAACCTTATTGTACAATATTTTTTGATAAAGGGACAAGCAAAGATGCGTCTTAGCTTCATTTTGTTTGAGTGAATTTTACCTCAAATTTATTTCATAACTTTCGTAACATTCATCAGCCTTTTCATTTTGAAAACTGTGAGTGAAAAATCCGCTAGAGGCGCTAGTGTCGTAAATACGTGGGAAAAGCATTTTACGATTTTATCGTCTCGTGTAAGCAAATTGTATGTAAAGTAAATAAACCTAAATAGGGTAGGGAGATAAACATAGTTAAATCGTTTGGCAAAAGAAATATCAAAAATGAACAAAGGAAAACAATTGAGTAGGGCATTTTTGCTACTCGTCAAGAGATGGCGCTCAAGTAGCCTACCTGTAACGGTGCGATATATGAGAGCTGACGAAAATTGAGTAGGGTCCTGAATAGGTGGCGCTTCAATAGTATTTTTCGCAATCGTGACATAATAGAGAGCTTTTCAGTCGAGTACCGTGTTTAGGCCACGAAGCTTGCTGAGTGGCCTAAGTAAGGTACGAGATTGAAAAGCTTGATTATGGCACTATTGTGAACAATACTTTTTGTACGAGTCCATTAAAATTAATAATTTAACTCATTAGTACGAGTATATAAGAAAAATAAATGTCGTTTGAATTTTGCTCTTCGTGGTAGGGCCTGTAATCTAGTTGGTCACGACGTGCATCTAGATGGCCATGCCGAAACGTGAAAAAGTATTTCGATCGTCTAGAGCGTATCGAAATAACTTATTTCGGTTGTTTCGGAAGTATGACTATTTAACGATGAAAAGAGTGACATTGCAGTATTCTCTATGAAATCTTAATACACATATTTCAATTGACGAGTACAAAAAAGCTTTTTTCACGCCAGTGATAAGTACTCGACTGGTTCAGTTAGTTAAATAAAGGGAAGCCAAGCCTTTTACGCCCCTGGCACAACTTTTAACCACAGTGGTAGTTATTAAGTAATTCCTACTTCCATATAGTATTTACAAAACCTGCAAAACCTAGTGAGTGACACCCATTGTAAAAACGTTCATAGCATAAGTACCTACTTAAACCTGGAGCACGCAGTGTCATCCGAGGCCTCTTTTGTCTTTATCTCTCGTTATGAGGTTAGATAAAGAGAGATACGAGTACAAGACTTATACGCCCTCCCCTCACCCCTGTGCGTCTGACACGAATTTTGGTCGTAGTGGTAGTTCCAATTATTTAGTTACGGCTTCCATGATTCATACGCCGTCCGTTAGTTGGCGCTGTCGTCGTCTTAACCTTTTCAAAAATACCCAACTTTGACTAGCTCTATCTCGAAATCAGAAGCGAAAGAGTACTCAAATAAAATTAGGCTTAATCAAGTCAAGTTTACAAAAGTGTGTATGAAACAACCTGTTTGTTTTTAAATATACGCAGTGGAACATAGAGAACTTAAAGAGTTCTTTCAAAACACAATTTAGTGTTTGTGTGAGTGTTTAAAATTATTATTTACGTTTTGGATAATAAATTTACATTTTTCATTTTTTATTTTATTGAATTGAATGATTATTATTTTAATACGTATGGCTTTCCCAATTTATAAATTTTTATTGACGAGTTTATATTTATTTATTTATTTATTTAAGTAGGTATGCTAAATGTAAAAAAAATTCAAACACAATGTAATATTGTTTATGAAATAAATAACTGAACTAACTGAACTGAACATAGAATAGAACGTAATTATTTTTTAAAGTCTGTTAAGTAATAAATAAAGTCACACCTTCAAGTGAATAGGCCAGGCCCACCTGAGGAGCACCTGACAACAATAACTTAACTATACGGACTAAACACATCGCAAAAACCGGTAGGTGCCCGCCAAAAGGCTGCAGCCGCGAATTTCGGCCCAAGTAGGCCGCACCTTGACCCACTGACACAGTGCTACACCGGCAGCGGCATTGTGGCCCGATCGATAAAACGCTTTGCGCAACGATGAGCACTTTTGACGTTTCGGGGTGAAAGGCGTTACGTCACTATTTGACAGATCGCTCCTTTAACCCTTAATTTGGAAATGACGTAAGCAAATGCCATGCAAATTTGAATTCTACGAAACAATAACATAAAGTATAACAATTTGAAAAAAGAATGTATAGTATATTGGACGTTATCAAATTAAGGGTTAACCCTTTCAGTCGGCTACAGACGACATTACGGATTTGCGTGCCCATTTTGCTCTTTTGCGAATTTCCCCGTTAGCGCCAGTTTTCTCAAGTCAAACGAGAAACTCTTTTTAATAATACACAAAGAACTGCAATTCTCTTATAGTGCAAAACAAGACTCTAGAGAGCAATAAAACAAAGAACTTGCTAGTAAAAAGTATTCTTTGAGATAACTCATGATTACCAACATCTATCGTATTTTCAGCTGTAACCTGTAACATTCCAATTACTTAGGTACTTCATCACTTGGCGACACCGTCTGAAAATAATTCAATGGAACAAGAATAGAACGTAGGTGTACGCATGGAATACGTAGGCCAAACGTACTTTTAGGTGTGAACGTTTAGTTCCGACCTTATCCACTGGCAAGTGAGAAGCGGTAAAATCGCAACTAATCCACGAACATCAGGCTTCAACTTCTAGTGGCGCCACTGTCCATGCTTAACTGTCGAATACGATGCGGGGTTTTAGTTCAGAGTTTATCCGCTGAAATGTGCGAGGCGGTAAAATCGGTTTAGGCCACAGATCAACCCTCCCCTTATTTCGGTGAACTCGGTCCTGTTCAAAGTATTCAAAATTGGGTATCTATGGGGGTTGATCTGCGGTGTCTGTTTTTTAAAGAGTTTAGTGGACTTTCTATCTGGTGGAGGTTTAATGGCGGTAGGTAGGGCCTGGTGCCAGGTCCGTCCGTCTTTCCCCGCTAACTTGGTAACGCCAAATATATAGCAGTACTAGCACCGTTGTATTCCGGTAGGAGGTTAAGGCAGCCAGTGAAATTTCTGGCACAGAGGCATTCCACCTTGGCCTCAGGGTAGGCAACGCATTCGAGATCTTATGGTTTCTTAATGGAGGGTCATACTTACCATCAGGTCGGCTGTGCGCTCGTTTGCCCATACCATTGATATACAAATTAATTTTACACATTATAACATTGATATAATAATTATTTAGTAATTATAAATAGGGGATAAAATCAAAATTATGTCAATGTTAAACCAGATGTAAAAAAATCGGTAACAGAAACAGACGACTCAAGGAGCCGCCTTGTCTGTACAGAAAATAAATTTCATGGGTAGAAGAATCTTCTACTATCTAAAGTCCCGCCCCTCCAAAATTCAAAACACTTCAATGTATTTATAAAGCACCACCAACACTCTCAACACATGTGTGCGTGCCGAGACAGCCATCAACTATGCGTTGAGAGTGTAGGTGGTGCTTTTTAAATAATAATAAAAAAATTGAAGCGTTTTGAAATGTGAAGGCGCGGGACTTGTCGTGAAGCGACAATTAAGGGATGAAGGTGTGAAGAGGAAGGAAAGAGTAGGTATATACAATAAATATATTTACAATAAGGGAAAGAAAACCTATTTACAATTATTAAAAAGGGGTAATGGAATATGGACGAAGTGGTGAGAAGTGGTGTTATGAAGAGCGGTGTGAAGGTAAAGTTGAGTCAGGGTGTGGGACGAGTGAAGGATGATGTGAAGGTTGAAGGAGCTCGAGGTGGAGAATGATTCAGTAGCACGGCGTAGCGGAAGGGCGGCACAGGATATTGGTGATGACGTAATCAGGAACAGCGGCACAGGTCTTTACTGGACGGTGGAGGTGTGCAGGGTCAGAGCGACGCTTCGAGGTTCAGCTGGTGGCTGGCACGGGGTAGTACTGCTGCAGGGTGGATCAGCGTAGTGGTGACGACGCAGTGGACCGTCTCTGGATGGCTGAATGATGCCATGGGCTAGGTACACGTATAGAGCGGCACGGGTGATGGTGCAGCGGGTAAAACGTCAGAGGAGATGGAGCCAATGGCTATCACAACGTAGAAGGTGAGTCTTTGTACGGATATTTAAAGTTGTCCGCACACCAACTTGAAGGACTTTGTGCGGATAGATTTTAGAGTGGTCCGCACACCAACTCAGAAGATGAAGTAAATTATTAACTTAGCACGGCCAAAAGGTTGCCAGAGGCTTTGGGCCTTTTTTGCAGGGTCCTGGGGGCTGGTCGACCCCCAGGACAAAGGTCTTATAATTTCGACTGCTCCGTTTGAGAGCTGAAGAAGAACTGACCATCCTTGCGGTTATATCGATAAGGAAACCTTGGATGGAATTTTTAGAGAATTTGAATAAAAATAGAAATAAAACATCAAATGTATCGCTCACCAGCGAGAAACCTAACATTTTACAAAAGGATTGATATGTTGTGACCACCGTAACATCGGGGTACTTTGTCCCAAAATCATGATACTTTTTACGTTTCGTTTGAGTACTTTAATTTAAATGACATTATCACTCTTTAATAGGCATAGGTGTATAGTTGTGGATATAATCAACTCATGCATCAGTGGCGGACTAAGGGGGGGGCGGCGGGGGCGGTCCGCCCCGGGCCCCCGATCCTAGGGGGCCCCCAAATCACCAAATAATATAGTACTTAAGGCAAAAAAAACTTGAAAAAAAGTTTCGACCAGGCAGCGGCATAACTGTACCACCTCACGCTCGAGGCCCCGAGGCAAATCTTTCGTTCCTATAGGGCCCCAGCCCCGTTAATTTACAAAATTTCACAACTGATTTTTTTGGATTTTTCTTTCTTTCCTCGTGGCCTCATGGGCCGGGGCCCCCTCAGCTCGGGTAGTGAGTTTAGGAATTTTGCCCGTTCTGCCACGCGCCACTGCCACCATGTTATTACGCCAATGTTCTGGTTTCGACCTAGTTGACGAGAGGGCCCCCACAGTCCATTTCATAGATACTTAGTTATTGGTAAAACATCCCAACATTCCCAATCTAAGGTCCAAGCACTTGATTTTTTCGGAAACAAAAGGAAACAAATCGTCATAATATAAGGCTATTAGTAATAAGTCCAACGCTCGCATCAATCCAGTAACAGTACATCGGCATGTGGGTCAAATTCGGTAGCTCTGATTTTTTGCAGACTTGTTTATGATGTTGGCCTAATGTATAATCCAAGTTTGTGACCTTGAGCGCCGAACGTAACTTAGTCAAAAATTTGAAAAACCATCGAAAATTTTGACCCTAATGAACTAGTTTTTGATACTACCTTTTCAGGACGTTATTAAAGAAGACTTTTAAACTTCAGCCAACTACTTCGCCCGCGTGGAATTCGGTTATAGCACTCCTGCGGGAACTATGTGTTTTTCCGGGTTAAAAAGTAGCCTATGTCCTTCTAATCCAGTAACTTTATACATCAGCGTGTGCGCGAAATCCGGTAGTTCTGATTTTTTGCAGGCTTATTTATGATGTTGGCCTAATGTATCATCCAAGTTTGTGACCTCGAGCGCCGAACGCAACTTTGTCAAAAATAAAAAATAAACGAGAAAATTTCAGATGCTTTTCAGATTTTGGCGATTTTGACCCTAAAGGACTAGTTTTTGATACTACCTTTTCAGGAAGTTTTTAAAGAAGACTAAATTTGCTATAATATGAGACTAGAACCGTCTCTGTGTACCCAATATTTTCTGAGATAAAGCTTTTCAGAACTTCGCAATATTTTAGAAGTCATCGAACATCGCTATCGGGATGTTTTTCCAACTATCTTCGACGGATTGTGCTAGTGTTGCTCGTGTGGAGTTACGAATTGGAGCCACCTGTAGCATTTTTATATCCTACTAGCTTTTGAAGGCGATTTCGTATAAACAGATACATCAAAATTTAAACTCCCATTTTTCCCGTTCCCGTAAAATTTTTAGAAAATCCTCTCTTAGTGCGCCTTTACACCTAAGAAACCTACATGCCAAATTTCAGCTTCCTACGACCATCAGTTTTGTTTGGCTGAGCGTTGTCTGCTAACTATAGGTGAAACGTGGCAGTAGTTCGATGGCTACCCCAAAGTTCTTTTAGTGTGTGTGACGCAAAGCTGAAACTGCTGCTCGTAGGAAGCTGAAATTTGGCATATAGGTTTCTTAAGAGGTGTAGAGGTGTATTAAGAGAGGATCGTCCAAAATTCCTACGGGAACGGGAAAAACGGGAGTTTGAATGTTGATGATTATGCGCATACGAAATCGCCTTCAAAAGCTAGTAGGATATAAAAATGCTACCAATTCATGACCCCACATGCTCGTGCTCAACACTAGCACACTTCGACGGAGGTAATTGGAAACACATCCTGCTACAGCTGTTCGAGTGACTTCTAAAATATTACAAAGTTCTGAAAATTTATGAATTCTGAAAAGCTTTCTCAGAAAATATTGGGTACACAGAGACGGTTTTAGTCTCATATAAAAGCAAATTTAGTCTTCTTTAAAAACGTTCTGAGCAGGTAGTATCAAAAACTAGTCATTTAGGGTCAAAATCGCCAAAATCTGAAAAGCAGCCGAAATTTTCTCTTGTTTTTTATTTTTGACAAAGCTGCGTTAAGCGCTCGAGGTCACAAACTTGGATTATACATTATACCAACAACATAAACAAGTCTGCAAAAAATCAGAACTACCGGATTTCGCGCTTATAACTCCATACTTTCAAACGACAAGGTTACTGGATCATTCCCCGAGACTAGAACTATCTCCATACCGGATTTCATCTAAATCGATCCAGCGGTTGAAGTGTCAAGAGGTAACAGACAGAGTTACTTTCGCATTTATAATATTAGAAAATAGACTAGTTTCTGTCCACGACTTTGTCCGCGTAGGATTCGGTTGTAGCGCTTGCGTTCCCACGGAAACTAGATAGGTTTTTCGGGATAAAAATTAGGTTATGCCTATGTCCTTCATCGGGACTAGAATTATCTCCATCCATACCAAGTTTAATCTAAATTGGTGAAGCGATTTGAGCGTGAAGACGCAACAGAGAGTCAAAGTTACTTTCGCTTCGCATTTATAATATTAAGTATGGATGTATAAATGCAAACGAGCACACAGGCCACCTGCTGGTAAGCGAACAAATTTCAACTAAATGTGTTAGGTAGTCAGTGCACGGGAGCCTAACATACACCATCAACACATCTACACAGGCAAAGAGGGGGGCCCCATTTCGATTTGCCGCCCCGGGCCCCCGACAGGCTTAGTCCGCCACTGTCATGCACACATGTAAAACTAAGTAAAACAACCACTTAGTTTTTTTTTTTATTTTTGCAAAATTTGGGCCAAAGTTGCACATTGAAGCTCGTTTCTTTGGCCCTCGATTTTCTATGTAGTAAAACGTAACGGTTTGCAATGAAATGATAAAGAAACCTGTTTAGATTTATTACACATGTCAAAGAAAGACACACTTCTGGATTAATTTGTTTTTATTACGCTAAAAAACTTCAGAAAATTCAACACAAAGTAATAAATCTATTAAACTTTTAAAACTTTGCCAAAACAAACAGAAAATCCTTCTAAACCTATCCATAATAATTATTAAAAGTAGTTGACATGTAACTAAATTAAGTAACAAAAAAATTTGTAGGTTTCTTATCAAATTATTTTACTAGGTAGGCACCTAGTTAACAATCAACTGTAACTAATCAGTCTTCAAAATTGAGAATCATTAGGACGAGATATCAGACTTATGCGTACCTATTAACTAAATCAACAACGACTAAATTAAACATTATCAATTTCAAGTACAGTAAAAAAACCTTTTTTCACAAATTTAGGAACATTAATTTTCTTAATCACATCTTCCCAGCTATATAACTGTTCATCTTTTGTTGCAGGCCATTTCCAGAATTTTCCCCTCTTCATGCAACTTACTAGCGCTGCTTCTTCACACTTCTATATAATTTTTCCAGGATAAACGCGCGATTCCCATTTAACCAATACATGGTCACCGACACAATAGTAATCGTTTCCATCCAGACGTTTCTCCTCGATAACAGCTTCTTCTCCAACATTATGGCTCTGATCATTTGCTTGCACATGCTTCAGCAAAGATGTGTTATCTACCTGTTTGTCTTCATCATTAGTCTTCATTTTCTTTGCCAGAGGCCGGATTTCTTCATCTTTATCTTCATTCATTGCATTGCAACTTACTTTGGCCCATGGGTCAAAGATACCCGAAAACTATAGCCAAAGAATACTGTGATTTTAATTATCATATACTTCTCACAAAAATGACTTATACTCTTTGATTTATATCACATATGGATCCCAGCTACATATCTGTTAGGATTGATAACAATCAAACATATAAACTCACCTGCTTTCTTGGTTTCGTGAAAAAGTTTGCACATAATAATTTCACGTAGTTAACTGGTAGGAACTTGTGACCAAAATGATGGATTGACCAATCAGCTTTGTTGAAGTGAAACTGTTTTACTGACCGCCCCATACGGTCATCTATCGATGAGTACCGCGAACTACATCGATAGCTCATGATCTGCGGCGTGACGGGAAGTTTAATATTTTTCCGGTTTTGGGCCAAAGTTCCCCCCTAGGGTTAAAGTACCCCGATGTTACGGCATAGCAACGGGTATCAACAACATTGTCAACTACGTCAATATTATCAAAAACCACAATTTCACCGAAATTATAAAGGCAAAACTGTAGTGTTCATGTAATTCAAGAAGGAAAAATAATAACAGGTCGCGACAAATGCATTGCCACGACGTAATTTGAGTGTCGTATAAGTAAACGCGTGACAAAGAAGAAGCTTGGATGTACGTGAGATTATGGTGTTATAAAAATGTGTTTCCGAAATGTGTGTAGGGATCCGAAGTAATGTTATGTTTTTAATTGCAGGAGCATGTTAATGATGAGTAATAAATGAAAGTGTAATTTAAAAGGTAAGTAATATTATGATATCCTACAGACTTTAGACAGTAGAGGATATGTAAAGTATGAAAAAATGAAGACTGCCTTGCAAAGTTTTTAGGGTTAGAATCGAAGTAGTGACCTAGACAATAGGATGGTCTACTTTGACTACCAATCGTGTATTATCACTGGTACTGGTAGGTACCTGTGCAACCTGCTAGGTAGATTTGTCACCCCCATAAACCCCTATGTTGACCTATCTTACTATACCAAATTTCATCGAAATCGTTAGAGCCGTTTACGTGAATGTGAGTACAAATAAATACTGGATGGAACAAAACATAGGTAAGTAAAGTACGTATAGCATTATTGCTCAGTATATAGGGCTAGAATTGTTCTTCATCATAATAATGTATATATAAATATATATCAACTATGTATATATATATACATAAATATTATGATATTCCGTGGCCCCCATTAGAGGTCACTTGATTAAATCATACGATAGTAATATAACGATAAATAATAGGTAGATCATTTAAATAGATCCAAAGTCAAAGACGAGATATCGAGGCAAGGACAAGGCCATAGGTAATATTAAATAAATAAATTACAAATGCTAATTTATGGAAAACAACTAGGTAGGTAATAAGTACCTAAGTAAATAAAGTCTAATAATTGGACTTATATTAGAAAGTTTAAATCGGCACTTCCTATTCAATGATATCAGCGATGTATTGCTAAGATGCTATTCCATTGTATACGAAGTCCTATACGCTATGATTAACTTTTACTCTAAATTCGCAACAATAATATAGAAAAAGTTACCTTGGCTTTGACAAAGCACCACTCGTACCACATTATCTGAACAGTCGGATAAAAACGGTACTAAAGCTTTTGCGTTAAAACTATCTTTAAAACTATTGATGGTGCCGCCGCGAGCAGCGGCATCAGTAAGTTTGTAGTGCTGTAAACATTGACAATTCAAAAAAAGAAGTCGAAAAAAGTTCGACAAAAGACGGTTTTTTCGCGCCACGATTCGGGTCAGACTTGACTTAGGTATCTGAGATGACCGTTTTCACTTTGGTTCTATTCGAAGAGTTCAAAGGGCGAGCGGGATAAAAAAAAGTAGATTCTGACTACTGAGATTTACTGGTTTTTGGGTATAAAAAATAACAAAGCTGACTGGAACAAGCTGCGTGCTGTATGGGTCATTCTGATCAGTTCGATTGCTTCTATCTAACTGTACTAGGTAGTTATGGGACAACCAAATAGGTAATATACAGGAATGGCACATTTAGAGCGGTCAGTATGGGAAAAGAGAAACGTAGGGGAATAAGGGGTCAAGAAATAAAGACATTTAAGAAAGAAATAACATAAAACATAAAATGTTTGCACAATACCTACATATAAGTATGTGTCGTTTTCAAGTTAAAGAAGTCACCTTAGACCTTTTCACATAGACCTACAAAAAAAAGTCATAAGATTGAACCTGATCTGAGTTGAAAACTATAAAGCGGAAATAGGTACCTATCGAGAAAAGGATGGTACGTACGGCAGCGTCCTATTTATTTTGCTCGACTTGGTGAACTCTGACATTATTTTCCAACAACTAGTTACAACTTGTTCCTTACAAGTATTGTTTTTAAAATGTGACTTAATTGTCGTAAGGAAACCATGAAAGTATTTTTAATAAGTTCTATAACAATAGCGATTTTTACGACTTGCAGTACTTTCACTGAAATTGTCGTGGACTTCCAAAACGGTCCTGCTTGTATTTTGCAATCACCAAACCACAACAGACTGTTAACGTCCCCTCATCACGAGAGGGATCGCAAAGCTGCCTTTATAATGAGGGTTAGGTACCTACTAATGGTAACTTACCTACCATACTCTTGCCTTGCCCACCAATAAATAAATACCGCCATCAATAAATTTAGTTAAAATTTGATATAATGCGTGTGATAAAAAAAATAAAGGATACAAAGTAGAAGACGTAGGTACCTAAATCAATGACGAAGCTTACAGTGGATAACGGTATGTTTTAAATGATAACTACATCAAATTGTACATAATGACGATGCAAAAGTGATTGTAAAAACCTACTTGATTAAATGTTTTTTATCTTTTATCTTATCTTAATCGGGAACCAATGGCGTTGGGAAGTGCGTTCGTGGTGGTGATTGGAGAGGTTTATAGCTGATATACCGCCCAAAATGGCCATTGCCTGCCTTGGCCGACTCCAATGCCACCCCTAGCGGATTTTTCCATCTGTCGCAGGACTCGCAGGTCTTTAGAAGGACATACTATTATATACGGCTTACTCAAGTCATGTTTTGCCAAATATACATGTGTCAGGCCTGTCAGGCTTTTGTCAGGATTTTTGCTAGCCCTAGGGGGAGAGCTGTGTGTGGCCGTGGTGTGGCCTATGAAATCATTGATGTGCGGCTTTCTTTAGAGTAAATGTCTCGCCAAATACAGTTAGGTTAGAGTCAGGATTCAGGTTTTTTTTTCGAGATGGCAACCCTACTCGCGGTTACCCGCATTTGTGTCGTTCTATGACATTTCTAGAGTGTCAAAATGTCCCTACTAGCTTAGTTTATGGCTCTGTGGCCACCCCAACGAGCATTATCCGCGCGGCACACACTTTCAGCGAGTGAAAGCCGTCGGATAGTACTTGGATTAACATGCGCACGATTCTTGGCTATGGCAACAGTACTGGCATTAAACACTAAAATTTGCACAATATACGCATATCTACAATTGTATAGCTCGGGAAACTGAAGGGTCCAGAAAAACCTCTAATCAGCCACGTAATGGAGTAAAAAAAGTAAGCTCAGTGAAATTATGTCGGTGAAATTAATGGTACAGAGGAATTCCATCTTAGGCCTCAGGATTGGCAACGTATTCGAGACCTTATGGTTTCTTAATAAGGCATCATAAGATTTCGGTGTCCATGGGCCGCAGTGACCGCTTACCGCTTAATTGAACTTCCTATCAAATAAAATGCAAGGGATTTTAAAGAATAATATTAATTTATCAAGTTCTTAAGAGGGTTTATCCTGAAAGTTGGCAACGTCGCATATAGCTGTCAAATGTTTCGCTGTTTTCATTAATTTCTCAATATTACTGTATTAAAGAAGAAGTTATAATTCTATGGTTGAATGACGCGTCTCGTTTTATATTTGTTGGTTAAGCATTCAAATGATAAGATTACATTAAAACGCATGGAAAATGCGATGGAAAGTTTTCAAAAGATAGTACTTCCGTAATCCTAAACACTTCATGTTCCCAGGATAATTGTTGCAATCCAAACTTAAGGTTTTATTCAACCATAGAGCGACAATTCATATTTTCATTCAGTAATATTCATAAATTAGTGAAAACAATGAAATATTTGACAGCTATTTGCGACGTTGCCAGCTTTGGGAGTAAACCCTCTTAAAACTTGTTTTATTTTCATAAAGGCTAGCTAACTGACATCAGACCTCACCCTAGCGGTGACAGATCTCTACTCTATAGTATTCCAGAATAACTGAAGTTACTTACTTTAACAAAATATAATCTCTTACAGTGTTCGGAAATTCTGCACTAGAAACTGTATGTTACAAACTGTTCAATCTTTACAGTCTTACTTGGATGATACTCAACCAACCGACAACTGCCACCTTGCGAAAAATGAAACACGTGCCTTGTAATAACAGATGCTTCTAGGTATAGGTCGAGGGATTAATTTCGTATTTTCGGCACACCGGCTCTGTCTGACCTTCATACCTATAAAAAATAAGCGGAAGTCAACATCGGAACAGACTTCCCGTCTAAAAAGAGGGAAATTTCTTTAGACATAGGTACCTAGTAAGGAATATGAATCTGAGCATATTTACGTCTCACCGGTGAAAATATGCACCTGATGAAGGGTTTGAGCTATATTCCTCACAATGTTTTCCTTCGTTGAAAAGTCGGTTGTCATCTTGTGGTCATATAATGTATAAATTGTGAGTCGCACGAGTATACAGGGACAAGCAAAACCACGGACGATATTTTACCCATAGAATTGGCTATCGATTCTAAGTAAATTCTATAGGTTTTAATTATTTTTGATACGGTAAAAAAATATATGGGATTGGTGGTGTGAGTCACGCCTTAATCCCATACAATTTTTTTTTAACCACTCAAAAAAAAACGATACATTATACTTAGAATCGATAGCCAATTCTGTGGGTAAAATATAGTCATAACGGTTTGCTTGATATAGGTAACTCAGAGCATCTCAGAGGCACACGGCAGACACGGCCTATAAAAGCACGATTTCGAACACAATTCGAATGTTCACTTGTGTGTGTACCAGTACGCGGGCCAACGATTCACTCACCATCTCCGGATGAAACAAATGACGGTAAGGCGAGTTGCGCGCGGGCTAGATTCAGGCGGGTGATTCTGCGGCCACTCTGTACGTAGTACTCGTAGGTTCTATTATATATTCTGTGTTAGAGGTGTGAACCGGATTTGAGTCCCCGGCCTTCTGCACTAGAAGCGATAGGTCCGTGGGTCAAAGCACAACCACTATAGGATGGCTGAAAGAACACCAGTATTTGTAAGAGCTATAGGGTAGGTCAAACTCGCATTTGCACAAGATGACAATACCCACTGGGTTGGGGTGGATTAATGCACAAATAGCCTCGTTTTGGCTACGGATGGTTATAATTTTTGTTTATTGGTTTGTTATGGTATTGATGGCGTGAGCGATACCTGAATCCCATATTTTATTTTTACTAACTTGATAAAGTTTAAAACCCAAAAAACACGCTTAGAATCGATAGCTGATTCGTCACAACGTTTTGCTTGGTATATGGACTATATTAACCCACAGTACCTACATAGGTAGGTAGGTGCTTAGGCTTTTTAAATAATAATAAAAAATAATATAGACGATAGCGTCTATACATTCAAAGTAGAGATCTTCTACTATCTAAAGTCCCGCGCCTTCACGTTTTAAAACGCTTTATTTTTTTATTATTATTTAAAAAGCACCACCAACACTCTCAACGCATAGTCTTTGGCTGTCTCAGCACGCACACATGTGTTGAGGGTGTTAGTGGTGCTTTTTAAATATATTGAAGCGTTTTGAAATGTGAAGGCGCGGGACTTTAGATAGTATAGAAGATCTCTAACGTTTAATCGTTTAAGTATGTATAGGTTTCTTTTTTCGGCACGTCATTCACGACACATCATTATACATATTAATGCATATTAATATTATAAATGCGAAAGTAACTCTGTCTGTCTGTCTGTCTGTCTGTCACCTCTTCACGCTTCAATCGCTGGACCGATTGAGATGAAATCTGGCATGGAGATAGTTGGGGTCCCGGGAAAGGACTTAGGCTACTTTTCATTCCGGAAAAAGGCAAGGTTCCCGCGGCAACGCGATAACCGAATTCCCCGCGGGCGAAGTCGCGGGCAAAAGCTATTCTTATATATTTTCTTTAACAACTCATAAAATATTGCTACAAAAATTACACAAAAGTACGCGCATCTCGACCTCAAATTTCGTCGGATATTGACATTGCCACTGCTCTGCGTCAAAAATTCGGTAGCAGGAACAGCACAGATGTGCCGTGTTCGAAGGATCGGGCGCCTAAATTGGCTATGGGTGAAAAATGACAATGTGCTCGATTATTTTTTTATGGATAGGAATAACCTTCCGTATCAAGAGAAAAAAGTCTCAGAATTTTCCATGCCGTAGATTCTGCGTAAAAAATAAAATTGGTTTTGCGTTATGACGATTGAAATAAAGGTGTTTCCTTGGTCCAAGTATGCAGCACTACTTCTTGAAAAAAATTGTTGACACTATTGACATTATTGATTTTTTCAAGAAGTAGTGCTGCATACTTGGACCAAGGAAACACCTTTTTTCAATCGTCATAACAGAAAATCAATTTCTTTTTTTTACGCGAAATCTACGGCACGGAAAATTCTGAGATTTTTTTCTCTTGATACGGAAGGTTATTCCTATCCTTAAAAAAAAAATCGAGCATATTGTCATTTTTCACCCATAGCCAATTCGGGTGTACACAGTTACTATGGTATTTGTTTCGTTATTATTGAGTGTTATCGCGAAAGTCGTCGCGTGCGCAGGGTCGTTGGCCCGCGCGGGGGCATCGGACGTCTTTGCAACCCCGCACGCATATGCCCACGGAGGGGTTGGACCCCCCGCTTTAAAAAGGAAAAGTCATTTGCAACAACTGAAGCCTCATCTACTCACGTTTTCAACTGTCAAATACGAACTTACCTAACATACGGCCAAATGGGTGCGAAATGTTTGGGTAACTAGCCAAACTTTGCCTGGACAGTATCTATGTAATGTATATTTTACATCAATTTATTATCGACCAAATTATGACCCTAAAAATTACAACATGTTTGATTGCCAATAAAATAAGAATAATCAAGAGACTGCTTATTATATCTATATTGTTATCGTAGACAAAGTTTGGACGCAAGGCAAGCTAGGGAGGGCATTTTACGGTACTTAGTTTCTTTAGTTGAATATAGGAACAGTAATGGGAATCATTTGTTTTTTTTTTTTTTAATAAAACGGGCTAAACCGCTCTATATTAAATAACGTACCTAATGCAAGCAACGCATTAGACGCACACACGCGCAGAGTGCAACGCACGCACACAGGCTCACTCTCCTAATAGACGCATAGGCCGTGCCCACAGTTATGGTTTATCTAGGATTTACTAGGTACTAAAGATTTTTTTATAGCTTTATGGGAAACTAGCTTCTGCCCGCGACTTCTAGCATTCCCGCGGGAACTGTGCGTTTTTCCGGGATAAAAGTAGCCTATATATTGAGCAGTGCTATTAAACTGCCCCCATACCAAATTTTGTTGCAATCCGTCCAGTAGTTTTCGAGTTAAATCCGGACATACAATACAGTTTTTTTTTGTCTAAAAATCGTTATTTTGTGTTCAGTATCGTTTATACAGTCCCCTCGTCTTGATAGTTCCTTTTAATTTTCAAGTTTCAGACGCGACTTCTTCTACAGATTTATTAGTACTTATAGAGTAGGAATAGATTTATGATGCAGGCCGCTGGTATCTAATTGGTCACGTCCTGTGGCACACCAAAGCCAAAAAGGACACGTATTTTTTCTTTTTTTCGTAAGTCGTCAATTTCATACATAAAATATTAAAATTAACACTCTCATTCTAAAAGGGCGTAAGTCAAAATGACGTAGTCTCTTTCTGCGCATAGATATAAGTAGTTCTGCGCGTAGTGCCCGCTCTTCAGCGAGCGTGAGTGAATTGAGTGAGATGATGTCACGCACCAGTTACCACTAATCCACGATTTCCTCTTAAAGTACTGAACGAAATCATCTGAAACTTTTTTATTGACTAGTTTAGACAAGAAGCCTAGTGGCCTAGTGGTTCGACCTACCGCCTCTCATGCAGAGGGTCGCGGGTTCAAATCCGGCTCGCACCTCTGAAGTTATTTATGTGCGAAATTCAATTTGAATTTACTACTGAGCTTTTCGGTGAAGGAAAACATCGTGAGGAAACCTGCACGCATCTGCGAAGTAATTCAGGGATGTGTGTGAGGTTCCCAATCCGCACTGGGCCCGCGTGGGGACTATAGCCCAACCCTCTCGTGATGAGAGGAGGTCCTGTGCCCAGCAGTGGGCCGTAAATAGGCTGTTGTAGTAGTTTAGACAGAGATACCGAAATCGTTTTCAAATTACGCCATACTGAAGTTTTGAAATGTTGTCAATTGTTACTTAGTTTTCAATTATACAAGACTTCAGCATAGCTCCTCACCAGCTTGGCAGCATATATCTTATATTATTATATATTATTATATTAGTCTTAACTTTACAAAGCGCTGGTAGGTTCACACGTGTCAAAGAGAACGGATATAGTATGTGGCTATAAAATATAGAATTTTAATACCTAGGTACTTTCCCCGGGTTACTATATCAACAAGCGCGTCGTTTTGGCTGTAGATATGTCGTAATTATGTCAAACTAGCTTCTGCGCACGACTTCGCCCGCGTGTAATTCGGTTATCGCGCTCCCGCGGGAACTATGCATTTTTCCGGGATAAAAAGTAGCCTATGTTCTTTCCCGGGATCGCGCTCCCGCGGGAACTATGCATTTTTCCGGGATAAAAAGTAGCCTATGTTCTTTCCCGGGACCCCAACTATCTCCATGCCAAATTTCATCTCAATCGGTCCAGCGGTTGAAGCGTGAAGAGGTAACAGACAGACAGACAGACAGAGTTACTTTCGCATCTATATTATTAAGTATGGATTTTAACCCCCTGCCTGTAGTGAAAACAAGGAACCGGCCCTGGTCTTAGTAAATGCATGTGTTTGTCACTCAATCGCGTCGGAACCGATCTGGATAGGCACAGAGATGAATGTACACCCAACCGCAATGAAATTGGGTCACTTTGTATAGAAAATCCTATAAGTACAAATGACCCGAATTCATTGCGGTCGAGCGTAAGTATACCTATTATGTTTATATGTGTAACATTTTTTCTTCTTAGGTACTTACTATTTTAAAAGCAGAACAGAAGATAACAAGGCATGGCAATAATTTCTCAAGTATAATTAAGTCATTGAAAACGAAAAAAATTGGTAAGAAACAGTTGTAATCACATTTTTCGTCTTTTGCACATAAAATATACCTACTACAATATGCTCGTAAATATAAGAAATCTAGTTTTGTTTACAAGCAGTGTGGACGCCGTCTAGGAATAGTTCGCCAAGTGAAAGTGAGCTTGTGGTGGTGTTGCGCTCATAGTTACACACACGCACACATGCAAGCGCGCTTTCCAAGCGTAAGGGGTGATGGTGAAATGAAAGGGAATTTAAGGCGAACTTGTAAAAAAAATTTAAAAAAAAATAGCAAATAGAAAATATTAAAAACCCCTCAAATAATATACGTCGAAGGCATACCAAATTATATACGAACCGATAGTTTTCAAACTTCGATTTTCTTCAAATATAGCCAAGAACTACCTAAGAACACTCAATCAAAATCGCTCCATCCGCTGAATTCAAAATTCAATTCAATCATTTATTCATCAAATTGGCCACATAGGGGCACTTTTACACGTCAGAAAAAGAATTTACCAGTTTACTGTGTAGCTGAGGCTACAGACAAACGGATTAAAAGAAACAAAAATAGGTATATCTACGTTAAACTTTTATGTAAGAAAGAAAGAAGAAAGAAAATAACTAACTCGGTGTTTCTTTATAAAATTAAACTTCTCATTTAGACATTTATATACAATTATGCATAACGATGAATAGATGAAAAAAAAATTATGCATCTACTCGTAACTACGTGATTGCGAAAAATGAATAATGAACTAAGTACTCGGAAGCGGAGGTTCTGTGGCGAATTCGCTAGATGCCACAGCATCCACAAAATTGGTTATGTTGGCTAGAGTGGGAGGCGAGGCAGAGAGGAGGCCATTATTGTGTAAACCTGGTACTGAAGTGCGTTTCTTGTACGTAATAATTACTAATAACAAGTGATTCATAGAAGCTGCGGTGGTTTTTATTCTCCATCAAGAGACCATCCCTTCCTACTCGAAGATTCCCAAATTGTCTGTAAGCGGCGCCTGAAACTCAGCTGCTTTTGGCAAGAACCGTCGGTAAAAGTTTACCATGCCTAAGAACCTACGAAGGCCCTCGACCGTTTTGGGCAAGGGAAAACTCCGTAGTGCTTCGATTCTTTCGTGAGGCAGGCTAGAGCCGTTCTTATTAATACGGTAGCCTAAAAATGCTACCTGTTTCAGCACCTGCTGCGACCCAAGGCTTTTCAGGCCCATTGCCATCTCCTGACCCTCTTTCACCTACCCCATCTCCCGACCCTCCTTCACCTACTCCATCTCCCAGGCCGACGATAACAAGGGCCGGAAGGAAAGTAAATAAAAGGAGAATACTAGATTTATAAATTCTTAAGGCATGTTTTGTGTTACAATATTTACAATTTACATATCTGATGTTATTATCTTAGTTCATGTCATGTGATTTGTGTTTATTTTTTTTTTACTCCGTGGGGGGGTGGTGTGGCGAATTCGCTAGATGCCACAGCATCCACAAAATTGGTTATGTTGGCTAGAGTGGGAGGCGAGGCAGAGAGGAGGCCATTATTGTGTAAACCTGGTACTGAAGTGCGTTTCTTGTACGTAATAATTACTAATAACAAGTGATTCATAGAAGCTGCGGTGGTTTTTATTCTCCATCAAGAGACCATCCCTTCCTACTCGAAGATTCCCAAAGTTCCTTCCTGTTTTTTTTCCAAACAACACTTCTTCCTGTTTTTTTTCAAACAACACTCCTTCCTGTTTTTTTTCATCTGCCCTGAAGGGCGTTTCCCAAAACGACAATCCTACGTAAATTTCAAAATAAAAAGGTTGACCCAAATAAGTGTTTTTACTTTTTAAATATATTGCCTTAAAATCTGTGATTTTTCTTTTTAATGAAGTAAACAACTGGATTGCTGATAATTAAATATAAACGCCCACTTGAAAATGAACTTCCGCTTCGCCCAAGTTCCGGGATCTGTTTTGGTGCAGAGCGGAAATATATGGATTGAAAAAATAGAATAACCGTTTTATAGAATAACAATATAAATAATTATTACATCACCCTTGGCCATAAAGTGGGATTTTCTGCCCGCTACGCGGAGAGAAAATCTCACTTCTTGGCCAAGGCAAGATGTAAAACTTTTGACAAACCACGGGCGGTAATTCGTAAAGCCCCAGATCGCATATTTATGGCCCTCACCTTCGGTTCGGGCCACAGAAACCTGCGACCTGGGACATTTACGAATTCACCACCCTAGGTATGTTATGTACTATTATCTAATATGTAAAATTCTCGTGTCACAGTGTTTGTAACCAAACTCCTCCGAAACTGCTCGACCGATTCTTATGAAATTTGGTGTATATGTTCAGTAGGTCTGAGAATATAATAATAAAAACCAAGGCGGCACGAAGTCCGCTGGGTCAGCTAGTGTAATATATAAAGATAATTTTGAAATATGTCTCGAGATAACCATTGCAGCTAGGTTTTCTCGTAGAGGAGTAATGTATCCATAGCTATAGGAATAGGACTTTACAGGTGAATATGGGGCAATCCCATATTTAATTTAATACTCTAGGAGTATTTAAATAATTAGTAATTATAGTGGTATGCTGCTGCTGTCGGAGTATGAAGGCGTTTATTTTTTTCTAAAGCTTCTGCTCGCGACTTCGTCCTCGTGGGATTCGGTAACCAGCGTTCCCACCCACGGGAACTATGCGTTTTCCCGGGATAAAAAGTAGCCTCTATGTTGAACAGTGTAATAAACTACCCCCATACCAAATTTTGTTGCAATCCGACCAGTAGTTTTCGAGTTAAATTCGGACAAACATACATACAGACCATTTCTAAAAATAGTCATTTTGTGTTCAGTATCGTTTATATAGTCCCCTCGATTTGATAGTTTCTTTTAATTTTCAAGTTTCAGACTTTTTCCACAGACTTATTAATAGTATAGATTTGAAAAAATATTCACTCACAGTGTCCAAACATGGGTACAACAGGACGTAGTATATCTGTAGTCTTTGAAATTGGAGCCAAAATGATGCACATGCTTACAAATCTTGGGGAGTTCCCTCCCTCACTTTCTCATGGATTCCCAGAACTGAACCAAATTAAAATGGGACCAATCCGGAGCCATCTTTCAACTACAAAAAATAATATCGAAATCGGTTCATTATTATTGGCGGAGCAATCGTGGAACACATAAGTACAGGCGAATGTTGTTGAGATCCACCTCCTTTTTTCAAGTCGATTAAAAATACAGCATCCATACTAATATTATAAATGTGAAAGTGTGTTTGTTTCTTTGTTTGTTCGTCGCAACGAGTGGACCGATTTGGATGAAATTTGGCATGGAGATAATTTGAGACCCGGGCAATAACATAGGATACTTTTTATCCCGATATTTCCAAGGGAAAGGGTTTTCCACGGGTCAAATCAATTTTTCAATAGGTACTTCTACAACTATAACTGTCTATATGTATAGTATCATCGGGTACGCAAATTCTAAGTCTGCGCGGGGCGAAGTCGCGGGGAACGACTAGTAATAGCATAAAGGGCTTGACACATGTCGCATCACCCTGTGTCTCGCGGAAGCGTGCTCGGGAGTAGCGAAAACAGCGGCTGCCAGCGTCGAATGTCACGCTACGGCGTGGTGGCCGGCGACGGCCAAGAGCGTGTCGGGCTCATGCTGAAGACAGCTGCCTGAAGACAAGCTACACTTAAGTTACAACGTAAAAAAAAAATTCTTAAAAAGGCACTAAAATTATTGTTTTCGGTGAAGGAAAACATCGTGAGGAAACCTGTATGCATCTGCGAAGTAATTCAAGGATGTGTGTGAAGTCCCCAATCCGCACTGGGCCCGCGTGGGGACTGTAGCCCAAACCCTCTCTTGATGAGGAGGCTGTGTCCAGCAGTGGGCCGTAAATAGGCTGTTTGGTTTTGGTGGTAAAATTACCACACTAGCCAATTGCCCGTCACGGAGCGACCTGATTCGGTATAAGTACACATTATAATAGACAAGAAATCTGCATAATTTGGCCACTAGGAGCGCTGCAATCGCTTGACCCAAACCAATCTGTCAATTACATAGAGAAATATTTGTTGTTATTGGTTTTACTTAAATTATTAAAAAATGCCGCGCTGTGCAGTTCCAGGATGCAATGAGAACGGACGACACGTATTTCCGAAAGACTTGGTATGTATCTGGGGCAGGTATAATTGCATTATGGGATGTCTTCAATTTCATCACAAATAACTGAACCAAAATTAAAATTGCGGTCAATATTTAACAATTTTAAACAAATCTACTTGAAATTTTCAACAAAAAACACCGGTAAAAATTTGACAGCTGCAGTGTTTGGGTTTTGGTTCGGGTCAAGCGTTTGCAGCGCCATCGGAGTTGAGCTTTGCGTATTCTTCTCCATTAGATAGTATATCTTAAGTCTAAATAGGGTGCATTGACGGTATAGGTGGCAAGCCTTGGGGAGGCCTCTAAGCTATGTCCAACAGTGGACGTCTTCCGGCTGAAATTATGATGAAGAAGGTGTGGTTAACAAGTATGAAATTAGAAACAATAATATTGGGAATAATAGTTTAAAAATAATTAAATTACAATAATACTCGTAGTTTAAAAGTACACTTCAGATTGTCCGTGTGGTAAACAGCCTATTATTCCCTCCTGAAACTACATGAGGATAGTTAAAGCCTCCCTTTACTTGGTCTGCCTATTCAATGACAGGTATAGTTAGAGATCTTCTACTATCTAAAGTCCCGCGCCTTCACATTACAAAACGCTTCATTTTTTTTATTATTATTTAAAAAGCACCACCTACACTCTCAACGTATAGTTGATGGCTGTCTCAACTCGCACACATGTGTTGAGAGTGTTGATGGTGCATTTTAAATAAATTGAAGCGTTTTGAAATGTGATGGCGCGGGAATTTAGATAGTAGAAGATCTCTACCTATCTAAGTAATTAAGGCAGTAAGAAATAGGTATAATTACATTGTCTCTGGTATAATATAATGTACCCACTAGCTAAATAGTGAGATGGCGTATACATGGTGGGTCAAAAAATATGGCAAATAATGAACCCACAGTATCGGCTATCGATTCTAAGCATATTGTATAGGTCTTTAATTTTTTTTGAGTTGGTAAAAAAAATTATTTTGTATACGATTCAAGCGTCGCTCACACAACCAATCCCATATACATTTTTTTTACCAACTCAAAAAAAATTAAAGACCTATACAATATACTTAGAATCGATAGCCGATACGGTGCGTTAATTATTTGCCATATTTTCTGACCCACCGTGTATATTATAGTTTAAACGCGCTAATCTACGTACATATACTAATAATTAACTCTGTAAAAAAGTCGCATCGTAACTGGACATCCATATCCATATTAATAATATTATAAATGCGAAAGTAACTCTGTCTGTCTGTCTGTCTGTTACCTCTTCACGCTTCAACCGCTTGGCCGATTTACATGAAATTTGGCATGGAGATAGTTGAAGTCCCGGGAAAGGACATAGGCTACTTTTCATCCCGGAAAAAACGCGTAGTTCCCGCGGGAGCGCGATAACCGAATTCCACGCGGACGAAGTCGCGGGCAGAAGCTAGTCTTGTTTATTTCTCTATACATACATATATATTTATTTACTTATACAAGCGATTTCGGAAATGGCTCTCACGATTTGGACGAAAATTGGAATATACCTATAGGGTTTACTGGGACTTTGTCATTTTAGGTGATGGCAACTTGGCAAACCTAACCAAGGCTTTCCACGTCACAATTGACTTTGATTTCTAGACATTTGGCCGGGCGTAACTAGTGAAAAACTAACAGGCAATGCACCGGTGCGCATGCGCGTGCGGTGAATGCACTCTCGCCGTTGTGTAATCCACTCTGCGCTGATCTGGTTGGCTGTGTGCGCGCATCACTTTGGTTCTACAGATTTCTATGGGGTCACTGTATAATTAGCTACGCTATAAATCCATATTAATATTGTAAATGCGAAAGTAACTCTGTCTGTCTGTTTGTTACCTCTTCACGCTTCAACCGCTGGACCGATTGAGATGAAATTTGGCAAAGAGATAGTTGGGGTCCCGGGAAAGGACATGGACTACTTTTGATCCCGGAAAAACGCAAAGTCCCCGCGGGAACGCGATAACCGCATTCCACGCGGGCGAAGTCGCGGGCAGAAGCCAGTTGAAAATAAAGGATAACTATATACCTACCTAATTCTTCTTACTTCGACCATCTATAAAGGATAATGCAAGTGTGCCCTTAACCCGAGGTTAACTCGTCTTTGGAGTCCCTATATAGCGACATAGTAAATCAGTGTTAGGTAGAGATCTTCTACTATCTAAAGTCCCGCGCCTTCACATTTCAAAACGCTTAAATTTTTTCATTATTATTTAAAAAGCACCACCAACACTCTCAACGCATAGTCGATGGCTGTCTCAGCACACATGTGTTGAGAGTGTTGGTGGTGCTTTTTAAATACATTGAAGCGTTTTGAAATGTGAAGCCGCGGGACTTTAGATAGTAGAAGATCTCTATACTCGTATATTACTATCACTGAGGTACTGGGTGACCGTGCCTTGCTCGGGTGAATATAGCTAAAACAGTTTTCTCAGATATGAGACCCAGCTAGATCGATTTGTCGCCCCCGTAGGTAAACCCCTATATTTCAAATTTTGTCCAAATCGTTAGAGCCGTTTTTGAGATTGCTTGGATTAATGAATAGGGAAATATAAAAATTTGCGCGTTTAAAATATAAGATAAGATAAGGTGAAAGTATAACATTAAACAAGCTATAAACAAAAAAAAAAATTAAAAAAGGCTAATAGGTTTTTAGTTTATTTTTTAGCTTTAATTTTTCTTATTTCTGTAAATTTAAATGCTATTTATAGTTTATTTTTAATTGTTTAACTTATTCTTTTCTGAATAAACTTACTTTGCTACGTGCTAGCTAAAAATAAATGAAAAACTTTTCAATAACAATCAATCAAATCTTTATTTATAAATTGAAAATTTACAAGTCATTACGTACAACAAGCTTTTATTAAAGTACCTACTCGTCAAGACGGATCAAACGAGTCCAAACTCGATGGGGTTGTGTCGTTTAACTACCGAGTTCCTATGGCCAGCTTCCGGTTCCATCATCAGATCAGCTCCATGTCATGATAATTTTGCATTGTCATCGGATTTACACATCCATGCAAAATTTCAGCTCAATCGGTAACCGGGAAATGGATCAAATTTAACTTGCAAGATTTGATTTCACAGACAAACATCGCGGGACAGGTGAAACTAAATAAAAGTTTGTAAAAACATACTTATCTTTATTGCTAACTGTTAAACTACTACTACAGTCTATTTGCTCCCACTGCTGGGTATAGGCCTCCTCTCATCACGAGAGGGTTTGGGCTATAATCCCCACGCGGGCCCAGTGCGGATTGGGGACTTCACACACATCTTTAAATTACTTCGCGGATGCGTGCAGGTTTCCTCACGATGTTTTCCTTCACCGAAAAGCTCAGTGGTAAATTCAAATTTAATTTCGCACATAAGTAAAGCCGGAATCGGCCTCCGACCCTCTGCATGAGAGGCGGTAGATCGAACCACTAGGCCACCACGGCTACTGTTATATACACATCCTTGTCAGATAGGTACGTGAACATTTCAGTGTCAAACTTGTGTTTTATAGTTGAGTTTACATTATGCCTTCGCTATAATGTCACTTTCTCCACCACCACAATTGCATAATGCATAATTATAGTTGATGCAATGAAACGCTATAAAGAAGTTAGAACCTCATGCAGTTAATAAAATGCAAACATGGTATTTTCTATTCACAATACAATTTATTTTTCTGATGAAAAGTGCCTACTTAATAATTAAATATATTTGGCCATTGTTGGATCAACTCACCAGCAACTTTTCCGGTGTTCGACTTGCGCTCGGGTTCCTGAATACATATTAGGGTTCCAGTTTTTGTAAGAAAGTGAAGTTTAAGTTTTCTTTTTTATTGCTACGGGTGCTTAAAATTTGTCATTTTTAAGAATCTCTCAAATCTTAAGCGCCCGTAGCCAAAACGAGGCGTTTTGTGTATATTTAGGATCCGGGCCTTAGGTGTAAGCGGACACAAGTACCTACACATTTATACTTTCATCTAAACTAGTTAAACCGTTTTAGCGTGATATATCTATAGATTAAAATTGTAAAGAAGAGAGATTTGTTTGCTATTGACGAATCCAAAAACTAGTGCACCGATTTCAGAAATTCTTTCACCCAGTAGAAAAGCTACGCTATTTCTGAGTGATATTAGGGTATTGTATGAATTTATATCCCAATTTTCACGCGGGCCGGGTTAAGGCGGGCTAGTTAAACCGCGAGTCATATTCCATACATCCAAACTTACGCATCCTTTATTATACATTTATATGGTTTATATATAATAATTCATAATCGCCCTCGTGAGCTAAAACTACACGTAATCTTATATTATCTGCATAGCATTTTCCTCTCATTTCCATTGGTCTCACTTTCACCGGCTTTTAAGATAGATCTGTGGCCGCGCAGGCTTGGGAAACTATTTTGCCGGCCGTCCAACACACTAGTTGTGGCCTACGACTTCGTCTGCTTTTACCTTTCTTTTTGACTATTTTTTCAAGTGACCGGTTTGTAAATGAACACAGGACACCCCAGGATGGTAAGTGTTGATCCAAAATTCCAAAGTAATGTTATAAAATTTTCTTTTCGTTAAATTGTTTTCGGCTTCCCATGATACAGGCGTAGCCTACTTTGGGGGCCTCTGTTCTGTATACTTAAGATTATTTTATTTTGTGTGCACAAATTTTTTGTTTTGTTTTGTATTTTAATATTGATTTTATTTCCTTGTGTGTTTCTTTGTTCTGTATATCTTTTATTGTGCAATAAATGAAGATTATTATTATTATTATTATAAAAGCGACTGTTGGTCCGTCCATCTGTCTGTTATCTCTTATGCTTAAACCGCCGGATCGAATTAGAAGTTCTAGCTATATAAATCTACATAGGGTGTAAGCACTGGATAGTTTCTCGACTGGTATATACTTACTAGCTTTCTGCCCGCGACTTCGCCCGCGTGGAATTCGGTTATCGCGTTCCCGCGGGAACTGTGCGTTTTTCCGGGATAAGAAGTAGCCTATGTCCTTTCCCGGGTCTCCAACTGTTTCCATGCCAAATATCATTTCAATCGGTCCAGCGGTTGAAGCGTGAAGAGGTAACAGACAGATAGACTGAACACGATCTTGTCAAGACTTTAGAGTGCATGATCGTTCACATATTTATGACCACCCTATTTGCCTCCATATCTGTTGGCGACTATAACCACCACCCTACACATCAGCCTATTTAGACATCACGAGACGGGGCTGTAGTCCCCACGCCTCGCAGGCCCAGTGCGGATTGGAGACTTCACACACAGGATTACTTCGCAGATGCGTGCAGGTTTCCTCGCGATGTGTTCGTTCAAGACCTCAATGGTAATTCATGGAATCGAGTTGTAGGTACGTAAATGTTGGTAGGTCTTTCCTATTCCAATATAGTTATGACCATGGCCTTTGTCAATAATGTATGACCTCGGTGACCCCACGCGAATTCTGCGTTCAATCGATTCATAAGGTCGCGTGTTATTGGCCATTTTGCGGTATTTGACCATGGGGTAGGCTATATTAGACTAGCTGACCCCGCGGAATTCGTACCACCTTAGAATTTTTTGGATATGAAAAATAGCTTACGTCCTGTTCTCAGACCTAGGCCCGGTTCCTATATCCACGAAACGCCTCGTTTTGCCTACGGACGGTTAAAATTTGACAGATTCTCTATGGAACAAATGTCAAAAATCTACCGTCCGTAGCCAAAACGAGGCGTTTCGTGGATATAGGAACCGGGCCCTACTGAACATACACTCCAAATTTCATAAGAATCGGTCGAGCCGTTTCGGAGGAGGGAAAATCCCTGCACTTATTCCAAATGCGGCTAATAAAGTCTTTGGCGTTTTGGATGACCCTGGGGTCATCCAAAACGCTACTAGCGCCTCTAGCGGATTTTTCGGAGACACTGGTCGGACGGTGGCGTCCGATTGACATGCGCGGGAGTGCTTCAGGTGGCCGTGAAGCGGGCCGACCCGTGACCTTAGATTTTGCGACCTTACCCAAGGTGATGAACGAACTTTCGTAACCAGCTGAGTCTCGCCGTAAAAGGACGACCGTGGAATACGGATATGTTGATTATTTTATACGACGTACATTATATACGGAGCCACATTCGGGGATCCGTTTGAAATGCCTTTGTTTCCCGAATAAGGCCCCAGGTAGAGGCAAAAAATAAGGCGAGTCCGTTGCAACTTGGCTTTTTAAAATGATCTTGAAGACTATTTTTAATACCGACGGTAATTGAATTTGTCGAAATTTAAATGATGGGAAAATAAGATGCCATTAATAAAGCTCTTCTTATATTGTCAATAGAATTAAAGAGGTTCTTGAATTTTAGCTCTATCTATACCCTAATGAAAGACTAGGTAGGTACTGAATGAGAAAGTCAGGTATGTACAAGTGAAATAAATAAAGATTTTAATTAGGTACTTAATGAAATAAAAGCTTTGACGCTAAATGTGAATAAAAATATACCAACATATAAATGTTTTAAAAAGTGTTCATAAACAATCAGACTACCGAACCCTAAACGCGTAAGGCCGCACTTGTTCTCAAATCGTAGCCCAAAGGCCACGCACCTAACATTACAGTCGAATTAAGTAATAAAATATCCGAGAAAACAATTAAATCTAACCTACAAGCTTACAACAATACTTCAATTAACAATACAAATTTAAAAAATACAGCGGCTTAAAACGAAACTAAACGTTACATATGGAAATTGCGTGTTGATTTAGTACCGTGGCGCCACCGCGGGCGGTAGTGTCGGGTTGGCAACAAAGTTTTGTCATTACGTATTGGCGGGAAAAAGAGATCGCCTTGAGTGACGTATGTTTCCCGCGCTCGACCTCGGTCGTGGCCGCGAGTCGTCGGGCGCGTTCGGGCCGCCTCGTGCGCTCTCGGCTCCGCTCGGCCTCGCCCGGTGTCGTAGCAGGACAAAATTAAAACAGCCAACAACAGCACTATAACAAGACTCTAAATCAACGGCGTAGGTGCGACGCCGCGCAACCTGCTAACTGTGTCGAGCCATGCTGCACAACGTTTAATTGGGATTCGCTTAATTGTATGCGTTGAAAGCAAAATTCTTCCACGACGATATACTTAAACATAGGTATTATGTTGCAGTTCTTTCACGCAAAGTTCCAACTTCCAACACAGATGTCGCTCAAAATTGAAAGAAACTTTGAGTAATTTCCTTTTCGATCTTCATGGGGAATGTGAGACGAAGTGAAAGTGTCATAAGTCAATAAATTGCAAATATGATGTGATTGTTTTTTTTTTCAAAATAATTTTTTATCATTTCTACATATATACATATAAAACAAAGACGGGTGAATTCAGGAAACAAATTCAAAAACCTTATGAACTTGAAAATCTGATAAGAGTTCAAAATCATTTTATAAATATATGGTGCTCATGAGCATTTCTCAAGCATATTTACTAAATTTAACTTGACAATCTCTAAAAAAAGAGGGGATCTGAAATATTTTGTTTGTCAAAAAGCCTTATCTAGTTAGAATTAGAATAAAGCTATGACAAACTTCTTCCGTACAATGTTTCCAGATAAGATAAGGTTCAAAATTTTATTTTATGAATGAAAAATTGTGAGGAAACTTGCAGGATTCGAAAAAGTATTTCAAAACGTTTGCATTTCTTCTTTGACCTTCTGTCGTGTGTCCATTTCAGTGAGTCAATGGCGGTCCGAACTACTTCATTAAGGCCCGGTTCCTATATCCACGAAACGCCTCGTTTTGCCTACGGACGGTTGATTTTTGACATTTGTTCCATAGAGAATCTGTCAAATTTTAACCGTCCGTAGGCAAAACGAGGCGTTTCGTGGATATAGGAACCGGGCGTAAGTCATTTTGAATTTTCCGTTGAGCTTTTCAATGAAGGCAAACGTCGTAAGGAAACTTGCTCACATTTGCGAAGTAATTCGGATGTGTGTGTGTGTAGTCCCCAATCAGCACTGGTGGGGACTACTGCAGTCCAAACCCCCTCGTGACGAGAGGAAACCTGTGCCCAGCAGGGGACATAATAGGCCGTAATGCTAGTCTGTCACTGTCAATTACTCAGTTTTATATATGTACATAAATATTGATTGCAATTTCCTGGATTTTTTCATGTTTCTTCGTCCGTGTGGGTGTCATGACTTACGGCAGGTTTGCAATATTGTTGTCCCTCTTTATACTCTCTTATTTCTAATCAGTGTGACACTTGTGGGAAAAGAGATGGATATAGGTCTCACTTTCAAAGTTTTTTTTTTTTCATCTTGAGTCAACGTTTTGAGACATTAATTTGAGATTTTTCACAGGACTACTCTTTAATAAAATATGTAGCATCTCAGTCCATAGCCCAAACCCTCTCGGTGAGGAAGTGCCCAGCTTTAGGAATTACACATACAAGGTGCTAACAAATTAGTCAAGGATATTTTAAGAGATAATAAATTACATTAAAACAATTAACTTTTAACTATAATTAAGGAAAAAATAAATTAAATTCGGCGGGAAAACGGCAGGTTCTCAAACAGGGTGCTTTAACGTAGCAAATTTGTTTCCTATTTTTCTCCAAAAAAACATGACAAAACCAATGATGTTTCATACTTAAATGTACTTCGAGAGCCGAGTACTATCAGCTGTAAAAATATCCGTGACTAATTTGTTAGCACCTTATTTATTAGGAATTTTGATGGTTGGTCTTAAATGTTTAGTTACTAATCAATTATTTTTCATTATTTCGCTTACTGAAATAAGTAAACTCTCCCTACAATCGTGGAAACTCAATATTACTGAGGAAAATTCAGTGAATTTTCGGCTATTTTCATTCTAGGGCACCAGTGAAATTCTATGAAGTTTTAAAAATGAAAAATCATTACTTTAATAAATTAACTATAACGCAATTTTCGAGTAGACTAGAGGTCCAGACGTGGCATAGGCCGTCGTGGAAAAGTGTTCAAACTTTGCATTTAAAGGAGCTGATAAAATTAAAACTATTCTTTTTTACTCAAATAAGCAAAAGTGAGATTAAACAAATTTAGGTACCTATAGTGTATTTGAATTATAAAGAAAGGATAAATAAATAAATCAAATGTGACACTAGTAAAAAAGACAAAAGCGGCTTTGGCGTAGGCACCGTGGAAAATCGTTCTAAACTTGCAGTTGAGGAACAAAAGGAACATCCCACGAGGCCGAGTAAACGTGGTGGTTGAAAAGCCCAAAAGCGACAAAACGTGTTCGAAATTTTCCAATTGGCTAAGCCAATGGGACACTCGTTGAAAACGGAAAACCCCTGCAGTTGCGTAGCTGAAATAAAACTGCAATAATGAAAAATATTTCACTCGGCCA
The DNA here is from genome assembly GCA_963971205.1 of Aethes cnicana. Taxonomy (NCBI): domain Eukaryota; kingdom Metazoa; phylum Arthropoda; class Insecta; order Lepidoptera; family Tortricidae; genus Aethes; species Aethes cnicana. Next base: position 29,082,562 of record OZ020272.1, read on the forward strand.
AGTAAGACAAACGTGACACTGGCCGAAAGTTCAAAAACGGCATTGGCAATATTGTCATAGCCATCGCAAAAAAAAATATCTTGAAAAAACTGAACCTACTTGGCTTTCCACGCCGCGAATAAACAATACTGGTCGAAACGCAAAAAAAATTTCAAAAAGTGTCATTGTCCTAGCTATCGTCGAAGAGCGTTCGAAATTTGCATTTTGAAAAAGCTTGACCCAATTCCTTAAACCCTGTATGATACAATAGATATGATAACAATTCTGTAGCGTGGCGCGGGAGGGTGCTGGGTTCAGTGACATTCAGTGACTTGCCGACACCGGAGGTGTGCAGACGTTCGCTCGCGGCCGTTTTGTGCGTGTGGAATTATTTGGGAATTATTGACAGTGACAGAAGTGCTTTGTTTTTGTGAAATTGGATTTGCGTTACCGAAGGTAGGTCTTCATTTTTAAGAATGTTTTTTCGTGTCTTCTTTTTAGGTTCTTTGGCGGGGTTTTGTGAAAAGTTTGTTTTGATTTCGGATGGTGTGTTTTAGGCGGGAACTATGTGGTTTCAGTGCGATTTTTCAAAATGAAACAACATAGGTTTCTGTCATTATTTAAATATCCCGGCTATAGTTCAAAGAAATTGTTATTTTCTCTTAAGTTATATATAATACTTAGGATATTTAGCATGGAAGTACAGAATAAAAAAATCTAAAAGAATATTAAATTTTAATTAATCATTTTACTTGCTCTAGCAAATAATAAAATTGGGTGTTGAAGTGATGGTTTACCTGAAGTACATAAGATTTTTTTTAAATTGCGCGGGAAATTCTATGTTTAATTTTTTTATTGGTACCTAATACATACGTACTTACTATATTTTTATGTACATATTTAAATCAAATATACTATCTAACACTAGTTGTCTATAAAATACTATTTTTATAAAACTCATACATTATAATTTACAAAAAATTCAAGATAAGAAAAAAAACTATTGTTTTCATAAATCCAGAATACATAAAAGGTATATTTTCTGCCCTGCGTGTTCTTTGTATTTAACCTGTTTTTACATACAAAAGAAAAAAATGTGACTCACAATCTAGGACCTTGAAAAATGCGTTCTGTTACTTATACGTGTTAGGTACTGCGTGAGTAATGGACGAACGCAATTTTGGCTGAAATATACTTATGGCCTTGTGCACAGCCGCTGCGTAGGAGACAAAAGGAGGCAACTCAAATTTAAAAAAAATCTAAAGCGGAGCTGTCTGCAAAATTGTAAAATATAAACGTTTTTGATTTTTCGAAAATTAAAGGCCCTATAGTACAGTCTTGTTCATTAATATGTGTACACTTTTGGACCTTAGTACAACGTGGTAAGGTGCAAAAGTGTATATATTGGCGAACTCGAATGTATGTACATAGTAAACAATTTCAATTGCATATTTTAGTTATATTAATGAAACTTTTATCTCACTGTTTTCAATTATATTAATTAAGCAACTAATTACATTAGTAGGTACATACATAGAAACCTGAATATATAAATATTTAAACATATATTTGTTATCACTATCCACAGTCGGTTTTATCTATAAATATCGTAGGTATACCTATTACTATTACGCATTAACTTACCTCCAAGACGTGATAGCTCTTAGTTCCTACCGTTGCCTGTCGCTTTACATTAAATCTGAAAGATAAAAAAAAAGATAGCTATTTTTTTCATCACTTGGCAACACTTTCATGGTGATCTTTAAATGTCAGACAGAGGCGAGAGGCGTTCCTATTTGAAAATGGAACCAATTTGAAAATTAGAATGTTTTAGATTTAACGTCTTCGCGTTATATGTAGTTATATAAATATATATGAAAATGACTCTTACCTATATTAGAGATCTTCTACTATCTAAAGTCCCGCGCCTTCACATTTCAAAACGCTTCAATGTATTTAAAAAGCACCACCAACACTCTCAACACATGTGTGCGTGCTGAGATAGCCATCAACTATGCGTTGAGAGTCTTGGTGGTGTTTTTTAAATAATAATAATAAAAAGAAGATAAGCGTTTTGAAATGTGAAGGCGCGGGACTTTAGATAGTAGAAGATCTCTACAAAAGAAGCTGTAAAAATGAACTTTCCATACAAAAGCAGTGATTCGCAAATGACGCAATGACTCAATAAAAATAAGCATTCGAAGAAGTTCAAAAGCTGTAGTTAGTGATAATAAAATATAAAGATGCCAAAAGTATTTCTACATATTCAAGTGTTACAAACACAATAAAACTAAGTCAGTAGGCAATGTTTAATATGATCATAAGATATAACATATTATCGAAACATATTTTTTTCACTTAAGTAAAATAAAATAAAAATAAAAATAGCCTTTATTATTGAAGTTTCAAATTACTTTAAAAGACTAACACTAAAAATCCATCGACAACTTCAACTTGTCTTAGCGACATAGGCCTCTTCCAGAGCCTTCCATCCCGTGCGGTCCTTTGCCTTTTGTAGCCACGCTCCTCCAGCAGTCTGCTTCAAATCGTCTTTTAGAACCTCTGACAAAAGATATTGTAGAGTGGTACCCCAGAGGTTCACTTACAAGTACATAGTCGATATTTAATTCAAATAAAAAACTGTATTTCATTTCGCAAATAAATAATTCAGAGGTGCGATTCGAAACCCCCGACCCTCTGCGTGAAGAGGCGGTAGGTCAAACCATTAGGCTACCACGGCGTTTTACTAAGAAAAAAACTAAAAATAAAATGTTAAGGCCACAAAGCAGAATTCGACATTGTCATCAATGGTTCTTTTTCTGATTACTTTTATTTTTCAAAGTCATTACAGTATTATTCAAGGATCAGTTTTATCGCTGAGTTTTATGACAGTATTTTTTATAAGTACCTACCATTCACTTCAGTTCACGCCATGCGTTTGTCCTTTTCTAATCCCAAGAGAGGGAAAGAGAGAGGCGAGTGTGACAAGAACAAGTGATTTGTCCACGACGCAATAGTTACGGCTACAACTATTTGTAAAAAAAAATCATCTAAATTAATTGCTATAAATATTAAAATAATAGTTAAGTACTTACTACACTTTTTTGGTAGCTGATTGTAGAGCATAGGTACTAACCTAATAATTGTTGTTATAGTAAATATATGACGCCAATTATTTTGTTTTCCAGTAGCAAATATGTGAAAAGGACAAATAATTGTTACGTTGGAAAAACAGCAGCAGTTGATTTTCTTCCTAGCGATGGATTGACATGTTTGAAGAGCCCTACAGGCATCGGCACCTTCGATGCGCAGAAGTCAAAAATAAGGTCTCATCGGCAGAGGGGCGCGGGACGCAGGGGGTACTTTGTCGTGCGTGCACGCTTATTGGCCCCTCAGTCGTAAACATGCGCAGAAATCCCCTCTAGTTTTGCTCACCGCTCAAGTTACGTGCCGCGACCTGTACGTCCTAATCTCATCAAGTTTACCCCTGGATTCTAACACAAAACATTATGCTATTAACAGTAGGCAGGATCTCTACCAACAGAAACAATTAATTAGACTGGTTTCAAGTTTTCCATAGACCAGTTTTCTTTCTTATAAAACAAAGTCGTGTTAGTTACCACCACTCAGAGCTCAAGAAGAGCCGAACCAATTTTGATGATCTTTGATTTTTTGGATTTGTCTCCAACCCGTATATAATAATAACCATTAAAATAGGAAAAATACGCACATGAAAATAAATATAATTTTAAAATTCGCTTCGGCCATCTTCCGCAATTGACAGATCACGTCACGCATGACTGTTGGGCGGTGCGGAGCACCTACGCCGGGTCAGCTCGTTTTATATAAAAATAAATCTTATACTATTACGTACTAGGTACTGTGATTAATTTTATCCAGAACCAACCTAATTCGAGGGTTCCCTGCTCAAACCCGATGAGTCGCCGTAAGAAAACAATGATATCTGAATTTGTCATAGAACGTTTATGTAAATTTATCCTCTTTTGGAATTATTTGTTATCTTCCTTGTATTTCTGTACCTAGTTTATTTCTGATATTGATGCACCTACTCATTTTTCTTTCTGTTTGGCCTTATGGTTGACTGGTAGAGAATGCCTTTAGGCATTAAGTCCGCCAATTGTATACATTTTGTATGTGCAATGAAGTTTAAATAAATAAATAAATAAATAAATAAACGTTGAAAGTTCACAATTGTAAAACAAAGTATATCGAGCAGGAAACCCTCGCTATACTTACCAGATTCTTTAAAGTTCCTGCTTACAAGCGTTACAGGGCCTGCGTAGTCCAACGCACGTAAACAATGCCCTGAGTAGAATCTACAAACATAATCTATATTCTCAAGATGAAGATTTCACTTTAATAATGCGGATTGTCTAAGTATCTACCTATTAAACATTATTTATTTATTTACCAACGTCAAGGGCCAAATCGACAGGGAAAATTCTGAAACAAAGGGATATTTCTCGATAATTCGTTTTTATTAGGGTTCCGAAGTCCACTAGGAACCCTTATAGTTTTTTATTTTATTACTACTCTGAACAGCAATGAAAACGGGTCACTTTGTATGGAAAATCCTATACAAGGTGACCCGTTTTCATTGTTCTTGAGTGTTTATTTCTAGAGTAATAGTAATTATGTCGTGCAATAATATCCTTGATATTCTTTGATATCCAAACAATAATGCGCCTGTTATGCATAGATTTTCCTAGCTCCCTAGGATTGACGCTAATAAGTAATATCGTGTTACCTAGCTAGACTTTACCCAACAAAATCTCGTTCCTAACATGTATGAAAGGTATTAAATTGCTACACGTGTCTCTGGTAGGTTACATCCTTTGTAGCGTGAGCACATATTGGTTGCAGGAAGAGGCTGCAGCTAATGGCCTCTAGGCGGCTGGCTGATCAAGTGTCGTTCGTAATAGTCGTATTAATAAATATGTAAATGTTTATAGCCTAAGCCCTCTTGTGAGAGGAGGCCTGTGCCCAGCAGTGGGGCGTGAAAGGCTGTTGGTGGTAAATATTTGCAATAATTCTATAAATTTCCTGTACCAAAGTCAATTGTCAAAAACAGATGGTCTGTAAAAACCAGTTTAACACAAAAAGTACACAAATACACTTAATGACTGTGTGATATTTTCTACTTGTCTGTTGGTTTATTTTTTATCTAAAATGGACGTAATTTTACTGTTCCAAAATCTGTAAAAAAAATGTTTGATAATTAAGTATTAGTCGAAGTTTTCAAGCTCAGTGAAAAAACTAGCTTTTTCATAAGACTGGGGTCTGGGGTGTCAAATTTGTTTGCTGAATTTGATACTTTAGAAGTTGTTAATTAATATAAAAGGTCCTTTATAGCGAACATCGCGATTTTTGTGCCTATTTAAATACTATTTCACCACAAAAAACTTAGCGTACAAAAGGCGGCCTTATTGCGTTATGGCATATTACCAACCATTGGGCAAAAGCATTCTCAGAATTCACTCCAACCGAGACTCGAGGGCTACAAAAATAATTGTCGGGCTTGTTACAAACGCAAAAATGATTTTCATCCATCAATCATAACAATAAAGAGTGAAAGTAACAAATTAATCGCATGCAGTCCGATCATTTAAAAACATTACTAACAGATCGAAAGCCGTCGCGCATTCAAATGAAACTGAGCCGTATGCGCATCAGCCTAGAGCGTATAGCCGCGCGTGCGCGAGCGCACTATCGTGAACAACGCCGAATTAATGAAAAGTCGATGGCACGCGACGTGTCAAGTAACTTTGCAGTCGGTTAAATGACATACAAGTGTATCCGACCAGCGCGTACACACATTTACACATGTTTCCTATAAGTGTACAAGTTTAATGGTAATTTTGAGATTTTTCAGTTACAACACTTTCCCCCTTGTTACGATACCTAGAGATCTTCTACTATCTAAAGTCCCGCGCCTTCACATTTCAAAACGCTTCAATTTTTTTATTATTATTTAAAAAGCACCACCAACACTCTCAACGCATAGTACGCTGTCTTAGCACGCACACATGTGTTGAGAGTATTGGTGATGCTTTTTAAATACATTGAAGCGTTTTGAAATGTGAAGGCGCGGGACTTTAGATAGTAGAAGATCTCTACCACGTAGATGGTTCATAGTGAAATCGGTAGCCTCCGTAATATGGCGCAAAAGTCTAATATCTTTGGACCTATTTGCCTGTGCAGTGTGCATACTTACTTACTGTCTAGGGTTAAACTCGGGATTAAAGTTAGGTATATAGAAAGTCCTGCGGTAGCTCTGGTACTTGCAACAAAAAACATTTTCATCACCCACTTACTTTACTGTGAGCAAAAAGCTTTTTGAAATTTCAAGACAACCTGTCAACCGCCAATGTGGGTATCTGACTGATCATTTACCATGGTCTAAGAAAACAAGGTCTGCCGATCGGGGTGACGTGTCACCCTCACGTCAAAGACGAGTTGCCACTTTATTGCAATAAAACAAAAATGAAGGAAATATTTGCTGCCGTTATAATGCAAAATAAATTATTTGCGCATTACAATTGTCATTTTACTCACAAAATGGGACAAGTTAAAACAAATGAACGTAATAATTTAATTAAACATTCACAGAATACATGGGGGTCGGGGATTATTTTAATAGACCACTTGCAACACACAGCAGTGCGAATGACGGAAGGGTGACACCCACACCACTACAGAATACCGGACTGTCATACCTGGCGAAGTATATTATTGTATCATGGCATTTACCTACTGTTAAAATCTTTCTTCTACCTAGTTAGCGGTAGAGATGGTCGTTTTGAATTGCGGCGGCGTCGAGAACTTTCTGGATTGCTCGAATCGTATTCGCAACATTCACTAGGAAGTGAAATAAGTAAACAGTCTGCTCATTCTTTTATCTTAAAATTATTCTCAGGTAGCTAATATTAATATACGTAAACGCGGTATTTGAAGTGGATAACTAAGTATGAAAAATGTGTAAAAACAAGCAGCGCTCTCCTTCAATGATAATTTACTTAATAACTGCATAAACGTTGCATTGACAGGTGTTTAAAATCACACAGTTACTTTTGGCAGACACAAATAAATCGTCATAGGTAATATGTTGCGTGTCTGTGTGTCACCACGTTCTAACGTAACCGGCGCACACAACGGTTTTTCTTGCAAAAATCACCGCGTACGTACGGAACTGACAGCAGTGAAAGTATACCACGTCATTGATAACCATCGCTACTAGGTTTGTTTCTTTTTAAAGTTTCTCCCAAACGGCTGGGTAATTAATTCGATTATGTTTAGTTGCCATGTAGGCTTTTGTTTTTCAATAATTAGGCTGCTAATTACTGGCAACTCTCGCTAATGGAAAAGCGACGTCGATAAAGCTCTGCATGTGGGTTGTAAGCAGAAAATAAACGGAAAACAACGAAGTATTAACAAAAACAATAACAATTAAAATCACAGAATTTAAACAAGTTAAACATTTGTTTTTAACTTGCACAGTTGATTGGTATATGTTTTTTTTTCCAGCGATAGCCGCCATGCGAATATGTTACAATTGTATAGGTCGATTTAGACATTATTTTTTGTGGCTCCCTTATTGCCTGCCAAGCGAATTCATGACATTTGTTACCTATTCCCCTTGACGCAAGAGAGTTGAAATACTTGAAATCAAACTGTCAAACTGACGTATGTAGGTGCCTGAAATTGCATTCGAGATTTTCTCTATTACCACGTGACTTCGTGTAAACCTTGAGTTTATATTCATGAAAATCGGTGATTAAAAACGTTAATGTGGCCTCGAGTTTATAGAAAAAAGAAATCAAAATCACCGACCGCTGGCCACTAAAAAAAAAACACGCCAGCCAGTGCAGTTAAAAAAATCCACCATATTCAGTTTCGCGTCACTTTCGACGCGCTCTTTCGCCGGACGAAAGGAAAAGTAACAGTGATTCGACGATATTTTACGAGACCGACGGTTACGGTGTGTAATTTAAAATTCAAACTTCGAAATTAAAATGCGTTTTAAATATAATAGTCGGACGTAACTTCTTAGGCAGGCATTTTGAAGCTCAATTAGGAAGTTAATTTATCTTTATACGGGTAAATGTAAATTCTGAAAGATGACTATTTTATTGCGTTGTGTAGGTATTTTATTTAGGTATAAAAAACACGAGAATAATAGTCATTTAATATGATATTAAGTGTGACGTAGAGTATTCAATGCCTTACGTTACGTAACTAAACATTAGATAACAACAGAATTGTTAAACATGATTTACCTAACTTTCAAGGTCTTCGAAAGTATTAAACCATACCTATCCTTTACGCACTAGAAATTCAGTTTTACTTACAACAGGTCCATCCATCTTTGATGTAAAACACAGTGCTGACAATAAAACATCCAAAATAAAAAGAATAATCGCGGTCAGGCCTAAATCCGACCTATCAGCGTCAAGGTTCGCGAATTTTTCTCCAATCCTCGCGCTCGCCTTGACACACATTGCTGTGCGATGCGCGCGTGAAAAAATACCCAGCACAGATAAGCTAATGTGCTGATATTAAAAATAACTCGTGTGATTTTTGCCAGCCAGTGTTATACTCCACTCCAGGTTGTCCTATTGTGTCCTCGAATGTATCGAGTAGTATTGACGAATCGGTCTAACAGTACCTACACCGTATTTGGAACACATTTGATGTCCTCGTCACTCCTTTTGGTAATTAGGTCACGGACGGACGAAACGTCCGAAGATATCGTTCTGTATTTCTTTGCTTGTTTGTTTAGCGTGTTCTATGCTCTCGAAACGGTTCAATGAAGCTTTGGGTCGTGAATTTATCCACAGAACGAGGCGCAGTATGTCATACAACCTTTAATAAAATACCTCATTGGCTAGGAACATATTGAGAACGCTTCGTACATAGTATACATACAAATGTAGTTAATATATTGCTAACAATTACGTATACCGCATCTATTCCATACAACTTGCAGATACAGCATTTAAATGTAGGTTTTCTGAGTCACAGTAGCTATTGTATAGAAACACTCATGGTCAAATACCTAGTGTTAATATAAAACAATAAGATCAACACGATATACTTATGCATTCAAGCTATAAAATGATGAGATGTAATTTTTACAATTAACATGCTTTACTTGAAAAAAATATGCGTAAACTTATAAATTAAAATTCAGTTCGGGTTAAAATTTATTTATGTACCTATGTAAGTATGAACACACATTGGCAGAAGTCAATGAGTCAAATTCCGTACAAAACCGAAACAGCTATCCTATTCAACTGGTCAATCTAGCATCAAGAAACCTTTCGTAAATTATCAGATACTTTTCTAGACCTTTACTTGTGAGTACCTACGTATGAGATTAATCCAATTTCTATATTCATAACACAACACTAAATTGAAAATTTAGCAAATCCCCCACACATACAATCATAGAAGGACCGATAATTTTGAAATCACTGAAACCGATTTTGTCAATCTCGGCTCCGAGTTCGAATTTTCATGTTTTCCACAATCCAGTCGATGTCTCAAGATGATCCAAGTCGCTAGAATCGGTCCTGATAAATTCGAAGACCGTCTCGTTAATTGGCAAAGCAGTCGGAAAAATCTAGGGCACTAACGATTTATAACAATGTTTTAAAAATCGCGAATGAAATTGGCTCAGGGCTCTCCCGAGTTAGACGTGGCTCGTTTACGATGGTGGCTACGATCTTACTTATACCTGACCGATAAAGAAAGAAGATGAAAAAAAGTTACAATAAAGCTTACCGGCGACAATCTTCGAAATGGTGGTCAATTTCATTTATTTCCGACAGCGACTTCTAAACTTGTCGACATTTGGGAACGATTTTGCAATTTCTTTTATGAAAACTGATCACTGTGTCTTTAGACAATGCAACATTAGAAAAACAATAATAAATGGCCACTCGAGATTTACATATTAAATAACCTAAAATTAATAGATATTTCCATTTAATTCATAGGTTACGTTCTTTTACGTTTGACTGAAATACCGATATGGGAAATATGCTGCCGAAGCACGTCACAGTTTGCAATCCGGAGGGAAATGATATAAACACCTGAAGTCTGTTCATATTACTTGGTTGTCTTATTTGGTAAACCAAACTCTAACCTCAAAATACGGTTTTTTTACTATTTGCGACTATTTAAGGGTAAGTAAATAAGGGAATCCCACGACGTACCATGTGTTGAATCAGGATGATTTGAAATGCTAATAAAGCAAACCAAAAAAATGCACTTAAGGTTAGAATTTTGTTTACCAAATTACTTAATTAGACAACTTACGATGAACCATTGACCTATAATTAGTAATAACATATGGACGAGCAGTACCTAACAGAATATGTCAAAATATATGGAGCAAACTGACATTAGAAAATACGTTCCAATATGCTAATAAAGCCTCTTTATAACGAAGGCGAAATGGGTGCCCGAGCTGTTCGGGCTCCAGTTTTGACGGGGCCATTTTTCTCCGGCTGATTGTGAATCCTTAGTGATATTGAAATTAAGTACTTAAGTATTATCCTTCGTTATTGAAAATTATCTTATATGCATCGCGCTGCTTGTACCTATTTAGTTCTCGGCAAAGGAAATTTATATATGTATACGAGTATGTATTTATTGATATTGTCTTGATATTCGATCAATACTTTGATATTGGAAAGCGTTATTACTTGTTTCAATGAAATTTCTGAAGAAATGAAGTTACTTATTAGTCCTTACTCGGCTTATTGTGGTCGAGTAAAGCAAACTTCGCGATTGCTTGCGCATACGGAACGCGTAAACAAAATTTATTTAGAAATTCAAATTCATTCTGTAAATCAAATTTTAAATGCTTATTGTTCGGCAGGTTATTACAAATAGCGCTGTTGTTTTCAATCTTTTTACTGCGAGCCCAAAGGGTTGTGAGAACTAGAAATTTCTATTAATTTCATTTTTATTTTTATGGGTTCTTTAATGGTCGTCGTTAAAAGACCGTAAATATCCTTGTCAACTCGTGTCTTTATACAAAGTGTGTTTTTTTAGTATCCGAATGAGACGTCTTGTGAAACGGTATTCCATTGTTTATGCCCCGTCACGTTCGACAGGCTTTCCATTTTAAACAACAGAATTCATAATTCGAACTTCGGAAATTACATCGCCATAGAGAAATAGACAACAGCTGATACTGTGTTCTTAAATAAATCCGCTATTTTAAATAACGTAAAGCGCAATTCGGAAAAAGAAGTGTGTCACGAAATTTCTTTTCGCATCTGCTTGCGTATTTGCGAATCTTTATCTAGGCAGCTTCGGTAACCTTCGGCGATATTCGGTCATCATCGCCTTGTGGTGGGCCAGCGTAGGCTGCGCCCTGCCTCCCTGCCGGGCCGGCCGGCGCGCCTTGCCGGGCCCGGCGCTGCGAGGCCACCATACGCTGGTCTAGGCCGTCGCAACCTTGGCCTACTTTTTATAGTATAGGTAATAGATTTCTGGCCTCCCAATAGCGGTTTCCGAAACATTATGATAATAGAAGGCGGGATCGGTCAAGTTCGTCGTGAGCCAATTTAAATACTCATTGACGTCACCAATCACCATTGCCGATTGCCTTCTACGTATAAATTGAAGCAATTATAACATTTCAACTAATTGTTTTTTTAAATCTTCCTACCTACTATACATATATGTATATATAGTCCCGTCTGGCAGATCGTGTGCCTCGCTTTGTCCCCCATGTGACACTGTAGCCTATTCATACCTACATTAATTTGGTGCGTAACGAATTTGGGCATCCGTGACCTACATAGTATGATTTGCACAGTTTTACATCTGTTATTAGAGCAATTTGTGCTGATAAGCGACTTATGTGGGCCAAATTGACTGTCGAAAATGGAGTAGAAAGACAATCTGACAGTAGTAGACTTGATAATGATAACTAACATAAGTTCTTATAGTACTTACATATTCAGAAATATATAACGATTACATATTAAATTAGCATACATTGTAGCACAACGAAGTCATCATTGTACAATTTGTACGTTGTATAGTATAGTATACGTGTGTGCTTGTAGCCTTTATTTAATCGCATAAAAAGTAGGTCATAATCGAGTAAGGTAAATTTTGAACTGGAATGACAAACTGCAAGACAACAAATTCGGTCTGTTTGACTGTGTGACGTAAATGTGTGTCATCGGCACACAGCCACAGTACATACTCGACACGAGACTGCGTAGTTCAAGATTCCCAGGTACTTACCTATTCATTTAATAAAAACTCTATGAACAAATACAAATTTAGAACGTCCTTTGCGTATGTTTAACAACGCATTCAAAACGAGTTTAAGTAACCATACTAAGTAACTATTATACGATAAAGAACCTTGATCTCTAGCCATTGCTGAAAAATGCTGCATTAAAACACCTACCTTGTCTTGCGTTACGTCTGTATTCATCGATACGTAGGGTCGGAATTGGCTTGATCAAAGTACCGGTGGACCTTGGCGACTGGCCTTGCTTATCTGACGACCGCTCTTTCCGCCTTCGCCGAATCAATTTGAAAACGGAATGTTTAAATTTAAATTTGGAATGGAAAATGTTTTGGTTTCTTTGTTGCCAGTGACATAAACTGCAGTAATTCAATTTGTCAGATGTGCGATTGGAAGCCCGTTTGAAGCAATGCACCAGTAGATTGATTAATTAATACAAAGTTATTTATAGCTTCATATTTACTATATAGTTCAGTACCTATCAATATACCTACATCGTTCTTAATAGTTATACTACGTCCAAGACGTCTTGATTACACCACGTTTAGACTATTCACGAATGATATAATACAATAAATCACACAGCCGGCATATGATATCAGGCGTCGAACAGCGGCCTTGTGGAAAGGTTACACTTAACCTTTTCCTTCCAGCCGCACCAAAGAGGTTTTGAATACGGTCGTTTTACTTTTTTCGATTTGTGTTTTCGGCTTCAGTTTTTAAATAAAATGTTTGTGAGTATACAGAACGGCTAGTTCATGAGAATCATGAGTTAGTAGAAAACGGCGCCCGATGTCCGGAGGCGTTTTTCAGATATCAAAAGGCCTTAGCACAAAAACTGTATTTAGACAAAAATGAGTTTACTCAAATATAGTGTATTGGTATCTAATCGTTGCGAAAACTTCGTCATGGGTCGTATAGGCTCGTATGTCTATCCGGGCCATGGTCACGACCAGTAGGTTAAGTTTAATGCTCACGCGCATATGCCGAAGGTTGTACGGATTCGACTGCAAATTTGTAGGTTTTCGTGCGTGAGTTTAGTGTTTTTTTAGTTATATGTAATTAACCTATGAGCAAATATTTTACGGAAATGTTAAATTTATACGTAACTGGTCTTATTTTAGAAAAAACAATGTATAATGAATAAAATTAAAGGTGTTTCTAAGATAGACAATGTTCTTTTTTACTAAGGTCCATTGGCGGATGAAGACCTCCTCCGTCCCACGCCAAGTACCTATCTATTTATAACATTTACCATTTTTTTTATAACCACAATATCATATTATTAACGTACCTATAATAACGCCCATAAAAATACCTACTTACTCGTAAATCGACTAAAACAATTGCTTCTAACAGTTAATTTTCAATGCGGGCTTCCTTTTCTGCTGATTCTTTCTTCATATTTATTTAGTCCAACTATGCTTCTTACAAGAGCTGAGTTGCGTGCTTAGCACGAAACAATAACTCGTAATTACATCGAATGTCGAAATACGGCCCAGATAACTTGATGGCATTGCGTTTTGTACCTAAATTATATGAAACTAGCTGACCCCGCGGACTTCGTACCGCCTTAAACCTCACGGAGCCCGAGACCTTTCCAACGAATGGAAGACCGTGGAAATCGGTTCGTGCGTTCTGGAGTTATAGCGTCAGGGAGGAAAACCCGACTTATTTTTATATAGTAGATGATCCTCTATAGGTCAACACTCAACATACATGATTAGGTAAATATAAAAAATCATATCAGAACTAGGAAAAACCATCACTTATGCGAGGCTTATGTCTTATTCTAAGTCAGTATTTTAAATTTTCATTACAAAGAAAATACATTTAAGGCCCACTTGCTCCAACGCTTTAGCGGTTAGCCTCTAAAAAGAGTTAACTCGATACAACTAAACCCAAGTTAAGAGGCTAACCCGAGGTTAGTGGTGCAGTGCAAGTGGCCTTAAGGCATTTAGATTCTTATATGACGGGCGGTGAAATCGTAAAATGTATATGGTTTGAATCAACCCCACCCTTAATGTCACCGTATGTATGTTCGTTAAATGTAACGTGTGTAGATGGTCGTGGTCTCACAAAATGGTCCCAACGGAAGACTAGTGCTGGCAGTAATGCTTGCTATGGCAATCATTTCTATTTCGTCATGTAATGGACAAATGTTTCTCCTTTCGTTCTTCTTCCTAAAATGTTACTCAATCGTGCCCGAAATGATGGGAAAACCGCTGAAGTGGGCCGATCTTTCCCGAAAACCGTCGAAGCGATTCGAACTGGAGTATGCTGGAGTACACAATGTCATACGCTGATTTATAAGCAGTGCTGAACGAATTTTGTATCATTGGAGATTTAAATCCCCTTTTACCTCGATTTTATCCTTTACGTTGCGAATATGAGCTGTGTCTCGGCAAACATCCAAGCGTCTATTTATTGTTAGTGGAAGCTAGCAAAATTTTGCCAAAAGAAATTGTGCAGGATCCGCACAACCCTAGTACGGTATCAGAAAACTATTGTTTTTAAATCAATTAAACAATTAAGTATTAAACGGAACAATCGAGGAAAGATACGGCGCGCCTGGAATCCGGTAGTGCGGGATGGAGATACGCGGGCGCGCGCGCGCAAGCGGGACAGCGGCAAGGTTACGCTCAGGGCCGCATAGTGTTGCGTGTCTTTTAAAATTAACTATGTTTTCGGTACCTTTTAAGGTGATTCATTGGTTCAATACATAGGTAACGCATTTAATTTGATCTGTAAAATTAATAATATGACTATGGAGGGTGGACCTTTGTATTGGTAAGGAGCGCAATCTTATGTGGCGAATCAGTTGAAAACGTGTCCAGCGGATTTGATAAACAACAAAACAAAACACACTCTCCTCACAACCGTTTCCGTTGCGCTTTCGCCTCAGCAGCGCCATTTGAAGGCGCTACTGCAGACTATCCGCCTAAGTAGCTTGACACTTGTGGCGACCGCAGCGCCCCCAACCTACCCGACTTGGTGTCCAAATTCGGAAGTATAAAGATTGCGCTCCTTTACTTCGATCCTCCATTAATACCTATGATCTAGAGCCAACGGGTACACACTATAGTCTAGTAAGTATAGTATATTAATATAGTAATAAAAATACTAAACAACCATGGCTTTTCAAATATACGTGCTCATACAAAGTTTTACAGGATTCGAACTCACAACCTTCATAAGAATAGGCAAGGTTACCTAAACAATACGGTTGTAATACCTTTAAACTGAATCTATGAATCTATTATCTCGATGCGCGATGGAATGAATTCATGAATGAATTTCGTTTAGAACTAGTTCAAAGCTTCATGACTGAATCAATATACGAGTAGGCAATATGAAGACATACCTAGTGCGACATTGTTGTAAGAATTCACAACACAATTCAAGTTAGCTAGGCGACAGTGTCCTAAATGAACATAGGTATATAAGTGTTGCACCTGTCGCAAGCAAGAACATATTTTTTAATGCTGCTTTACTAAGTAATTAATAGGGGATGATTTCCACTGTCCAGATTCTCAGAGATATATCGATATCGAGTTTAGTACAGTTCGTACTACCTACGAGGGGCGTTCAAAATATTCTCGGTATTGATATCTTATAACCTCTTTTTGAATTTGTTTTGTTACTGGCTGGTAAGGTTCATTCTTTGACATTAAAAAAAAGTATAATTCAAACCGAGATGTTCTTTTGTTTTTCTGCAATTTCTGAACAAACACGAACACAATGAGTGAATTAACAATGTTAACGAAATTAGAACATCGTTCCGTAATAAAATTCTTGACGAAACAGGGTAAAAACCAAAAAACCATAAAAGAGGAAATGGATTGTGTTTACCGTGAGTCTGCTCCTTCTTTATCTACAATTCAAAAGTGGTCAAGCGAATTCAAACGTGGCAGGGAGAGTATTGAAGATGACCCTAGACCTGGCCGGCCTGTAGTAGCTACTTCACAAAAAAATATTGATCAGGTGGAAAACCTTATATTGGAAGATGGTCGAGTGAAGATAAAATCAATAGCTCAAGTAACCAATCTTTCTATTGGTACCGTACATGACATTATCCATGACCATCTTAATATGTCAAAGGTCAGTGCAAGATGGGTTCCGCGAATGCTGACTCGACTTCAAAAAGATGTGCGTGCAGCTTGCTGTTCCGATTTTATTGACCTGTGTGGTGAAAATCCTGATGAGGTGCTGCAAAAGATAGTTACTGGAGATGAAACCTGGGTTCATCATTATGACCCAGAGAGTAAACAGGAGTCCATGCAGTGGCACATTAAGGGTTCAGCTCATCCCAAGAAGTTCAAGGTCGTCCCTTCCGCTGGCAAGGTCATGGCAACAATATTTTGGGATTGTGAAGGAGTATTGTTGATCGATTATAAAGAAAAAGGTGTAAATATCACGGGACAGTACTACGCGAATATTCTACATCAATTAAGGGACGCAATAAAAGAAAAAAGGCGAGGAAAGTTGTCTAAAGGTATTCTGCTTCTGCATGACAACGCCCCTGTCCATACTGCTCATATTGCCAAAGCAGCTATTGCTGAATGTGGGTTCGGAACTATAACTCATCCACCGTATAGTCCGGACTTAGCCCCCAGCGACTTCTTTTTGTTCCCCAATCTCAAAAAGGATCTGCGTGGAAATCGATTTTTTGACGATGAGGCGTTGAAGGCGGCAGTAGAGGAGCACTTTTATACCAAGGATAAAAAATATTTTTATGAGGGATTAAAAAAAAAATTGATCGATCTTTTAAGTGTATTAACATAGGGGGGGAGTATATTGAAAAATAAAAAATATCAAACTGTTCATACTTGTTTGTTTTCATTCCAATACCGAGAATATTTTGAACGCCCCTCGTATATCTGCTGGGATTTATATTATTGTGTAAGAAATAAATTGTACTTAGTACTGGTTTTCTGTAAAGCCAGACCTAGCGAATTACTCATAAGGATCGGAGATGTAGGTTTTTATATTTGACTAGCTTTTCCCCGGAACTTCGTATGCACAGAAATATTAAAATGAAAAATCCCGTTTTTTTTCGTTCCCGAGGGAATTTCGGGAAATTCTCTCTTGGTGCTCCCCTAAGTTCCCTAAGGAACCGGCATGCCAAATTTCAGCTCTCTACGACCAGCAGTTTCGGCTCTGCGTTGATCGATCAGTCAGTCAGTCAGTCAGTCAGTCTAGTTTTATATAGATAGATAGATAGAAATCTGAAATGTAACAGTTAGGAAATTGACTAGAAATTAAAATTGATTTAGCAGTTTTTTTTAAATTATCACTGCGTTTCTAAGGTCCAGTCAGTTATGGTTATGGCTTTGCGATCAAATTGTAAAATTTACAAGTGAGGGGAAGGTTCGTAGAGATTTAATAAATGTTAAAAGCGTTGCGTGGATGACATTACCTAAGTACGTACTTGAACTTATAGGTTTATTTAGTTTCCCTGCAATTTTTCACGGCGAAGGCGCAAAACTATATTAGTACTTATGTGAATTGGAGTTGCAACCAACCTTATGAACCTTGAAATATTAAACGTCTTAATTTAAAGGACCTTGTGTGATAATGATAATTATTTTATTTGAACACAAAGGCTATATATAATGTGTCAGATGAATCGTTCGTTACAATCATAATCAGATCAGATCTAAATTTAGTTTTTTGTGTAACGCTTCAAGGTTTTTACAATTACAGCGTAATTTTAATTGATTTTTGTTCAACTAACATATTCATAGGCTACCAAACCACAATGGCCTTGGAATATCATAATATTATTTAAGAATTATCCAATCGCGTCGTATAATTAATTCATTGGTTCAAATGTCACCCGATTAGGGATTAGAGGGCTCAAAGTCAGTTCCAAATTTGAAATAAAATTGGAACTGTCAAACGAAATCGAAAGTCCGCCGGCGCGGCGCGGCACTAGCCGTAACGTAAGGCCGCGACAGAGACCTAGATACTGTGACATTGGCACTACATTCATGAACTGAGGTCACAACAAGTTTAAAAATATACGCTCCGTCTGTTGTCTGTGGATTTGACGTTTGTTTTTATTATCTGTGTGTTTTTCGATAATGGAATTTTGAGGTTAGATTGCTTACGAAAATGTTGTAATGAATGTTATTTGAAATATCAGACGTCGTCGCTTAGGTATTCAATGTTTTTAATACGATTGTGGGATCGTGGCAACGAGGCGACGGTTGTCGTAATATTTAGTGAGTTTACAAAATTTATAATAAGAGAAAGGTAGCGAAGGGTCTTACTGCTGAATAAAAGGAAGGTTTTATGAAAATCAATGAACGCGTTTACATCCTAGGTTCATTATTCAAAGGAACGGGTTAATTCATTCGTTAATTGTACACATATTATAATACTTGGCATTAAAACAATACCTAACACTCTCTCTTATAACGTGTTAACAACGTTATCTCCTGTAATAAATTATATCGTTTCTACTTCTATAAAATTGTATTATAAATCATACATATATCTTTTATTCCTTGTCCCCGTTATAAATATACCTACACTCATTGATCTATTATAAGTAAGAATTCACAATCAGCCGGAGTAAAATGGCCCAACTTGCCCTTACCGTCATTTGTTTCATCCGGAGATGTAGAGTGAATCATTGGCCCGCGTACAATGTGGCGAGCAATATGGCGAGGTCTGTTAAATTCAAGATTTATACAATTTACTCATTTTGGTTGCATTGTGAATACAGAATACTTGAATCTCAAAGCTATTGTATCCTCCTAATCCCTCAAAGGGCGAGTTCTGTACCAAAATTTAGGGAATCGCTGAAGAAATGTGCTGCTCCGAAATAAAAGGAAAGGCGGTCATAGAAATAGCCATCTAACTATTTACCTAATACATGCAAAAGGATTTTGCTGGAATATAATATATGGTATACCTTGAAACTAGGTATTACTTTAAACTAGAGTACGTACTTATGGGCGACCTAGCATTGCTCAAGTGAAAATAGCTAAACATTTTTACCTTCCTAGATATGAGGTCGATTTTTCATCCCCGTAAAACCCTTACCTAGTCCAAATTTTGCCGAAATAGATCCGCTTCTGTGATCGTTTGTATAAATCTTCTATCTTCTTCTATACTATAGTAATGGAGTAACTTTCTGTCTCTTTCTTATGGTACTACTAAACTAATTTGAGCGCGGTTTGCAAAGGTAGATAGAGCCTCAATCGGAACTATTACATATTAAATAGGCTATGTTTGATTATAAAATCAGATAAGTAGGTACTTTGTTATCGACATTTTTATATTTCACGCGGACGAAATATGTGCTAGAATAGCTCGTTTAAGATTTTATTAAGTAAATGCATGGGTTGCAACATTCGGCTTCAAAACAGAATTTCCATTTAATTTTCATTTCATGCATTTATTCATCGTCCACGACGCTAGAACCTATTTTTTTTCGTTAGATATAAGATTTAATCAAGTCTCTGTTTTAAGACAATCGGTTTAGCTGATTTATTTAAGAAAGCATTTCCGATGTTGGGATTTTTCAAAATTTCAATTACCTACAGTTATTCATACCTATATACAAAATATTTTGTTTTAAGCATCACCTCCCTGACCTCCATCTTTGAACTAGTGCAAGGCCCTAACTTGGTAGGTAGGTATAAATTAAATATAATCGATAGTTGAAGGGTAGTCAGTCACGTTCCGTAGTAAAGGGGTGCCCAGCCCCCCTTTACTCCTTCCATCACGACACTAGGAATATATTACGATAGTATATGTTTAATTTCAACATTTAAGCATCTTTTACAAGATAAGGGCTGATATTGGATCTGCCCTGATTACCATTCCTGCTGTATGATTAAATTTTGGGAATAAATGTAAAAATTTAATGGTTTTACTACCTAGGTGGAAAAGGTCTTTTCATTTGGGTTCGGCAGATTATTATTTCCATCGCCGCAGCCTTTCTGCATCCCAATGCTGGGCACACACCTCTTCCGATCACGAGGTAAGCTGGGCCAAAAACTGCCTTCGACCCGATTAAATTGTCATGGAATTTGGAAAAAAAAATTAGATAATTCAATATGAAAATGAGATTGAGTTTCGGGAACAAAAAAACTGATTGCAAAATTCTTTCATCTTTTAACTTACGTAAACGTTAAAATCACGACAAAGCTCGAATCAAAGAAGCCAAATAATTCCTTCTAAGAAAGTTATGAAAATTAAATGAAACGCGTCATTGTAGAATTCATTTCGTACTTTCTATGTCACAGGTCGGACTTACGCAACGTGTTATGGACAACATGATGAAATGTAATTTAAAGCGTAACGACTACAAATAAACATGTCACAATCGTTTATTTTACTTTGGCTTGGCAGGCACGATGTTAACATCCCCTCGTGCTACCTCGCTCTTACTAATAATGGGATGCCTCCAGAGTCACCTAGCGTTATAGCGAAGATAACCTTTCGCCCCACAGAATATTTAATAGTACTACATACAGAATGGCCACGGAATCAATCACCCGCCTTTATTTTCACCATCAAAAAATCATTACCATTACATAGACGTCATCACCATATCATCCTTTAATTTTTAGGAGCTGATAACTCCGAAGCTACTCATCAAATGTTTGGCTAAATACAACCAAATTAATAAGCAGACTCCCCTTAACCATTTAGGATATTTTTTTATGCATTTTCGTGACTTTTTTTTAACTCCAATTTTTTGTATGGTGAAAATTTTTTTGATGATATCCACCCCTAAATCTAGCCGGCGCGCAACTCGCGCCCAACTCGCCTTACCGTCATCCGGAGATGGTGAGCGAATCGTTGGCCCGCGTAGTGGCACACACACATTTACAAGTGTACAGACGTCCTCGCACGCAAACATTGACATTTAATTCGAATTGTGTTCGAAATCGTGGTTTTATAGGCCGTGTCCGCCGTGTGGTTTCGTCTAATCTGGGGAAAACGTTTCATCTTATCTTGAGCGTTCCTAAGACAAAATAAAAAAACGGCCAAGAAGCGAGTTAAACTTGCGTGGAGAGGGTTCCGACCCTTGATTAGCCCCCGAAAATAGGGTCTATGTTTAAAATTCATTTATTTTCGTTACACGTCGGTCTTTGGGTCACAAATTTACATATACGTACCAAATTTCAACTTAATCGGTCCTGTAGTTTCGGAGAAAATCGACTGTGACAGACGGACGGACAGACACACGAGTGATCCTATAAGGGTTTCGTTTTTACCACTTGAGGTGCGGAACCCTAAAAATGAAACTCGAAAAAAATGTCTGTCATTCCTATTCCAAATATAAAAATCGTCACACCATCCAACTCCAACTGACTGGTTTCAAAAGAATTTGGAATTGGATTTTTTCCTATTTTTTTCTGTTTGGCTTACATTTTTGACTGGATATTTATAGAGTCATTCGAAACATCTTTACTGGGAAAATCGAAATCCCTCCATGATTTTGTATAATAAAATTCCAACAAACAGTAATACACGGAAATGTTCAAACGGGAGATTAATGCAAGGTGCCGTTAGGTGCCTATAGAAATCGATTCACAGCGTAGTAGGTGGAAAAAGGGGGTGGGGGGGTCGGCATCAATGGATCCACGTGTAACGAAATCCCAGGGCCAGACCACCCTAAGTCCCGTTCATTCACCAAACGAATAAGCACCTTATTCAGAGTGGCATGGACCCAAAAATGTTAAGACACGCTCGCACGCAAGACGGTTTGTGAAGAAGATGAAAAGGTGTGGAATTATTTCCTGTATATTCCGTAAACGTGGAATGGATCAGGTTTCAAAATACTCATTGTAGTTTTTGAATTTATCTCATGCTCGTTGTCCCAGCAGACACGGTCACAACTTGGCAATTAACTTGAATAGACTGCCAGAAAAAAGAGAAACAAGTGGAGCGAAGAGGAAACGCGCGGGGATCAACCAACTAAGGGCCGGTTCCTATATCCACGTAACGCCTCGTTTTGCCTACGGACGGTTAAAATTTGACAGATTCTCTATGGAACAAATGTCAAAAATCAACCGTCCGTAGGCAAAACGAGGCGTTTCGTGGATATAGGAACCGGGCCTAAGAGTATCACAGCGGAGCAAAGGCACAGCAGAATGGCCACGGAATCACCCGCCTGAAACTAGCCGGCGCGCAACTCGCGCCCATCTCCCTCTTACCGTCATT
This sequence comes from Aethes cnicana, assembly GCA_963971205.1. Lineage (NCBI taxonomy): Eukaryota > Metazoa > Arthropoda > Insecta > Lepidoptera > Tortricidae > Aethes > Aethes cnicana. The sequence goes on from OZ020272.1 coordinate 29,105,030, forward strand.
TGTTTCATCCGGATGGAGAGTGAATCATTGGCCCGTGTAGTGGTAAATTTACAAGTGTACAGACGTCCTCGCACGCAAACATTGACACTTCATTCGAATTGTCTTCCAAATCGTGTTTTTAGGGTTCCGAAGTCCACAAGGAACCCTTATAGTTTCGCCATGTCTGTCCGTCCGTCCGTCCGTCCGTCTGTCCGCACTATTGCTCGGAGATGCTTAGTTCTAGAAAGCTGTAATTTGGCATGAATATACATATTAGTTACGCTGACAAAGTGGTTTCATAAAAAATTTGTAATACATTTTTTTATAGGGTACCTCCCATACTCGTAAAGTGGTGATGTATTTTTTTTTCTTGCGTACCCCATAGTGCGGCATATCAATGGATAGGTCTTGAATATTTTTTGTGGGTTTGTTAAAACCATTTTTTGATTAAGTGATGCGTTTGTGAAATATTAAGCTTTAAAGTGCTATTTTTTGTTAGAGTCACGTGTCCCCCCTCCCTGCCAGCTAAATGGTGGTATTTGAATGGCTGAAAAAAATCACGGTTGTGGCATATATAGCGTAGATGAAAGAAAAACTATCACAGCTAAGTAGGCTGTACAAACTTACGAGTAATAGTTGACCAACTTATGAAATGATTAAAAAACCAATGATTTTTCTCGAGCGGCAGGGGCGTCGGTCGGGCACGTCATACCACAGGCTAGCTAGATGCTAATAAGTCTTAGAAAGGTACTGTGGGCGTCCTCAACTTCGGAACCCTATACTTTGCGCGTGGCCCGACACTTGGCCGGTATTTTTATAGGCAGTCTCCGCCGTGTGGCGAAGGGGTGGATTACAACTAATGTTTTGGTTGATTCTCGTACTTCTCATCTCCTCAGTGAAAAGACAGCCTAATTACTGGGAGGTTACGACTTGGCAACAAATCTTCGTATTCATTTACTGAATACTCACTTAGGCACCTTAGTCTTTCTTATAAGTCTTTATTTTATTGGTCCTTGCCCACTTCACCACAATTCGTTTGAGGCCGTTCCCTGACCCAGCATCGTCAAATTGCTCATGTAAGATCATACTTTTCTAAGAAATGTTAAAAGTTAGAAATATGAAAAAAAAACATATGTTATATTTGATTATATCATCCTTCCATTGACAACTTTCGTTACACGTTTCACGAAACGTCGCTCGATACAATTTAATTCCAAATTCATTAAGCACATAAACCGCATCGAGAATGAGAAAGAAAGAAAGGCCAGACTGGCAACTACATAGAAGAAAGGACCTCCCACATAAGATTCTTCCCATGTTAACAGTTGTAAGGCATGCAGCGAGCTACCAGTCTATTATCTTCTTTTCGTTGAGCTTAATACCATTAGAAGCCAACAAGAAGAAGCTGTTGGTACCTTTTTATAGAAATGTGAGATGGCCGCAACTGTGGAGATCTGTCCTCCCTATACAACATGAGGCTGTACTGGCGGACAGCCCTCCCTAGTTGCCAAACTATTTCCGAGAAAAGAAGCGACTTGGAGTGGGCTATGTGGATGGGAGGTGAGGACTGGAAAATCGGGCTATGGAGTGAGATAACGGACATCTGCCTGATCAATATCTCACAAATTGAAGGCAAGGCAGGCGGTAACTCGCCGCTTACGTACTAGCCAAGAGGCTAGCCTTCGTGGCCCCCCTATACAGGCCACCGCACGGGCGGCGAGGGAGCAACACCGATGTAAGCAGCTAAGGGTGTAGAGAGGTGTGCACCAGTTTCGTCATCGGATCGCGGGGGTGCCTCTTGCGCAACCCGGTGCGGGTTTCCCCGTTATTACGCAGATTGAGTAGGTACTTCCACCCTTTCAAGCATATAGAATTATTATTATTTGTGTAAGTAAATGCTTATAATAAGTTTATTACTTATAAGTAATTTCAAACACAATTAATTTCATGAATAAAATAAATGAAATGAAATGATAAGTTTCCGAAACCATTTCTCAGTAATTCCCTATTCTGTAAGTTATATGTCACTGTTTTCTGGCAGTATTTTCTATACTTACATATTTCTGGAAAAATCTTCATGAATGCTTTTTACATTTATCATTGAGTAGTATTGCGTGCGTCAAAATATTAATGCCAGTGAAAGTGCATAGTTACTGGGGTTTTTTTTACTACATTTATCCGTTAACGCCACAGGGGTAATGCACGCCACGACACTTGTGAAAAAAAATTGTCTATGCACTTGACGTACTGGCTGGAAAGAATGTTGAATTTAAAAAATAGAAGAGAACGCAGGTTCTGAAAAGTTTGAATATGGAATATGACCAAAAAGGAGTTTTATCGATGCCTTTTACTTTTACCTAAGCTAGCTAAGGAACTGAGCTTTTTATTCAAGATACACACCGTGTAGAATGTATTGATTGATGTGAAGTAAGTTAATCCATGGTTAGTATAGCTGAGGCTATTAATAACCAAACTAAAATCATAAAAAAATGCATTTACGTTCATTTCCCGCCATGAAGAAAGTCTGCAGACTTTTCGCGGCGGGCTGAGTGACGTGTAGCCGTCTCGCTCGCTCGTATGGCGCGACTCGCTCGCGCGCAGGTCGTCGACCGGGGCATCGACGCTCGAAAGCACTTTCACTGCGCCCGCGCCGGCGAGTCCGATTCGTCCGTTCGTAGTTACTTGCGCGTTTACGTTCGCGCTCCATATAGTTTTGTAACCGCGATCCGAGATAACTCGGCGGCTAGGAGAAATGGCCTTTCCCGACTGCCGAGTTAGAACTTGTAATTCATCTAGGAATGCGATACTGACGACTATTCGCTAAAGGAAATTGAAACTATATATGTATTATACTTAGGGTCAACCAAAACGTTGTGACGATATTTTACCCACAGAATCAGCCATCGATTCTAAGCATGTTTTTACCAACCCAAAAACATCCCTAAACTCGATAGGTGATCCTGTGGGTAAAATATCGTCACAGCGTTTTGCTTGACCCCGTATAAAGGTACCTATACTAAAAGTATATATGACTTGAACGATTCGTATAAATATGGCTACCTAATGAACTAAACTTGAGTTATAGTACTGTCTTTTATGTCTTAAAGGAATCGATTACGAACACGTTTTAAAGAAAGCTTTTGCTTTTATAGAACTGTAATGTAATGAAACTAGACTCCAAACATAACAATCGACGTTGACCCTAGCTGTCATCAAAGAAGAGATGTTAGATAACTTTAAACGCTTGTTCAATATCAAATAAAGAACCTTACCTACGTAGAGATCTTCTACTATCTAAAGTCCCGCGCCTTCACATATCAAAACGCTTCAATGTATTTAAAAAGCACCACCAACACTCAACACATGTGTGCGTGCTGAGACAGCCATTAACTATGCGTTGAGAGTGTTGGTGGGTTGGTTTTTAAATAATAATAAAAAGATTGAAGCGTTTTGAAATGTGAAGGCGCGGGACTTTAGATAGTAGAAGATCTCTACTTTATCATTTGTACGACTAGCGACTTAAACTAGTTACCTACCTATGTATTTATTTGTTAGGTATAAGGAAGTAATTTTGTATCTTATCTAAAAGAATACCTACTTAATTTATTCGGATGATACCTACATTCTTTTAATTTACTAGGTCCATACTTCGATAAATATTAGATTAGGTAATATTGTGATAGATACAAACCGAGTCGACTTCGATGCGTCGATCGATTTGAAACTTGAAATAATGAGATTTATGAGACGAAGTCGATTGGCGAACGTTGTCAATGGCCAATTTGGAAACGGACAAACATAAAAGTGACGTTGTGATAGAATTTATCGCTATTGTCAAGCGAAATTGTCGCGAATCGACATAAACAGCTATTGTATAAGAGCATAGGAAACTGTTGCAGTGAAAGCCTCTGTCACGCTCGCTTTAGGACGGTACACAACGGCGGGATAATTTCAGAAAAACATATAGGTATTTTATAAAATACCGTCGAATCCTCAAACTGGGCACGGATTTTGTTAATTTAATACTCGTGAAGTAATAATAATATGGGGACTCTAATCGGGACTATTATACCCTAAAGACAACGACATAAATACTTAAATATAGATAATATATACATACAGATATAGATATTAAACATCCATGACTCGAGTACAAACATTCCTCAGCTCAGCATACAAAGTTTGCCCCTCGCGGGATTCGAACCCGCGACCTTCAGAACAGCAGGCAGTCACTACCAACTGGACCAATCCGGTCGTCCGCGTAAAGTAAAATAGGAATTGGAAATTTGTACTATTTTCATATCGTTTTAACATATACAAACCTAGAAGAATTATGCAATTTTCAATCGAGATTTTTTGCCAATTTACGTGTACGAGTAAGTATACTTAACTTATATAAAATCTTCAGGTTGTTCCAGGAACTAGGTAATTTCATGTCTCGTAACCCTTGCCTGATGCGTTTACTCCAATTAGATGTAGGTATGGAACCTACTCAAAAATAAGTCGGTTGTATAAAATACACCGATACAGATAAAGGACTTGCAGCTGAAATATAAAAATAAGACTATATTACTGTAATAAAGGAACGGGTGGAAACAATGAATTTGGAGTTGTTGTCATGAAGTTAGATACTAAACAAATTGAAAAACCCCGTAAAAGTTCGCGCCTGGATATATTTTCAGAAAACGATAGTGCAGAAAATAGGGAAAATGGGATATTTGCACGAAAGTTTTAACTATAACATTGTATCGCTCGATAACCATGTTAGAAATTTATAAAACAACACACACACACACACACGCACACACACACACACACACACAAATCCTCCCGTGTGTACGCGGCACTACAATGTAGTGCAACTCGGTGATTTTATGAAACTTGACATAATTGTTTGAGTTAGTCTGTTAATTTGCGCTACGGCTTCCGCAGTCGGGAAAAGTGAATTACTGTGGCGTAATGGTTTTATTGTTCTGCTGTAACCTCAACACCCTGGTGGACTTTCATGAGATCTTAACTTGGTGACGTGTTCATCTAAGTTTAGGAAGTAAAAGGAAAGCTACAAAATATACCTGTCTTAATGAAGAGACCGTTTTCATTATTGCTATAAAAACAATAAGCACTTCAACTCACGTTATGAACAGAATACATACTGTGGAGACTGGCCGAGTATAATCGGTGAGTTGACACATTTTTTTTTATACATATCATCACGCCTGTTCCCTTGCGGGGTAAGCACAGCGTTAGTGACCTTCAAGGTCACATCACGCCACCTTTGACAAAGTTTCGAGGGTAATGAGATCATCAACACTGGCATGTAGTGACAGGTTATCAGCCCATCGCCCACGGTATACCAATACCCAAGCGTACCTTTACTGTCTGAACAGAATGGAACATCCTAAATGGTTATCTGGGTCCCAAACAAGATCACGACCCTATAGAGGAATATGATCCGAGAAAGGAGGCAAAAAAAAACACGACTTGGTTCATCACTGGACGCCTAAAGTTATAGATCAAGAAGCACGCTTAAAAAAAGATCCGAGATAGCAGAATCCCAGTGACGTCTGCACTTTTCATTTATCTAGTTGCCTGGCACGAGGCACGAGCGTAGCTTAGAGCTAGATTTAAAAAAAAAACCGGCCAAGTGCGTGTCGGGCCACGCGCAAAGTATAGGGTTCCGAAGTTGACGATGCCCAGAGTACCTTTCTAAGACTTATTTAGCATCTAGCTAGCCTGTGCTCTGACGTGCCCGCCCGACGCCCCTGCCGCTCGAGAAAAATCATTGGTATTTTAATCATTTCATAAGTTGGTCGACTATTACTCGTAAATTTGTACAGCCTACTTAGCTGTGATAGTTTTCCTTTCAACTAAGTTATATATGCCACAACCGTGATTTTTTTCAGCCATCCAAGTACCACTATTTAGCTGGCAGGGGGGGGGGACACGTGACTCTAACAAAAAATAGCACTTTAAAGCTTAATATTTCACAAACGCATCACTTAATCGAAAAATGATTTTAACAAACCTACTAATATTTTTTCAAGACCTATTCAACGATATGCCGCACCATGGGGTACGCAAAAAAAAAAATACATGCCCACTTTACTAGTAGGTAGGGGAGGTACCCTGTAAAAAAATATATTTCAAAATTTTATTGTACCACTTTGTCAGCGTAACAAAAATGTATATTCATGCCAAATTACAGCTTTCTAGAACTAAGCATCTCCGAGCAATAGTGCGGACAGACGGACGGACGGACGGACGGACATGGCGAAACTATAAGGGATCCTTGTGGACTTCGGAACCCTAAAAATGGTAATATGAGTTTTTCTATAATACAAGTACGAGTACAATAGCTGGCTGGTGGAGCTAGGGAGCACAAGAGAATGCTCCCATTAAAAAAAAAACGCTTTTTTAACACCTGTGGCGACTGCCAGTTTCATAGCACGATAAAAAGAAGTTCATAGGAAAAAAATCGCGAAATCCTCGGTAGGCCGTAATGCCTGGCTACATAGGAGATGCCAGAAAAAAAAGAACAATTAAGATAACAGTATGAAAGCACTCGCTCCCTAGACGAGCCACGCGACACGTGGCGGCGCGGCTATTTGCGGCAAATAGGTCAGGCCCGCTGCAAGAACGAATGCAAAAAGAGTAAACCGAATGCGCCCGCGCACACCGAGCTAAACGCCGCTTGGACCGCGGCTGAACGCCGGTTAAGCGTCGCTTTCTGATTCGACTTATCCGGCCCTTCTCTCGAAACCATGCAGCAAAGACAGTTGTCTGTTAAACGACCGATTTGTTCAAATTTTTCACAATTTTTCACCCCGGACTTAGTTCAAAAACTTTTGATGAGACACATACTTAATATTCGCATAAGTAAAACACTTTATTAGTAATCTCCATAGTTATCATTTACCTATCAATTACCCCACGCCGCAATTTTTTTGCTAAAATGTACTGCACCAATTTCTCGCTCCATAGCACACAACACACCCACTCGTACCAACCAAATTTCAACCATACAGTACCTCTAATCTCCTAGTAAAATGGCCGTGATATACGGACGACATTGACAGACAGGTGGAAATTGTGAAATTATAACGGTTCTGTGTTTTGGCATTGGCTATAGAACCGTAAAAGCGTCAAGATCTCGTCTGTACGTGTATATTGTTGAAACGCTGTATAGTAAGGCTAACTGGTAGTGACAAGGCGATACTTCCGCCATACAGGCGACTAAATTATGTATGTAAGTATGTCCCAATGTCACCCAGTCGTTAATAGCAACCTTCGCTTTTATTCTCTTGATAAAATGTCAGTGCGTATGCGCATGCGGCCCACAGACGTATTAAATAAATACTTATTTATTTTATGCAAGATTCACAGAAATCGAACTCCCAAGCATGTAGCGTTAGAGTCTAACACAACATGCTTAGGATGGGACTATTTCTTTTGTAGGTATAACAGTTAGACAACTATATAAATAAATAAATAGGTAGAGAAATCAACTGAAAATGTACTCGCTTGATATTTAACCCACTGTACTTGGAGCGGTGCTTGATCCTTTCCCATGTTCTTTTCTTTTGAAATTTTCCCTCAGCGCTACAATATGGGATGTTTTAAAAAAGGTGTCATTAAATATCTTCGGGACCGGCAACGCATTGGTGACGCCTCTGGTGTTACAAATGTCTATAGGCGGCGGTAACCACTTTCCATCAGGTGGCCCGTCTCCCTGTTTGTCCGTCTACAATTAAAAAAAATAGGTATGACATCCGCTCAAAAACGTGTTAACATAAAAATTAATGTTAAATTCAAAACATTAGTTAATGTGCTTAATTATTGTAGAAACTTTTCCGCAACTGCTCAAAAGTTCGATCAATCTGAAAATTGTACCGATTTTTCTTAATGTTCTTTATTTTATTCCAAATAATATTAGAAACCTACTCCTTTTCCTTTCTGTTTGGCCTTATGGTTCACTGGTAGATAATGCCTTTAGGCATTAAGTCCGTCAATTGTACCTATACGTTTTGTATATGCAATGAAGTTTAAACAAATAAATAATTATTCAAATTCTAACGTCAGTGCGCTAACCGTTAGTTAGCCGGCGATGCATTCGGCGCCACCGGCCGGTGCATCGGCCTCAGTTACGTAAGGCTTAAAAATACCTACCGGCCGCCTAACGCTCGCACAAACTTCGGACATCTTTTTTTAACTGCGCCTCGAGTGGGCCCGTCTTTACCGTGTTTATTAACCAATTCTTAATGGAACAAATACGAATTATTGTCACTGGTCACTGCTAATATTTGGGTAGCATTGATCTATTATAAGTAAGGATTCACTATCAGCCGGAGAAAAATGGCCCCGTCAAAACGGGTGGCCGAACAGTTCGGGCACCCGTTTGGCCTTCGTTATAAGGGCCTTATCACACTTGCGATTTGCGAGCGAGTTGAGCGTTTTTCAATACTCGTACGCGGCGAACTCGCGGCGTGTTCGCCTTCATGGGGGTCATGACCCAAGTCAGCAGGACTAGGTCTACTGCTATTATTTATTTTTAACCCCTGACGCAAAAAAGGACATGACGACGATGAAGGTTGTATGACGTGACCCCCCCTTGAGTCAAAAGCTGGATCCGCCCTTGTTATAGAGTGGTCGTGGTCAATTGCTAGCACCGCTAGGCGCAGATGTCACTCGCCGTATGATTTCACGTTATCTCTGTCGATTGGTAGACATTCTGGTGCACTCATGCAATGGTCCGCCAATCCTTCCGCCTATAGCGCGGGAAAAGACCTAAGTAGTCATTTCTCCCCGCAGATATCAGTTGATGTGTTGACGTCAGATGACAAATAAGGCTCATAAAACATTCAACATGCAACACGATTTACTCTGCCCAAAATTACACGGAAAAAGAAATTTAGATACCGTAACGACTTTGAGAGTGGGAATCGATTTTTACTTAATATTTCCGCCGTTAATAATTTTGCCCGAGGGTTTTTCTTTTTTTATACCAATGGTATAGGCAAACGAGTGCACAGCCCACCTGATGGTAAGTGGTCACTGCGGCCCATGGACACCGAAATCCTATGATCCACCATTAGGAAATCATAAGATCTCGAATGCGTTGCCTATCCTGAGGCCTAAGATGGAATGCCTCTGTGCCAGAAATTTCACCGGCTGCCTTGACAGATTTTATTAAGTTTAATCGAAAACGTATACGGCATACCTATTACACAAATGCATTTACCGGGAATTGGGATATTAGCATCCTGCCACCAAAGTCTATAACAGTAGGCAACAGACGTACACAGCTCGACTGGACACGGACCCTGATATGACACGGACCTCTAATGTCTATTTATAACCAACTTCAAAAACGGATGTTCTCAAGTCTTCTTTACGTTTTTTTGTATATACTCCTGCAAGGGCGAACTGATTTCGATGATGATATCTTCATTGATTGAAGTCATAGGTAGGTATTAAAGTATTCAATCGATTTGTAATCTCATGTAAACCCTGCGTGGGCGGCTGGCGACGGGCCAGACCCAGCTCCGAAGAACAATATAAAGATCGATGAAACTTCCCTCTCGTACTTCACCACCACCACAGCTATAGTTAGAAAGGAACGGATGCAAATTCGCTTTTTGAATTTCGTGATACGGGCGACAACCGGCCATTGTCTCTGGTCTGGACGCGGAAATAAATGCTGCTGGCAAGGCAACACAACAAGATTCCTAAATCGACATGTGACGTTTGCTAGTTGATGTTTATAGTGATGGAGCCATAGACATAAATAATACTTCGTATGGACCCGGCCTAACGTAGATACATGTCATGTTTCCCCACTTCATTGGTGTCCAATCCAAAGTTAAACTTATATCGTGACACTAAAGCTGGGTCATATTTTTTCAACAACGAGACGAGTTTTTAGATACTGAGAAGCAGGTTCGAAAAAAGTTTTTTTAAAAACGCTTATTGTCACGCACGCTCGGTGACAGAACTTTGGATTGGACACCGTGGAAGTGGGGACATATTACGTGTACGTTAGACCGGGTCTATATTATTTAGTCTATGGATGGAGCTAAGGAGCATCGTAGTTCGTTCGTAGAAATCGATTTTTACCGACGATTATTTAAAATGTAAATAATAATATGTGACATACTTTAAATACGATCGTGTGCTATTATAAAATATTAATATGAAAGGGAATGATAAATTATTGCTTATTACTATTTTTACATACCTAATCTAATTTATCTTTTCATCACAAGTTTTAAACAATAAAGTACATAGGATCTGTCTTCAAAATGTCATAAGTTGTTTCATTTATATGTGGATGAGATGATGTGATTATGTTATGGGGTCATATGTCTTTTTAGGAATCTCTCCTAATATAATTAAAAAAATGGAAAAGTATCGCTTTGAATTTAACGTTTGGTGTTGCCAACTTTCTTAAGTAAGTATACTTACTGAGATTCCTGCTATCTTTTTGTTTTTTTTTTTTTTTAAATTTTATTAAGTATCAGTACTTACATTTTTACTTTTCTTTTAATTCAAGTGTGATATAGTGCTATGCATAGGAACCTAGATATTAAGGGTCGGTTGAATCAAACCGTCCGTTAAAGTTAACGTTAAATATTTTACTATGGGATAAAATGACGTTTCTGTATGGAATGACAGCTCGGCGGCCATATTTAACGACCATGAGTCCGTCAACTAAGCATGAATCAACTCACCTTAAGTAATTTTCCAGGGTTCCAAATATCACCGTGCGAAGTTGATGAACTTTCGCATTTATAATATTTGGATAAGTTAGATTAATTATCCAAGTTCCACGCAGGAAAGTCATATTAATTTTCTGACGTTTGTTTTCAATTTGACGTGTGAACGAAATCGACTCGACGCGTCAACTAAGCTGCAACAAAAACCACTTGTTTCAACTACCCCCCCATACAAAATTTTGTTGCAATCCGTCCAGTAGTTTTCGAGTTAAATCCGGACATAGTACATACAGACGATTTTTCTAAAAATCGTTATTTTGTGTTCAGTATAGTTTATCGTCCCCTCGACTTAACAGTTTCTTAAAATTTTCAAGTTTCAGACGTGACTTCTTTTGACTTATTATTAGTAATATAGATTACCTTGTCTCTGGTTTAAGTCAGATGCGCATAGACATTGTATAGGTAAAAAACTGAAGTAAGTCACCTGTTGTGTGTAGTTGTGTTCCAAAATGATATGAAAATTCGAGGAAAATTCAAATTCTATATTTGAATTTTCCTCGAAACGCCAAGTTTCGTATACAGACAGGTTACTACTACATAGACGAGGTGCTTTAGCTAAGTTTTTTACCTATAAATGCGATTAAGTTCATCGGTATCCCATGCTCTGCATGCGGGGTCCCTCGTGGCGTCACGGGCAAGCGGTTTACGCGGGATTACTCCATAGGAAACAGAGGTTCTTAACAAAAACATAGTTCGCCATTGTTCGCCGCGGGCGACGCACCCGGCCGCCTATTATGTACATACCATACGTACGTGGAAAAGTGTGCTTGAAACAAGAGTAAGCTGAACCATTACTTCACCGGGATTATAAGTTAGATTTTAATCCGAACCAATAGATTTCCAATGTTTGTTTCGATTAGAGCGCCCATAACTTGGGTGAAATAATCATTTTGAATAAAGAACGAAAAATCTGTATACCCTTACCCTTCACCCCATCCGATTCGAAGGACCGAACTCACAATGAACACTTCCGTTTCATAATTTTCGATTAGGCACTTAGGTACATTTATGAATGAAAAAAGGTCAATATCACTTCCAAGATGGCATTCTTTCATAAGGTATGCATGGGTTTAACCGTGCTTACTTTTACAAAAAGTAAAATTAAGGTCTTCATACCTGATAAGAGTGATAAGGATACGGAAATAGAGCATCAAATTTGATCGTTTTATTTGTCTGGTAATGAGCAATTTCTCTTAATGTTCGTTTTTCATATAAGTTCGATGACCGAACGCGATGCGATCATTTCAAGCCGAAAAAGCATTTCTTATATTATTCCCGGTGATAACAGGACCGCGTTGATTTTCAATACGCTATTGAAAAAGTTCCTTCCTTGTGTAGGCGTCATACGAATCTGTAGATAGATAGCCTCTAAGAATCGATATTTTTGTCAAAATACTTGGCATAAACAAAACGGCGCTGTAAACAATTACGCTTTTCAAGTGTTCTTTGATAGGTTTTAAAACTGGCCAGTGTGATTTTCTTAGCCGGTCGTAGTTTAAAATTCGAATTTCGTCTCGCCCTGATCCTCTCACGCTATTCTAAAGTAGACGTAGTGAAAAAGTGACGGCAAATATTTTCTAATTTCGAAGCAGTAACCGCCCGGCCGTTGCTTCGTGTGAATCGTGTGCCTAATGCGTTATGTGAATTCTTGGCGAATTAAGCTCTGCGCCGGCGTTCCTAGCCGGGTGTGTCCACCCGGAAGCATTGTTCCTGCGTTTTCCATTTCCCCGGGCGTCGCTCCCGGCGCGAGCGACGACCCCGCCCCGACCGCTTTTTTCGCTTTCGCGCGGAGCGAAATTCAAGACGCGAGCTTTCGAACGGACTTTTCGCTAAATATTGCCAGGCGAAAAAATGGAGCGCACCTGAAAAATGCTCGGAGGCTGAATTGATTATTATCGTCGATCGGGAATGCATAATGTTTATTGATTGATATAGTTTTTAAAATATGGGCGATTATGCAGCAGTCGTACAATGCGTAAGCGATGTTTCAAGGGAATCGGTCGTTCATTTTCTTTTTCCGTAGAAATTAACAAGGCTTTGATTTCGAAGAGTTTTTGGTATTCATTTTGGCCTTACTTGTAGGTAATGCGAAATTGCTGAGTAATCACAAAACGTGCAGGTATATTTGTCATTTTCATATCGCTACTTGAGCCGTATCTCACTCCGCTGGCTGTCTTCAACAGTTTCCTGTGTTTGCTTGAGTATACTCCATAAAAAAAATCAATCATCATTTAGTAAACCAGGGAGCCAGTATTGAAATGCTATCATAAATATTAATTACTAAGCAGAAAGTGTTATAAGTAATTATAAATAAATATACCTTAGATACCTTGATACCAATAAAACATCGTAAATGGTATACGATCTAAAATAGCGTAAGTGGCGAAATTGATTCTGAGGCAAAATTTGATTATTTGTTTCCTGTCGATCGATACAATAAAAACTATTCAATAAAAATGTACTTAATATTCGGGATCATATTGTACCACGAGACGTTGTTGTCACAGGCCAAAATTAAATACTCGTCGAATGTTGTATTTTGTTTCGTAAAATAAAATCCGAGCGGTTTCGCACGGTTTAATCGAAAGTTCGTTTAAACGGAGCGTTGTTTGATATTTAACAGCTGACAATACTGGGAAGATGGCGGACGTGCGAATTGCAAATTTGAATTTGGAATTGTTTTGCCGGCCAGTGGTTTCGGATGTATTATTGAACACCGCGCACAAAGTTATCGGAGAACGCGACGGTGGCGCTGTGGTCTTGACTATGGAGATATTTTACTAGTTCGGGTTTCGGCCTCCAAGTTGGCTAACTTGGTATCAATCGATTACAATTTAAAATGACAGATCGCGTTCTTATAATTTCATGTTTCCTTGAAGATTGTTGAACACGCTTTCAAATGGGATTTTCTCAATGACAAGTACAAAATATAGTTTTATCACGTGTTTAATTCTTTAAATAGTAACAAATAAGTAGATTACAAAAAAACGTGTTAGTACTTACTTATTAACATGATCTTTACAGATATAAACTTGAAAAACACAAACACGTTTTGGATTTCTTTTACGATCGGTAAAAGCTAAGCAACAGTTTCAATAAACAAAATACACTTTGTACCATCTTGTATCACGGTGATTATGATTTACTGGTATCTGTGCTATGAACATTTAACTTTATTGTGTAGGGCTTGAACTGAAAATAAACTGCAAACCACTTTAGGCTCAGTTACATTAGTCATTGTTACATATTATTCATAGTTGTCAGAAATTCGGGGCCTTTATTTGTCGAACTAGTCTACATTGGTGTGGGTGTACAAATATGCGCACCTACACATATTAAATACTTACAACAACATATGTACATGAACCAAATGAAATCATTACTAACTAGCCGAACATTAATCAGTATTGCGGCATAAAAAAGCCCTGAATTTCTGAATTCACTTACATTCTATGGACGAAATTCTCAACGACGTGGGCTTTTTCAAGTTTTAATAAGACTAATACTAATGTAAGAGAGCCTTTTGGTCATCAATGTCACTATAAACCAAAAAGCAGCTCCACCTTTTCGTAGTCCAAGTTGGCAACGTCGCAAATAGCTGTCAAATATTCTGCTGTTTTCATTAATTTCTGAATGTTACTGAATAAAAACATGAATGATCGCTCTATGGTTGAATAAAACATTAAGTATGGATTGCGACAGTTGTCATAGGAACACGAAGTTTTTAGTACTATGGAAGTAATATCTTTTGAAAACTTTCCATCGCATTTTCCATGCATTTTAATGTAATCTTATCATTTGAATGCCTAACCAACAAATATAAACCAAGACGCGTCATTCAACCATAGAATGATATCTTTCTTTTTAATTCAGCAATATTGAGAAATTAATAAAAACAGCGAAACATTAGACAGCTATATGCGACGTTGCCAACTTTCGGGATAAGCCCTCTTAACGCAGAAAGTTTTACTTTCCTGCACGATTGTGCACACTGTGCGGGACTGAAAATAGGAACTACTTTCCCGTACGCTGTAGTGTGCCAACTTTCGGGATAAACCCTCTTAACAAAAAGTCTCCGCTTTAGGCCTAATCACATGATACATTCAATAGGAAAAATACTATGCGATCATAGCGTTATAATTCCCAAATAATTACTTTCAAGTTTTGGCCCATTTATGTGTTGAATGACATGTGATATATGGGAACTTACATAACTCATCAACATCATTTGCTTGCCCTTTTCCCACGTTATGTGGGGTCGGCACAACATGTTTTCTTCTTCCATTCGCTCCTATTAGCAGTCATATCTCTACTAACGTCTTTCATACACATATCATCCTTCACGCAATCCATCCACACCTTCCTAGGTCTACCTCTTCCTCTATATCCATCCACATCCATATCTAATACTCTTCTAGAAATATGACTTTCATCCCTCCTCATCAAATGCCCAAACCACATCAACCTTTTACTCCTCATCTTTTCTGTTATTGGCGCTACTTTCAAACTTCCCCTTATATACTCATTTCTAATCTTATCCATTCTAGTAACACCACACATCCATCTCAGCATTCGCATCTCAGCCACGTGCAATTTTTTCATCCATCCCTTTCGTCGCCGAACATTCAGATCCATACGTTACGACAGGTCTCACGACGGTCTTATAAATTTTCCCCTTAAGTTTTAAGGGCATTCGTTGGTCACAAATTGTCCCTGAGACCTGTCGCCACTTCAACCACCCTACATTTATTCTCTTCTTCACGTCCAGATCAATATTGCCGTCGTTTTGGAACAATGCACCGAGGTACCGAAACTTACATAACTAACTAAATGAAGCTTTTACCCACTTATAGTAGACTTGAAATATACCGATACCACAGCACCGTCTTCATTAACAGTTTCACAAAACAAGAAACTGACTGACTGACTGATCGATCAACTCAGAGCCGAAACTACTGGTCGAACTGAAATTTGGCATGCAGGTTCCTTAGGGAACGTAGGGGAGCACTAAGAGAGGATTTCTCGAAATTCCCACGGGAACGGAAGAAAACGGGATTTTACATATTAAAGAAAAACTAGTATAATAGAAATACATAATATGTTAATAGTCATTATATTACATTATGCTAGCAGCGTTAAGCTTGTGCAGTTCTTTTTTATTTATATACCTACCTTTATGATCATACGTGGTACCTACCTACAAATAATAGATCTATGATTAAACAGAGTGAAATATATGAATATCTGTCACAAAGATATAAACTTTTTGGGACATTTCACACATATTGACCCAGCCCCACACTAAGCTGTTCTTGTATTATGGGTGCTAGACAACGATATCATCATCATCATTTCAGCCGAAAGACGTCCACTGCTGGACATAGGCCTCCCCTAAGGCTCGCCACTCAGACCGGTATATATAAATACTGTAGCGCAGGTTTCGTGGGCGGAGCGAAGTCAAACACGGGGAATGAACAGAAAGGATGTGTGTTTATTGTTGACGAGAAGTTTACAAAAAAATATGCTGCCACTTGTGCCCACGTTCGTGGTAGTTGTCCCACCGAAATGGAAGCAACTTCCCCAAAGCGCGAACTTATGTAACCCACGAATAGGGTATAGCAGTCTCAGCGAGTCCCACGAGATGTGGAAGCACCTGAAAGCAGCTACAACACTATTCATGCAGCCTGGTATTTCTTACATAGCAAAATAGTTCCTTAGCCTAGTATGTTTTCCCGGGTTGACAAACGCTTGCGCGTTCTAACGGACTGCTAGCGCCATCTAGCGGTGTGCGGGAGTAACTTTCACGGGTTAAGCCCTTCTTCATACATAGGTGGGTTGTAGTTCCGCGTAATTACTAACGGTGGCGCCGTGGTTGGTGTTACAACTCTCCCCCTCAGTTCCCGAAGGCGTCCCGACGAGGAGAACTGCGAGACAGAAGGATTGTGTTTCTTGGGGCCTTCTCTTCCACGTTTTGGTACAGCTTCTATGGGTACCGTCTGCTTCCGGGGTCGTCCGTGTCGTCGGAGCGCACGAGGAACAGACTGTGGTACTGCGGATTCTCTCCTACCCTCCCCCTGGACCAAAAATGCTCCAAGGCCACTTGTACTACCCTCTTGCTTGAAAACATCTTCATAACAGTCCACAGTCTGCAACTGTTGATATGGTTGGGTATCCCTAGTAGATTGGATCATGTCGAGGGTATAGATTCCAACTTCATCTCTTTCCATGTATTCGGATCGTGGCGAAAATCCATCGAAGGTTATCTTTTCTCCGATAGCCGCAACTTCGGGTCCATCGTCTGGATCCTTAAACTGTAAGACGCTTTCGTCGTTCAGTTCAAACGTCTCATCCGGTTCGTCTATGAAACTGCAAATGGATTGCGGTAGATTCAAGATCATCCCAGCATCTTGAATGAATCCTACGCCCAACAAGGTTCGATTTTCTCTTGACTCAGGAAGAACCAGAAAAGTAGTCGTTATAGTTCTCCCATAGAGGGTAACGTCAGCTTCCACGGTATAAACCATTTGTTTCCTTGGAACTCCGTCAGCAAGGGTAATCTGAACGTCCTCTTCTTTGAACTGGTACCCTTTCTTCTTCAGTTGACTATACAGCTGATAAGATGCCACACTTGACTTCGCACAAGTGTCTATATATGCTACACCATGGTTACCATCTATAGTAACGCATACGATCGGTCTGGACCTGGCATCGGTGCGTACGTTTAGAGCACAGAAACCAACCGGCTCTTCTTTAACAGGGGTGCGGCGCGTTTGGCTGGAACACGTGAGGCAGTTGGCTCGTACTACTCCAGGCGCACCACAACCATAGCAGGAGAACTTCGTTACGGGATGGGTTGTCACGGAAGTTTGGTCTTGCTCCTTGTCTGGTAGGCCAGGGTTTTGAGTTGGTTTGCTTTCAGTCCATTTGATCTTCCGGCAAACGTCAGATGTGTGCCCAGGTTTCTTATAGAAGTCACAGCGGTCGTGGCTCTTCTTCACCAGATGAGGTGGATCGAGGAAAAGTGTCTCCACCCTTTGAGCAGCTACCAGAAGTTCCTCGAAAGTTGTCACCGTCTCGCGGGGAACCTTCTCCCGGATATTCTGATGCAAGGTCCCGTACACCATGTCGATCGCGTGGCTTTCCTGGTGTCGAGGCAATGGCAATTGGGTGAGAAGTTCGCGTTTAGTGGCTACAAACGACTCGGTCAGCTGGTCTTCTCTCTGGTGGATCCCAATGAGCTCCTGATAGATGGCGTGTGCGGGCTTTTTGGGTGCGAACGCCCTACTCAGCCTATCCTCGAATGTGGCCCAGGTGGTAATATTCTCCGACACTCCGTTCCACCACGTAGCCGCGTTATACTTCAGGATGAGGGGTAGGCTGTCCAGAGCATCCTTGTCGCTCATCCTCTCCACCCGCTTAAAACATGCCGCTGCCGTCAGGAAAGTCTTCACCAAGGCCGGGTCTCTTTCGCCGTGAAAGGTGAAGTTGGCCGCAGCGAATGACGCGGACCGCGCTGGTGATGTCCCCGTAGTTATGGCTCCAATGAGCTGCTGCAGCTGCTCCTCCGTCATATTTACCGCCATACTTCTCGTTTTCTTCTTGGTTGTGGTAATCCGCCCAGCCTTCGTAACGTAGTCCTCTGACGAAGGCTTGCCCGCGTTGGACGCCAGATTGTAGCGCAGGTTTCGTGGGCGGAGCGAAGTCAAACACGGGGAATGAACAGAAAGGATGTGTGTTTATTGTTGACGAGAAGTTTACAAAAAAATATGCTGCCACTTGTGCCCACGTTCGTGGTAGTTGTCCCACCGAAATGGAAGCAACTTCCCCAAAGCGCGAACTTATGTAACCCACGAATAGGGTATAGCAGTCTCAGCGAGTCCCACGAGATGTGGAAGCACCTGAAAGCAGCTACAACACTATTCATGCAGCCTGGTATTTCTTACATAGCAAAATAGTTCCTTAGCCTAGTATGTTTTCCCGGGTTGACAAACGCTTGCGCGTTCTAACGGACTGCTAGCGCCATCTAGCGGTGTGCGGGAGTAACTTTCACGGGTTAAGCCCTTCTTCATACATAGGTGGGTTGTAGTTCCGCGTAATTACTAACGGTGGCGCCGTGGTTGGTGTTACAATACTTATATAGAGAAATACAAACATATATAAATACTACTACCGTAAGTCGAGTAGAAACATTCGTGCTCGTCACACAAAGTTTTGCCTCTATCCGGGATTCGAACCCGCGATCATCGGAACAGAAGGCAGCGTTACTACTAAACCAGCTAGACCAATCCGGTCGTCATACAATATACGATAGGTTCGATTCCGGCTCGCACCACTAAGTTTACTTATGTGCGAAATTCAATTGGGATTTACCACTGAGCTTTTCGGTGAATGAAAACATCGTGAGGAAACCTGCACGCATCTGCGAAGTAATTCAACGATGTGTGTGAACTATAAGCCCAAACTCTCTCGTGATGAGAGGAGGCCTGTGCCAAGCAGTGGGACGCAAATAGGCTGTAGTAGTAGTACCTAAAACGGTTTCAGATTCTCGAATGAGGTATTTTCTTGTAAATTTAATACATTTCTGTAAACAAGAATCATTGAACAGCAGCGTATTGATTGATTTTGCGATTCAATGTATGAATAAATGAATGAGATTTTACTTTACCAATGTCGATAAGCAACAATGAACGATTCATTGCGAAGTAGATTGTAGACCATCGAAAAGTTAGTTTTCAGTTGTCTAATTTCGTCTAATAATATGTCAAGAGTGTAATATAGGTATAAAAAATTATAAAATATAAAAAAATATATAAAATATATTGTCACTCTTTGTAAGTTATATATACTGGGTGCTCGTGAGCATTGCGAGAGATTTTAACTACTAATTCCTGAGGCTATAAGAAGTAATAAATGTTATATGAACTTAGGTCGAAACACGTTTTTTCTTTATTATTATAATAATAATAATAATAATTTTTATTTCAGACTATGTCCATATTATCGTGTTAGTAACAATTATCTTAACCAATCTATGTTAGTAATATATTATTCTAACTTAAAACTACCTACTCCCTCCTAGCAGTCCTAGCCGACATATGCAGGGTGTCCCAAGCCTTTATAAACGGGCCGTCGATCCTCCCCGCAACTGTGTTCAGAATGCTGTTGGAGCTGTCGTCCAAGCGCCTCAACAGCGATGCCACTCGCTTACGCATGATGGCATGGAAGCCATCAATCCGCGCCTCTGCGAACATTCCGGATGCGCTGCAATATCGTGGCAGACCCAACAACATTCTGAACGCATTGTTGTATTGGACGCGTAAGGCGCTGTAGGCCTTCTGAGTAAAGTTGATCCACAGGCTACAGGTGTAAAACGTTTGACAGTATGCCCTGAAATTATTATTTTCATACATAATAATTGCTAACGTAGTATAAACGTGCCTTTGGAAATGGAAATATCTCGATACCCGAGCCGAATTTAGCCGAAGTTAATTAAGATTTTTAACTTAAAATATAGTCAGGAACATGCTGTTAAAATCTCTCGCAATGCTCACGAGCACCATGTATATAGTTTATATTTATGTAAGTTACATAGTTTGTATATCTTGCCCACTAGTTGGTGCCACTATCTACAGTGTTGGCTGTCAATGTCAATCAATGTTTTTCATTTCATACAATAGTGTCATTGTCACTGTGACATTTGACGTTACGGAGACCTCAGTGTTGCCATGTTAGCGTGTAATAGCCGTATTGAATATAGTGCTAAATTGACAACACTGCACCTCGCAGGACTCCAAGCGCCCCTAGCGGCGAATCCACTCTTGATGACCTCTTTATTAAAGTATCTATATTACCAAATCTACTCTATACAAAGTACACATTCACAACGTGGAATCAGTACAAATGAGATTTTTCAGACAACTTAGTGCTAAATTCGGTTTGCGTAAATCACTTTCAACTTATGAGTTGCGTTTAAAACACTTTAATTACCAGTCCCTTGAAATACGACGACGCATAACGATCTGGCTACAGCACATAAAATCATCAATAACAAAATTGACTCCCCTGATCTATTATCCCACTTCGTATTAAAAGCTACAAGACCCAGTCGCATACCACAACTTTTTTCTGTACCATTTTCTAGAAATAATGTTATAATATATTATTATTATTATTATTATGAGCCCGTTCTGTCCCACTGCTGAGCAAATGCCTCCCCCCACTTTTTCCACTGCTCTCGGTCTTGCGCAGTCTCTGGCCAATTCTTTAAAAAGGAATCAATTTCATCCCGCCATCGCCGACGAGGTTATAATATATTATATCGTTATAATATACTCGTATTATAACGATCCGTTAATACGTATGGTAAGGATGTACCATAATGTATCAAAAGAGACCAGTAATATTGATATTTTCCATCAGAAAATTGGCCTATTTCTGTTTGAGGCCGAAAAAAACCTTTTACTAACCTTACAATTCTAGTTTCATCTTTATTTTCAGTGTTATATGTAACCTATAATAAGTTAATGTATTTTTAATGGTGTCATTCGAATGCCGTGCACGGTTGTAATCGAGTGGCAGGCATAGCACTAGTTTACTTTTAAAATAAGCATCAAATCTGTAATTTGTTTGTTACTTGTTACTGTGCCTAAATTAAATAAATAAATAAATACCTCCAACCTGAAAGTCGCGAGCCCCAAGGTCGTATTTCAAAGTACGAAACGTGCTTCAAGCATCCCCGAACCTCGTTGCCATCTCACTCATTTATTACAGTTAGAAAACGACGCAACAAACGCGCTGAGCCCTCGATGTCTCCGGACTTTGGACTTTGGCCACAATGAGTTCCGTGGTCACACCACAAGACGAATAACACTATTATTGAGACATCTACTGGTCGATGATATTGATGGTGACCACATGTTCACCCCTGACCATCATCTGCGGTATATGTCGAGCGCATTCCCATATTTTACCGCCTATTGGCGTCTCCACAACGGACGGCACTGGAGATATGAAGTTTGCGGTGCCTTTGGACACGGGGCGACCTGTAATGATACCTCAGCCTGAGTACAGGTTTACACAGCTTAGAAGGCGCGTGGATTAAGCAAAAATAGACTCTGCGTCAACGGCTCAAGTGCTTCGCCGCGTCCCTTCTAAGTTGTGTCGTGCTGTACATGTCTCTCGTTATGAGGTTAGATAAAGAGACATACAAGCCTTTTCGCCACAAATTTTCGTCACTGTGGTAATTCACTTATTAGATGGTCCATAGTCCGTCGACAAAAGAGTATAGTTGCATATTGCGCCGCCCCGACTTCGCATCCGCTAGTTGGCACTGTCGTCGCGCACACTGCCAATAAGGGTTCGATTATACTGGGTGGATGAAAGCAATTTAGCGACATTTGAGATCGAGTGAGTGAGTGTGAGTTAAGCGAACTATCGCTGAATCGGATGGTGTAATTCTTTTTTGATTATCGCTTACTATTAACAAAGTTATGATTATGGAGCTGCTTAGAATCGATGGCCGTTACTGAGGGTAAATTATCGTCAAATGGTTATGATCCACCCAATATAGACGTCAAAATCTGCCACTAGTTATAAAATATTGTCGAAGATCTATGCTTACCTCCAGCGGGGGGTATCTTCAGTTTCTTGGTAGCCTTACGCCAGTACACCTCCAGCACCTCCGTAAGCGCCAGATTCCAGTGCTTGTCGAAGGCCACTACGAATCCGTAGAGGTGGCCTCTTATGCCTCCGGGGCCTCTAATCATCACCTGCAAAGAAAGCTCTAGTCAAAGACTTGCAAATTCCTTCGTCTTGAGAACTTAACAAAGTTTTTTTTTGTTACAGACAGATCGGCAAGTTCTTCATCATATTGTGTTCATCAAGCTCAATCAAAATGTTACGTGACAATAATATTTGGTAAGTTTCGTCGGCACCTTCCTTTTGAAGTTTCTTAAAATTATCTCCCACTAGACTAAACTTTTTTGTGAAGGCAACATCGTAATCTGTATACTGAGAATTGGATTCGAGAGTTGCTTTATCACACCAATCGAACAATAGATTACTTAAATCATATAAAATGAAAATAAAATAAATAAACATCTTGGGACATTTCACACAAATTGACCTAGCCCCAAACTAAGCAAAGCTTGCATTATGGATGCTAGACAACGATATCATCATCATCATCATCATTTCAGCCGAAAGACGTCCACTGCTGGACATAGGCCTCCCCCAAGGCTCGCCACTCAGACCGGTCCTGTGCTACTTGCTTATAACGATATAAATAGGTACTTATATAGAGAAATACATACATATATAAAGACTAAACAGCCATGACTCGAGTACAAACATTAGTGCTCATCACACAAAGTTTACCCCGAGCGGGATTCGAACCCACGACCGACAGTTGGAACAGTGGGCAGGGTCACTACCAACTGAGCTAAACTTGTCAATAAATTTACATTAATGTCATACATATATTGATCACTCGTACTAGCTTTTGCCCACCACTTTGTAAGCATACGCAAAAGACATTTGTTAAATGTAAAATCCCATATTTTCCCGTTCCCGTGAGAATTTCGGGATATCCTCTCTTAGTGTTCTCCTGCACTCGCCGAGGAACGTACGTCAAAATAGGGTATTATACTATACATCATTCAAGGAAAAATCGGGAAGTATTGATTTATGATAGATTATATAAAAATGCTACCCAAAACATCAACTTTTAATCATAAAAATGCAAAAATGATTTTATAATTACATTTATAAAATGTTGTTTTTTAATCTGTCCCAAAACGGTAGGCGCCATATTGTTAGCTCCTGTGACGTCACTTCTACTGTAAACAAAGCGTTACAACTGTTACAAGTTACCGTTTTAAATTTTGACGTCACTTGTTTGGTTACTATGTACTTATATTTACTATCCTAGTGACGTCACAGACCAAGCAAACATGGCGGCTAGCTTTTTAGCGCGAAAACTGAAAATGAAAATTTAAAAGTACTTTTTAGACCATTCAGAAAATCTAAAAAAAATATCTTGTGATTCAATCCGACATAATGATCATTTTAAACTGCATTTCAAAAATGGTGTAATACCCTAGTTTCGGCTGTGAGTTGTGATCAGTCGGTCAGTAACGCAAGACTTCTATAAATATTGACTGAAGTGATGATTAATCAACCAACGAAATTTTCACCTTTTTAGTGCCGATACAAAATGTGGTATCGTACATTTAAGGCAAGGTAATCAAATGGTGTTGGGTTTTATCGACGCAGTCACATGCGCCAGCGACCTTGCGCAGGATTAACTTTCCACCCGGAATCACTCGTTGTTTTTGCTGAGGCCATTTTTGGACTTGATGCAAATCAATGCCAGCGGCGGTTTGAAATAGCGCTGGGGAGCTTTTACAACCTTTTTCCATCATTATTTTCCTTGAGTATTAAGGTCAGTAGGGGCAAGTGCGCCTGCGGCAGCAGTGTCAGTGTATACCCACCAGAAAAGTCTATTTACGTCCCACTGCTGGGCACAGGCGTCGTCTCATCGCGAGAGGGTTTGGGCTAGTCGCCACGCGAGCCCAGTGCTTCGCAGCAATGGGAACTTCGCACATATCCTTTAATTACTTTGGTGATGCGTGCAGGTTTCTTCACGATGTTTTCTTTCAGCGAGAAACTTAGTGGCAAATTCACAGCCTATACCCAGCTCAGCCGTCACTGTCACTCGCGCAATGAGTGAAAGAGAAAGCGCTACGCGCAGAACGCCCGATTTAGTTAGTATTTAACGCGTTTTAATTTCTATAAAAATACCGTCTAAAAACATGGCATTTATAAAGCTGTCAATGTATGCATTCAATATGGATCATGTTTCTGTTGTGTTTAGTTTTACACTGCTTGATATAATAAACTGGATTAAAGGTCCGAGTCAGAGGTTACTTTGGAATTAAATTGTATCGAGCGAAGTTTCGTGAAACGTGTAAAGAAAGCCGTCAATTTAAGGATGATATAATCAAATATAACATATGTTTTTTTTTCATATTTTTAACTTTTAGCATTTCTTAGAAAAGTATGATCTTACATGAGCAATTCGACGATGCTGGGTCAAGGAACGGCCTTAAGATAGAATGCCTCAATGCTAGTAACCCCTTACCGGAGCACAACACTGCGAGCATGATCTTTGGCGGCAGGTTAGCGAGTATCCTTACTTCTCGGTAGCCTTATATCTGAAGCGCCACACACACCACACGGTGTTAGACCTGTAGGGTCAAAGTACGTTACCTCGGCCCTAGGTCGCAATTGCTAGACCGTTCCGTAGATTGTTAAATTACACACTTGACTTCCGTGAGTTCGCGACATAATACGGCGCGGAGGGAGTTAAAACAGAGATGAAGACAGAACTGAATTAATCCTTATATCGATCTATGAAAACATCAAATTGGTAAACGCCTTCAAAGTTTCATTCAAAGCGGAAATTCGTTTTTCTTTATGAAGTCCGGTGTGCGAAATCGCTGTTCACGCGATAGATAGTACTTATCAATCGGAAGAAAGCTAAATGAAACACTGGACCAGCGCACTTTAATAGGAGTTCACATCAAAAATGCCTTTAAATCAAATGACTAAATACATAGACATAAATAATACTTCGTATGGACCCGGCCTAACGTAGATACATGTCATGTTTCCCCGCTTCATTGGTGTCCAATCCAAAGTTAAACTTGTATCGTGACACTAAAGCTGGGTCACATTTTTCCAACATCGAGACGAGTTTTTAGATACTGAGAAACAGTTTCGAAAAAAGTTTTTTTAAAAACGCTTATTGTCACGCACGCTCGGTGACAGAACTTTGGATTGGACACCGTGGAAGTGGGGACATATTACGTGTACGTTAGACCGGGTCTATATTATTTACATCTATGACTAAATATGACTTTATTAAGTTCTCAGCTAGCTCTACTCGTATCCTATTAAAGACGGACAGTTCGTTTCCCCGCGTCCCCGCCCTACTCATGATCTAGAAAGGGTCATATTTCCATAACAGAATGAGGGACGTTACCCTACAGTCACAAGACGTCTACTGCTGGACATAGGCCTCAACCATGGCTAGACATTCAGACCTGTCCGTGACACTCGCAGCATCCTATCCCCGCGATTTTCGTCATAGATCGTCGCTCCAATATACACTCAACAGCAATGAGTTTTTCATTGCTGTTGAGTCGTCACTTTGTATAGAAGATCCTATACAAAGTGACCCGTTTTCATTGCTGTCGAGTGTAGTTGTAGTTGGAGGCGGAGGCCTGCTGACATCTCGTGTCCTGGGACTTTGGTGACAAGTTTTAAAACGACCACCTGTCTCTGTTAGCTTTCCTATCCGTATCGTATATCTCACGCTACGTCCAGTTCATCGGAGACTATTAAACTCAGAGTCTAATCGCGCTGCGTCACACACAGTCGGATTATTTGGCATGGCGCAGCCAAAGCCAAGGGCTCAGGGCACGCTAGCTGTTACCCAATGGTATATTTTTAATATTTACGTTTTTACCGTTCCGCCGTGATGGGATTTCAAACATTGCGAAGATTTGTTAATATATACGCATTTGCAGATTTGAAGTAGATGAAATTTCTTACTATTCTGAACAACATATGACGTCAGGTTAGTGTAAGTACGTATTTCCTCATAAAGCCACATTCTAATAAACCAAACCATGTACTCGTAGATGATCGACGAAGACATATTGACAGAGCAACCGTAGGTGAGGGACTAGACGGGGCAGAGCAGTTCCAAGCTACTGCTACTAAGTACAGTGAGATGTATTGGCGATCTATAGAAGTAAAAAATCCCTTGTCTGTTCACAGAGCCAGTTCACCCACGTCCGCCTTCAGGCAATTAACTCGTGCTTAAGGTGGCACATCACCAGTACAAGAGAGGTCCCGAGCTAGACCCGCTTCCCTCCATCCATTTTTGCTAGTGGTGCAAGGTCCTTCCGGGGTGGTACCACCGTCTTTCCCCGCTAACCTGTCGCCTAATAGCAGTGCTCGTACTGTTTTGTTCCGGTAGGAGGCTAAGGCAGACGGTGAAATATCTGGCAAAGAGGCCTTCCATCTTAGGCCTCAGGGTAGGCAACGCATTCGAGATCTTATGGTTTCTTAATGGGGGATCATAGAATTTCGGGCGTCCATGGGCCGCAATGACCACTTACCATCAGGTGGGCTGTGCGCTCGTTTTCCTATACCATTGATTAAAAAAACCATCCCTCCCCCTCACCCAGCGAACGGCATTTTTCACAACATCAAACGCGTCGACCGACTGTACTTACTCTCACTGTGCCATAACCTATTAATTAACATAGACAATAGACAACGTCGATACCTAATAACGAAACGTCACTAGCACGCCGTGTTACAAGCAAGTCATTCCAGTCGTATCAAAGATGGCTCTATGGCGCTTGTCAACCGCACGTTTATTGCTTCATCAGAGCATCCTCTCTCTGAAGTCTGGACACAGGTTCGCTCCAATGGGGGTTTAATAGAACAACGGCAAAAATCAACACCCACACACAGTTTATTTAAGTATATGGGGACGACCTCCTCAAATCACAAGGGTTATAGGTTACTGTAAGCGGACTAAAACTTTACTTTGAAAATTAGAAACTTAGAAATGGTATACCAATGACATATACCAATCAGACTATAGGTACTGATACTTCGGACACTGATATATCGTGGATACCGACCGGAAACGTAGCGCGACCGCCCATTGAACAGTCCGATATTAAATCTATTTCGACTCAACCTCTCTGAAAACATGCTTGCCATCAAGCTCTTATACCAGCCCGGGTTGTTAAGAAGGACCATTTTCCTGGTCTAATTTGATGACCACCAGTATTGGAAAAATCGAGGAAATCATAATCGCTCCACCTCTTACGTATGTACCAACATATTCATACGAAGGAAAGAAACGAGCATCAGTGGAAACCGATGACGTCACGTGACGTTGCCAACCTCACAGTAACAAGTGTCAAACACCTTCACTCACAGCACGCAACAATCGACTCTCGCAGAGCACGTATAAGGTTCAAACATATTACGCTTCCGCGTTCAACGTCACGTCATTACTTTCACTGCTACAGCCAACCTTAGAGACCCACCACACTGGCGCAAGACGCCAGGTAGGTAATAGTACATTACAGACCTAGGGTGGTGAATTCGTAAATGTCCCAGATCGCAGGTTTCTGTGGCCCGAACCGAAGGTGAGGGCCATAAATATGCGATATGGGGCTTTACGAATTACCGCCCGTGGTTTGTCAAAAGTTTTACGTCTTGCCTTGGCCAGAAAGTGAGATTTTCTCTCCGCGTAGCGGGCAGAAAATCACACTTTACGGTCATGGGTGACGTAAAGTATATTTGTATTGGAAATGTTTTTCTTAATTTATCATAAAGTTATTCTTCTAAAGGATGAGAAATAAGTATCACGGTCTGTTTCAAGAATAACAGTATATCAGTCACATTATAAAGGCGCTTTGTTATTGTTTCTTTTTATTGCAGGCTTTTTTTAATTCCCGACTGAATAGATAATACAAAATCAATGTTTTGATACACATCTTCCCCCTCTACTAAGTCTCATACTGCTAATTTAATCAAAGTATTTTTTTCTAAAGTTTTAAAATACATTATTCCAATGTAGATGATTCAATTCTTTAAATCACAATTAACGATACCTAACTAAAGACAACATTCAAACAAATCAACGTACGCCCGAAATAAGTGACAAATGCGGTAATAGATGTCGCTGCCTAGGTAATGGGTAATAATATAAGGAGATTGACAGTCTTGTAGCGTCCACAGAATCTAACTCGGTGGTAGCATTATATGTATTGCAATTGAAATCGTCGCTAATAACATTACAACATTACTGTTACATATGAGTTATGAGGAGTCAGTATTCGGTAATGACATTATTTTATTTCCTCAAAGCATAGAAAACTGCATACTAGAGATGGCCTGTGTGGTGTGCTCGTTTGTCAACCATAAAAAAAGCGCCCAAGAGTATGCTCTTTTCTTCGACAATTTTCACTATCGTTGTCATGTCGATACTCTAGTATGGGGGGTGTCTGTCACGCCTTCAGCTTAAGCGTTCCATATCTTATTCTAACCTCGAGTCCATAAGACTGATATTCAAATGCGCTGCTTGTTATTTTTTTTCCAATCGCATCGTCTCAATCGGAGTGAGACGTCACGCTCGTGTAAATAAGGTTGCTTTTTGTTCGATGCCGTCCATGGCCTTTGCCAAGGCCACGTTTGCTTTCTCTAGCGGTCAATGGTCATTCGGATCTGTTTTTTTTTTGTGAAGGATTCGCTCAAGGTCGCTTCCCAGTCCAACCTAGTACTAGTACCGTGTTTAAAAACTTTATGCATTTAATTTTTCTGGTAATATGTCGGTAGTGATGTAGGACCTGATTTCACCTGATGCTAGGTCCCTCCTTTAAGGGCCTATGCTGAAAAATAGTTGAAGCTATGGAGGCGTGGCTTAGTCGCGTCCCGCGCGGGGCGTGCTCCCCCGAGTGTTCCCGCGAAATTCAAAACACCTTCACTAATTCTGATTTTGCTCTAGTTTGGTAAATAAAGTAGATTTAAATATCGAAGTCATTACTTTCGGATTCAATACAAAGTACGAAACAAATAACAAATTTATATATACCTACACAAACATTAGAAGCGAATACATATATATATTTTTTTCATTTTAGTGGGAACTTTGCCAAATAGCAGTGCTCATACTGTTGTGTTCCGGTAAGGGGATAGGACGGCCGGTGAAATTACTGGCACAGAGGCATTCCATCTTAGGCCTCAGGGTAGGCAACGCATTCGGGATCTTACTTTTTCTTAATAAGAAATCATAAAATTTCGGTGTCTGATATTAGATCAGGAGGGTCGTACGCTGATGTGCCGCTCTTAGTTGCAATAAGAACAGCAAAACTCCGGTATATTTTTTTATATTGTACCTATACTAGCTTCTGCCCGCGATTTCGTCCGCACTCCGCGCAGAATTCGGTTATAGCGTTCCCGTTCCCTGAGGGACCATGCGTTTTTCCAGGATGAAAGTAAGTATGTTGCCCCGTTTTGACCCCCACCCATATCAAATTTTGTGGCAATCCGACCAGTAGTTTTTGAGTTAAAGCCGGACATACATGCATATAGCACGACACAACTTAGAAGGCGCGCGGTGAAGCACTTAAGCCGTTGGCGCAGAGTCTATTTTTGCTTAATCCACGCGCCTTCTAAGTCGTGTAAACATGTACCTATGTGACCGAGACATTAAAATCAATGCGTGTAAACTTATTGAAATATACAGTAGTATTTAAATAAAACACATCAACAAGGAAAAAACACTCCCTTAGCTACTAACTACCCCTAGGTACACTTAACAGCAATGAAAACGGGTCACTTTGTAAGGTAAATCCTATACAAAGTGAGTTTTCATTTGCTATTGAGTGTATTTTTATTTCCAAGTATAGGTACCGCGTACCGTAGGTACTTATCAAGTTTCAGCAGAGGAAATGAAACTTCCATACTAAATTTAATTTATATGCACAGAATCCATTTCGTACCTGTACTTGTACACTGGATTACCTTGGCGCACACTTATCGGTACCTTAGATGAGTCACGAGGGCCAAGTCCAAGGGCCGGCGGAGGCCGAAGCTGGTGGAACGATTACCGAATAGTCCGTGGCAGCCTTGGCCTACAGGCGGCTTCCGCCTGGCGCTCGCGGCTCGAAAAACTATGGGAACCGGGTCACTCTGCGTCTGTCTTCCCTTGGCTGACACCCGCACAGTCCATATTTTTATGAATATCTCCGAATAATCCCAATAAAGGATGCCCTTTAGCAAAATTATGGACAGCCCCTAACTTTGAAAATAACCTAGACAATGAAAAATAACATAAAAGATCAAGCCAAATAAATGCAGCCGCTTTCATGTAATAATCCTCCAAAAATATGAAAGTCTCCTTGAAATTTTCAGACTAACTTCCATACGCCATCGTGGCTTTCAAGAATCTTTTCTTCGAGTCGACTAGTCGAGAACATTTCTTGTTATTGCGGGAAGGTTTAAAGAAATGACTAGCTTGTACCCGCGACTTCGTCGACAATGCGTGTTTCCGGGTTAAAAAGTAGCCTACGTCCTTTCCCGGGGCCCGAACAATTTCCATCCATACCCCATCCAAATCAGAGAGAGTTACTTTCGCGTTTATAATATTAGTATCGATACAAGAACAAAGGTTTACTTGTGTAAGTCCTTGTACAAACTATAGCTTTTCTATGATTTAAGGTCCAATGGTGTACGCTGCTACGTTGACATTAAGAGGGTTTACTCCGAAAGTTGGCAACGTCGCAAATAGCTGTCAAATATTTTGCTGTTTTCATTAATTTCCGAATATTACTGAATGAAAACATGAATTATCGCTCTATGGTTGAATAAAACATTAAGTATGGATTGCAACAGTTATCATAGAAACAAGAAATTTTTAGTATTATGGAAGTAATATCTTTTAAAAGCTTTCCATCGCAGATTCCATACATTTTAATGTAGTTTTATTATTTGAATGCCTAACCAACAAATATAAAACGTGACGCGTTATTCAACCATAGAATGATATCTTCAATTTTAATTCAGCAATATTGAGAAATGTATAAAAACAGCGAAACATTTGACAACTATATGCGACGTTGCCAACTATTGGGATAAACCCTCTTAAGGCAGACAGTAGGTAGACTTCTTTGCTTCGTGAGTTTCAGTGCTACCGCTTGCGCGAAATAGATATACTTATTAATCGATGCGTTCTGTTGAAGCGGTAGTGAAATCCTACTTTAATTTCGAGCCGAAAGGCTCGCTTTGTTTGCGTTCGACGAATTTCCAATGTAGGTACCCTTTGACACCATTGACAAAGGGTACATTGTCACACGTGTCAAAGGAATATCTAGGGAGCTGTCCGGCCCGGACGGTTCGAGCGGTGGCCAGTAATGAACTGCCAGTTTGGCGATTCTATTCAGTTTCCATTTTTTTTAACAATTTAAAACACTGAATAAATCGACTGTGGTGTTACGAATCCCAGTTTAATCCGGTCTTCTAGTGAGTCGGTGTAATTTGATTTTTAAATAAAAATCGTGGATTTGTCAAGGTGACGCGGAAATATATTATTAATGTTTAACCACTTGTTAGGCTTCATTTGATTATGATATTATGTAGATAAGTGATGTCGTAAAATGGTTTGCGTAATTATGGACCTGAGTTTAGAAACTAAAACTCTTGGGAATCTAAAATGATGACCATAGTTGGAAAGGAT
The DNA here is from genome assembly GCA_963971205.1 of Aethes cnicana. Lineage (NCBI taxonomy): Eukaryota > Metazoa > Arthropoda > Insecta > Lepidoptera > Tortricidae > Aethes > Aethes cnicana. Next base: position 29,137,109 of record OZ020272.1, read on the forward strand.
GTCGTACCATCTTACATAACCACGAGACAAAAAAAGAAGGATTTGGATTGAGACATCAGAACTTCAGAACACGGGCCATATCAAAAGAAAACCGCGCGATGCAGTGAAAACTGGAAAACACCAGATAAACTGAAAAAGAAACCGATCATCTTAAAAAAACGGTGCATTGTGCAACGAGGAAGGAAGACGGAACTGCGGGCGCGTAAAAAAGGGACACAAAAAAGCACCCGGAACCGAACCGGCAGCCTTGTGCCGTCGCAAGGGCAGACCCTTTATCTTGGTGATAATAAAAACAAACAAGACGATACGGTGATAATTCGGCAAGGTCGGGCCCTTAGAGGCTACGTCTTGAGCCAGACATTGGTCGGCGAGCAAGGTCAATGATAAACCTATTCGATCGTCCACGAAATCTTCCATCAACAAACAGCCCAGAACTTGACGTCATTTTTCTCTTGAAGAGAGGAGATCAATGGAAAAATAGCCTCATTTCAGTTCAAGCCATGCTAATAATCATCAATGACTGACTGAGTGCTGGACAGACTACGCAAAGGAGAAACAACTGGTTGTAGGAAAGCCGAAATTTGGAATGTTAGTTCATGGAGTTTAATGTAATCATGTGTTATGTGTAATGTAATGTAATGTACAAGGTTAAGGAGCATTATTTGTCACTTGTCTGAATATGTACTGCTTTTCTTTTCTTGGATAATGGATTACATATTTTAATTTATTTGGCTGTTATCTATTTATATGTAAGTTTATGTATGTTTATATATAAAAGTATTTAAGTATGTTTATTACTTTTTGTGTTTGTTTCTTCTGCACATCTTAGTACAGAGCACCGCCTACCAACCTAGTTTGTTTTTCTTCATCTCCACTATCCAAAGGTGCTATTAAGCGATAAGACCATATCTTTTTGGGTAATTACATAATGTCTACTGTTCCTTGATTGTGTGGTGTTCAATAAAGTATATTGTATTGTATTGTATTGTAATCACTAAGAGAGAATTACCCGTAAATCCTACGGCATCAGAAAAAATGGGACCTCCACGGATTAGGACCGAGACGGTTAGTTTCGGATGAGACATATCATGATAACGTAGTCGAAACTACTTTGGTATTAAAAAATCAAATTAAATGACAAATCGAAGGACGTCCACCGTTGGATAGAAACATTACATTATATTACAATATCAATTAATTACCTAATTAAAAAGGTATATAGTAGACAAATGCACACTTGCAATATATCGTCCCAATGCTCTAAGGGCCTACGAGGTCTTGGCCATCACTGCGAGATCGTTGCCTTGCTGCAACAAAAGGTCTAGTGGAAACTTACGTATGACATCACGCGACACTTTTTGCCTGTTCTTTTACTCGTACATGGTGGTACACCTGACTGACTGCTGACAGACTATTGTGGTGGTCCGCAACAGGTTTACGAGATTCTGGCCAGAGCTTCTCATCTTGAGGCTATCTACGAGTATATTCACCACTTGGACGTAGTGCGGATTGGGAACAGACTATTAGTTCACAGACATCTATTTTATAATTTAACGAGCTGACCCGGCGCACTCCGTACCTCCTAACATCCAGGCGTGACGTGAGCTTTCAATTGCGGAAGATGACGGAAGCGTTTTTATAATCATATTTAAAATCATCATGATTTTCTACCGCGTATTTTTTTGTTATTATCCTATTCGGTGCGGAGTCAAATCCAAGAATTCAAAAATCGTCGAAATTGGTTCAGCCGTTTTCGAGTTATAAGTTGTGTAACTAACACGACTTTGTTTAATAGGTATAAAGACCAGCTTCTGCCCGCGTGGAATTCGGTTATCGCGTTCCCGCGTTCCCGCGGGAACTATACGTTTTTCCGGGTTAAAAAGTAGCCTATATATGTCCTTTCCCGGGACTCCAACTATCTCCATGCCTAATTGTATCTCAATCGGTCCAGCGGTTGAAGCGTGAAGAGGTAACAGACAGACAGACAGACAGAGATATATAAATGTAATATAACTCCGTGTGGGGGCATAATTACCGTGCTAAAATTAATTTCGCATATACTAACATAAGTATACTAAAGAGGTACGAGCCGATTTTGCTCCCATACCCTCTACATGAGACAGTAGGTCAAATTAGGCGTCACTGATGCATTTAAAAAATATTATGGTGAGTGATAGTGACGTCACTGGCAAAACAAGCGAAATCCTCAAACCGCACTGAAAACTGCATAGCAGGAAGCGCACGCGCCGGCATTGAGGCGAGGTCGCGGACGCCCGCCGCGAGACGGCGCCACGGCTGACGCAGAAGCGACGTCACTTTGGAACAAAAAAACGACCATAACTCATCATCTCCTTAAACATTATCCCATGTTACGTGGGGTCGGTACAACACGTTCCTTTATTCTTCCATTTCTCTGCATCAGTCGTCATCTCAGAGTTGACACCCTTTTTGATCATATCCCAAAAAATCGACCAGAAGTAGGCACTGAGGTAATAGTATATTTTGATGCGAGTGCGAAAAGTTTGTCATTTAATCATCACCTAGTTATGTTGGCGCGAACGAAAGCGAGCGTTAACACTAGGGACGAGTGAAAATGACAATTTCGCACGCGCATCAAACGACATTTTTTAATACATTTGCGAAAAAAATGAAAGAAGAAATAAATGAACAGGATGAAACTCAAAAAACTTTACGCACTAGTTCGTATAAACCAACTTTAGGCACGCTCACTAACTGTCAAAAAACAAAAAGCGCTCGTTCGGAAATGACAAACTTTTGGCACGTTAAACAGTTATTGAAATGTTTACTTTTTGAGCAACTGTATTAAAAAATCTATTTTAGCGTCACGCTGTCTACGTAGGATTGAAAAATAACGCAGACAGAACGCACGTGGCGTAATAATTCGTCTCCAAATTAGAATGGAAGTTTCTAGAACACTCAACGACTGAAAAACTAACAATACAAGACCTAAATAAATATTTATTTCTGTTGAATGCTAGCTCCTATTGCGATGAAACGTTAAGCTATTAGTTTTATCTGTTTTGCATTCTTCCGAAATCCCGGTGGCTTTATACGTCTGTTTCTATAGTATTTTTTTATGACTTCGTGTTAGTGTTGGTGCAGTGTTGCGTAAGCCTGTCACCGATACATACATGGCAAGCGGACTGACGACGTCATCGCGGCGAGGCCGGCACGTCGCGGGCGAAGCCGCGGCATTCACTATGCCGATCAGCTATTTATTTTTAATTTATAAATATCCTACTTAAAACTATAGCGAACAACGCTCATATCGCTTTTAGCGGAAACATTACATAAAGAGATCTGAGGAAGCCGATTGAGGTAATGTTAATTCTCACAATTTTTTTATGCTTTTGTATAATTTTGACAAGACTTTATGCATATGGCCATTGGACACGATTCTAATAAAAATATCGCCGCATACATCGAGAAGAGTACGAAGTAGTCCAGTACGAAGTAGACCATTTCGTTTAGCATAGGTGGCAGCAAAGAGGTTAAGCTCAGTTTTAACCTTTTCTATGCCAAATAACCCTGCGCTCCATGACGCAAATTGTAGATGTAGCTCAGAAAGCGGCAAAATTAAAATGGGACTGGGCAGGTCATGTTTGTCGGATGCCGAGTGAGTTGTGGGCCAAGATAACCACAGAGTGGAAGCCCAGCAACTCCAGGCGAAAACGCGGCAGACCTCGACGGCGATGGCGGGATGAACTAGACTCCTATTTAAAGGACTGGTCAGATGGCGCTCAACATCGAGAACGGTGGAAAAAGTGGGGGGAGGCCTTTGCCCAGCAGTGGGACAAAGTAGGCTCTTAATAATAATAATGCCAAATAAATAAGAACGTGCACGATTCATATTCGCTTTAGACGTCAGTGACCCACGGGGTGTTAGTGGCGGTTTTTGTTTGACATGGCATTGAAAAGGTTAAATTATAATTTAACCTTTTCCATATGCACACTACACACATAACATAACTCGCCCAGTAAAATAAATATCAGTCGACCCGTTGCGTTCTCGTTTAGGATTATAATTCTCCCGGAAGAAAGCTTCAACAGTTTCAGGCCACACACTACAGTGCCAGCTTTCTCATTTCTCATACAAGATGGTATAGCTAGCGGGGCTCTTGGCACTGAAACGCCTGATAGGCGATTATTGGATAATACGACTGCAGATAACCCTGTTTGCATAATCACTGCAACTGTCCATCTTGGTTATAAGCTGCGTAGGACGACATGCATCTCGTTTGATGATTATGTTTATATACTAGAGAACATTATACATAGGTACACTACATTATAATAAACGGATCATGAACTATTGCAACGGAATGGCTAATCTTTTGAAAGAACTTCTAAATATGACCAGTGTGACGCATTCGATGCAGACCACTGGTTGATTAAGCTGGCTTCCGTCAAATTTGACGAAGATTATAGTCCGTTGAAATATGACGGACGTTTCTGTACGGAATGACAGCGTAGCTCCATATTTGACGATGGTGAGTCCCTCAAATTTAATTTGATGCAACCGAGGCTTAGTCTGTAGTCTTGTATCGTCAAAAGGCATTGGATCTATTCATTGATACAATGAATCGCGACTCTAAGACTTTACGGTGTGTTGCGATCTTTACAGATAGATGTATTGCCGTTTGTTTCGCCATGACGACACAGAATAATGAGCGAGAGAATATGAGAAAACTTGGTGCAATTTCAATTTCCTATAATAAGAACGCATTTTAGTTAAGGATATAAAGGTTTTTTTAGGAGGACGCCGTCAGGAATTTAAGAACAATATTCACTGGAATAAGTGTAGGAATACAGAAAGTGAATAAGAATTTTGTTTTCGTCCTGGAGGACAAAAAGTCTACGTATGGTTTGTATACGCGTTGACACTGTCATTCGTTTGCAATCAAATGTTCACATTAGGCATGTATGGAAATCCTAAATCCTACAACGTGCAGAATAACCACACTTTGGACTTGCTTAGCCACTTATCAAAGGGCAATAAGAAATGGAAACGAAACATGTTTATCGGCTTATTGACCATCGGTTATCAGTTTTTTTATCTGAATTAATGATCACTCGATATTGTTTATGTCAGCCGACGTTTTACATAATGTTTGTAACTTCGAGCGTCTTATCGGAACTCGAGAACTATACACAAGCGAACTAAAAATACGTAAGATATTAATATATAAAATTATAATTCTGATATCTTTGTACATGGAATATCTTTACTAATGTTAGGTAATTTATGAATATGAAACATACAGGCCTAAAGGGTATTTGGGGGAGTTGAATTTGTGGCTTTTTTGCCAATTTCAAAATTTTACAATGGATAAAATATTTGTCATAGGTATATTTTATTCGAAATCATCTTGTAAAAGCGACCCTGCAGGGCCTGATATACGGTCGGCATCAGCACGTCCGCTCGCCGCGGCGGCGCGGCGCGAATGCGCAGGCGGAAGCGCACGCGCAAGGCTACGCTCATGACCTCGCCTTTGTCTATTGCTATCTATGCGAGGCCGAATGCATTGCCTCTATGAATCTGTTGTCGATGCCTTTCTTGCTAGGCAAAAGTGCGGGCACGTCAGAACCTTTTACGTTACGTTTGCGGGAAAATAAACACGTTAAAAAAAACTTTATCCTAATACTACAAATTCTACAAACCTGACAACAAAAGAAGAATTAGACCTAATAGGTTCAGCCATTCTAAATTTTTGTAAAACAAACGTCTTTTGTTTTCAATAATTTTGAAAGAGAAACCGTTGAATTAAATTCGCATTTCTATTTTTTTCAGTTATGCAGCGCATTGACCGTTCCGGTCCGACGTTAGAAAGAAAAATAGGATATTAATGTAAGTATTTTTTTTACCAACGGACCACGGTGACGGAGTCGAAGAGCACAAGTTTGTACAAAATGCGTGAATTTGTTATATCTAAGACTGCCTGCCGTGCGAAGTGGCGATTTTTTTTTCTGCATAAACGCGATTTTTAAACACAGGATCTAAACCTGCGACCTTAGAGTTCATGAGACCTTGGCATTAATTTGGTCAAGGTCAATGTTATAATAAAAAATAAACATTGACGAGTTTCACACACTTACGGCTACTGTTGCTTATTTGAATTATAATTCTTTTGTATTATTTTAGTATCAGATTTTCAAGATAAACCATGTTTTACGCGTATTGCAACAGGAATCGTTTAAACACACTAAAAACATCACCAACTATGGCAATACAACCTCTCTGTGGATACATTATTGCAAATTGACGAGTTATTTCATTTTAAGAGCACGAGCGCTTTAATATAAATTAAAAACCACCGGGAAGTAGTACCACCATGGGTGACGATGCAAACACTGACCTATAACAATTAACTTTACACAAATCAACGTCAATGTTTAAAATGTCAGTCTGACACGTTGACAGCAAGGTCGATCCTGTGTTCAAGACATTTAAAAATGAGCAAAGCGATTTATTTATTTCCATTCATGTCTATAAGTTTCTTATTTTTAAATAAAATTTAAGAATGAATTTTTGAGGGTAGTTGTGTACAATTTACAAAGCAGCTACCGTCAAAAATGAGTATGTCACACGCAACCACAACGCGCGCAGCAGCATGGTAAGTAGTTAGCATGTAAGTTTTTTTCCTTACGATTTTAACTTGAAGGATCTTAACCTCTGAAATTACAACGTACCTACCTTTATGCGACCTTAACGCAGTATATCTAGGGCACAGTGCTGTTCAGATATTAAAGTCCTTCGAGATTGAGAAAATGAATAACAGATGGCGCCTCTGAAGCTTAGAACGATTTCTATTGGTCGATTATCGAGTCTTAGGAAACAATTACTTATTCTTTCACTGAAGGACATTGAAAATATTGATTCTGTAAAATTTTCTAGTTAGTATAACAGACAAAAAATCCAGTGTAATGTAAATGTAAATCGATTTTTAATTTATTTAATCAAAGTATTTTAGGCACAGTAATAAAACATATACAAACGGTCGATAATACCATCTTGACAGAGTACTAATCGTGCGCAGGTGACAGACGAGAAGGGAGAAATGGCAAATTGGACCTCTCTCCCCTAGACTCATCCCTCCTATCGACAGCGGCGTCACGAGATCAAAGAAGTCAACCTGCTGTACTTGCTCTTATACTGTGATAAAGTTGGATTCAAAATAGCCACCACTTAGGTACGATTTAATACAAACACATAAACAATATTTTATTTAGTTTTTTTGCTGACGGCATTCAGTTCAGGTGTATTCACTTGCGAGTAGTTAACCCCGAATAGGCCAAGACAAGGTCGCCTACATTCGAACTGTGGTTAAAAAAAACCTCCGAAACATACGTACAATGCGGGCTGACGGGAAAAACGAAAGATCGCACCTTATTCCTAACGTAGCACGGTTGGAATTGACTTGTTTTCCGCGGAAGGTTTTTTATAATTGAAATTCTGGAAGTCGTAGGGTTTCAGCAGTGATATGGCTTAAAGATAAATCGGCCTTGTTTAGTAGTTGGTGTTTTTAATTTGGTCGTTGAAGCACCTTGCGGAGGTTTTTAGCCTTTATACAAATATTTAACATTATCAAAGAACCTAGTAGGTACTTGAATTTCGTAAGGCTTGTGATGATAAGAGTCGTAAACAAAATCTAATATAATAAGGAGATGCAATAATTCGTCTATGGTTTGTGCTGTTGGTCAGAGCTTAATTTTAATTGGGTAGGTTATCGGGTACAGAAGAACGTAAACAACTTTTAAACCCTCGTATAAACTGCTAAATATGTCTAATTTCATACCCAAACGGTCATTTGTTTTAGCCACAGGAAGCATTCAGTTTACGGTCAGTCAAATGCAGCAATAGACCTTGAAGGTCTCATTCCGAATTGACCCCGCGTCGAGTGCACTCGGAAGTCTGTACCTAGTCAAATTGAATTGATGAGTATTTTCCCGTATTCCAGATAAAAGGGAAACGTCAAAAATCAAAGGTCGTTTTCTGGATAACGCAAGAAATCTGCGTTGATAATTTTAATATTTAAAATTTGGCTTCGTCATCGGCGCCGATGTAGTCCAACCGCGCCATATTTAGTTGCATTTAGCGTTCAAGGTGATCGGCCAAATCGGAGTGTCATTACGGGCGCGAACGAGGAAGTGTCGTGCTCGAACCGTCCTAGAGCGTAAGGGTTTACTCGCACAGGCACACACGGAGAGCGGCCATGAGATAACCGACTCGACGGCAAGGTCCGCAGGTACGGTCGAGAAAAAAATCAAAACCCAACAAGTTGCAGGACTTGCAGGTACTATAAATTGAAAATTAGAAAAAAAAACAGACACACATCGACGAAAAACGAGATCAGAAAAGTGCAGAAATTCAAACCACCGAACCGATTTTCTTCGAACATAGAATAAGAACACTCTCGATTAACAAGGCTATCTAACAAGAAGTTTTTAATCAACCTCAGTTCCTACGTCACGGAGCTACGACGGGACAGACAGACACATACAGAAATAGACACAAACGTCAAACTTATTGCTCGCCTACTTTTTCCGTCGGGGTTGAAAACCGATCAGTCAACCAAATCAGTTGACTGATCTGTAGATTGACCAACTGGCCACTTACATGTTACGTTGAATCATAGAAGAAGTAAGGTAAACTTATATAATTACATTGTCCCTGGTTGAATCCATCCGCGCATAAGATTAGATCTATCACTGAAAAGTATCTCTACGAAAAATGCGTATTTATAATAGGGATGTAAATGAGAAGCTTGACCATAAATCCAACAGATCAGTCTATGAGGGCGCTAGTTCTGCGTTTCATATAGCATCCAAAACCAACACCAGTGTGTGCGAGTCATTAAAAATTAACAGACTTATTTAAGAAGGTGAACAATTTTATCCGCAAACAAGACTGACTAAGTTAACTACTTAATGGCATTGGGTTATGCTTTCGTTTTTTTGTTCATTGTTGCCATCTGAATATTTGATTTCACTAATTAAGCCACAAACTGTCGAGGTTCGTTGAATTTCTGGGCAAGCTTTATCTAAAAAAACTAAAACGTAATTTCGTAAAAGAAGACATTTTGAAAAATGTGTCAGGCTGAACATTTCCAGCCTTGAAGATGTAAGCCTTGAAGAGGCAGACTATGGAATTACCATTAACTCTAAGCGCGGAGACTACCTACAATACTATGGTGAACGATAAGCCAGTCAGTATCGAAATCGTTCTACAGATATCAGACTAAAGGATTGAAGGGGAAACTCGAAAATGAAATATCTTGGTGCAAGTTCTCGTTACAACTCGACTATTTCCTGTTCTAAGTGGGACATGAAGTCGTAGTTATTGTGAAACCAAGATGATGGCAAGTTTGCAACTTGCTCTTGGGATTTACAGGATGTAAACGTATTCGGTCCCGTGAAACTTTCTTGAACAGCCGGCGAGAGTCGCTCTGTAATTTGAGGCGACGGTTATCTCGTTTAAAAGATAAACGCTATTCTCAACTTGACGCGTTCACGTCCTAAAATTAAGGTGCCGTAAGATTGAAACAGCAAAATATGGCTATGTGAGATTGACAACCTTTACTTTTTTAACGTGTATATTTTAACTAGTACCATCTTGTTATTTTTTCACAAGTCTTAGATTACATACATAAAAATGAAATTTAACCTTTTCAACTCCAGATCAAATATATAAGTGACGTTACTCAGTAGTGGGTGTATATAGGCTGATTGATACGGGGTAAAGCAATTTAAAAACGTCACAGAATCAGCTACCTATCAATTCTAAGCATGTTTATTCGGTTATTTTCGAGTTGGTAATTTTTGTTTTAATGGGATTAAGGTATCGCTCCCACCGTTAATCCCATACAGGGCCATACAAAAGTTATTATTTTTACCTGCTCGAAAAATACTGAAAACCTAAAAAACATGCTTAGAATCGATAACTGATTATGTAGGTAAAATATCGTCACAGCGTTTTGCTGGACCCTATATAATAACCCTTGTACGCCAAGACGCGTCTAGAAGACGTTGGCGTTGAAAAGGTTAAAAAAAGGTTACTCCTCATTTTGAAAAGGGCGCAGGACGTAGTGACCCGTTCTGCGCATATATCAGTTCTGTGCTTAGCTTCCATCCTTCGCCGCTCTTTAGCGAGAGAAAGAAATAAAAGAAAAGAAAACGTTTAATCGACCATAATAAAAACAAACAAAAATCACGTTATGTTATGGTTATGACGTCTCGCACCAAATCAACACGATTTTCTCTTAAATTAATGAATACCGAAACGGTATTCGAATTACGCCTTACTGAAAATTTTAAATGGTGCCATTTCACAATCCGCGTTGGGCCGACTCACAGACTCTTATGTGGAAAGGTTGTGCCAAGCACAGTAAAGTTAACAGGTTGTGGTGACGGGACGCGTAAGCGCATAGTCTCGTTTTTTTCCTGTCGCTACGCGCACGTGTAGCACGCATGCGCGTAGCAATGACAGTGTTTATGTCTCAGTGACCTTCGCCGCCGAATATTTTTAACCCACTCGAATTATTGATTTTGCACGTACCTTTAATTTGGGCGAGGCTTTACTGGGTCGACCTCTGTCTCGCATGCAGAGGGTCGGATTCGAACCTCCGACCCTCTGCATGCGAGGCAGAGGTCGAACAACTAGACCACCACGGCTTACCGGTCACAGTAAAGCCTCGCCCAAATTAAAGGTACGTGCAAAATCAATAATTCGAGTGGAGACGGAAATACTACCTGTATAAATATTAATAGAAGAAAATGGCATAATCCGTAGCACTAACATTTAATATATCATTATGTCGGGTGAATATTTCTTCAGAAACATAATATTTAACGATATAACGAAAACGAATATTGTAGGAGAAGATGGTTGCATTGTACCCTTTTAGTGCGGTCAGTAGATGAAAAAAAACTAGAAGTATATCTTTTGCCGCGAGTTAATTTCGGATAGATTCTCGACCCTTTGTTTTATTTTAGGATTAGGGAATTGGAATAAATCCAAGTTTTTAACACATTTGGAATTCCTTACATAACTGGGTGGGCAAGCCCTGTCACTGGCTGGGCTTTGCAGCAACTATTGACAATTCAATTGCCAGGAACCCGCTACGCGAAACTATGATTGCATTAGAATTGGAGACATTGGCACTGAAGCCGTGGAGCTATGGCCAGTTCTCGGATTTAAAACCCTCCTAAAGCTGTTTTGATGAGCTAGCTGTTTGTAATATACGAGTAGGACTGGACGTGAGCATTATTTTAATCAACATCAAAAATAATCAAATTCAAAACATTAAACACTCGGATAAATATATTCGCCTTACTAAGGTTATGCTGAAGAAATTCCTTAAACAGGATAAGATATCATGCATTATGAACAGTATTTACGTGTTTTTGTACTTACTGTAAGGTTTTAATTAAATTGTAGTTACAACTATATATATGATGTCAGACTACAATAATAAATGTTAACGAATTACAATTCAAGGTAACTTTATATGATTGTGTACATAGTTAACTCGGTATTTTTAGTAAACGAAATATTAAAGGTGTTTTCGTAAAACACACACAAAGTACAAATAGGTGTGCGAGGGGTCGGCCTTGATTAGAGGAAACACCTTTAAATTCTAATTGATGTCATGATTGATACCGGCTTCAAAAAAAATTGAAAATCTTCTTTTTTCTACCTCTGAACCCATTATCATCGTGTCTGAATGTGATGATGGGATCCCAGCCAAATTTATACATTAATATTATATTTTAACTTGCTGTAGTCATTATATCATGTTGATGAGCTGATAACGGAAGGTATCGTTACCGGTTAGGAGCTGAAGGGTAATTATTTAATTACGAGCGTTTGGCCGCGACTTCGTATGTGCGTAAACATCAACATTCAGAAATGCTCCCGTTCCCGTGGGAATTTCGGAAAATCCTGCGGCCCTACACTCCCCAAGGAACCTACGTGGCAAAGTTCAGCTCTCTCGGTCAGTCAGTCAGTCAGAAGGGAATTTAATATGTATTGATTGTAGTAAGATCTTTTAAGAAACTTTGAAGGCGTTTCATTTATTTTGAATAACATTGAAAGGGCTTGGTGGTCAAATGAGCAAACAGACACTCATCCCACGGGCTCAATTGCCCACTTTGTTTTTTTTTCGTAGATGACTCGACCCTCACTTATCGGATAACTCGGCCCGCGGGTTCACTTGACTACTCTTTTACCGGTAAGGGTCCACTCAGCCCGTGGGTCTAGTCAACTACTATTTTACCGGTAAGTGTCTACTCAGTCCGTTAGGTCAAAGGTGTGAATGTAGGTTAGGTTCGTTAGTTATCTATATACGCCCGAAGGGCAAACTACCTAGAAATAGGGGCCCCGCGTAGCGGGGACCTGTCGACCCAGTCACATTCCTAAGTCTTTGCATATTCACGGACTGAGTGGACCCTTACCGGTAAACTAGTAGTCGACTGAGCCCGTGGGCTGAGTTGATCCTAAGCGGTAATTTAGGGGTTGAACGGGCCCGCGGGCTCAGTTAACACAGGTGGGTCAAGTCACCCATACACAAATTTATACGGTCAACTCAGCCCGCGGGCTGAGTGGTCTGTGGGCTCATTTGACCACCAAGGGATTGAAAGAGCTCGATGCCTGTCTGGTGAGAATCAGATATCTGTAATTTTGATTAAAATCTCTACTTTTATCAAAGACGAACTTGTCATTGCATTATGTTTTTGCTGGGATAGAAAGATTTCCAAATGTTTTTATCGCAGGCGAAACCGAAGCGCAGAGCGTGTTAAGCCGTCTGTGGCGTAAATAAGGAACTACAAGGTCGAGAAACATTCGTAATTCACGCTAGCGAACACACTTGAAAACCGTGCATGGGGGTAATACGTCAACGATAGAAGACTAGGTAAATGATAATGACATAAGGGTTGTACAATAATAAATGGGGGCTTTAGAAAAGACAAAGCCTTTCCTCTATCTATCTATAATAATACCTATTAGTGAAAATTCCGTCAAAATTAATTCAGTCGTTTTTGAAGTTTATCGCGAACAGTCGCGGGGGGACTTTATTTTAACTGGTATACTGACTAAGCATACAATGTCTTTTTTTTTCTACATAAGTCTTCGGTCCATAGTTATATTCTAACTTATCATCTTATCCATACATAAACGAAATAAAATCTAAGTTCGCACTTTCGCTGCTATCGGTACTCGCGATTGGCCATGGCGCGGCAAAAATCTCCGGAGAGCTTGGTCGATCGAAATTGGAGTCTATTCCGATAGCGCGACGTGCCACGACGGCCGCATCGGCGACTCTGTAAAATCGACGCAAGCGCAAGGCCCTTCCTAGACAGAGGTGACTCAGTGTTGACAGCCACAAGAATCCTCACTAATAGCAATAAAATGTAATTGTGTCTGTCTAACGCAATATTATGCAAGGCGTTTCTTTTTATAACCCAGACAATATTTTGCACACAATGTGCTGTTTTTCATGATTACGTAGATGTGCTTTTGTTTATAGATTTAGGATTTTATTTGTTTAGATTTGCTTCTACTACTACTTTCAAAACGCTTAATTTTTTTATTATTATTTCAAAAGCACCACCAACACTCAACACGTAGTTGATGGCTGTCTCAGCACGCACACATGTGTTGAGAGTATTGGTGGTGCTTTTTAAATAAATAGAAGCGTTTTGAAGGCGCGGGACTTTAGATAGTAGGTATGTACGTATGATAATTCTCGAAGCATCTGTGAAGAACCGAAGATTCTCCTTGATTAGATGATTAACTGATTACCTACTGATTAGTGCTTTACCTATGGCATTCAACTTCAACAGGACAATACAATATTTAATTATCTTTATCTATGACGGCCTACAAAATAATGTACCAAATGTTTTAAATAGGGACGATAACCACCGGTTCAAATCTTAAAAACAATTTTATGAGAAGTCAAACCTCGAGATTTATGTGGAGTCGCCAACTCGCATTACAAATCCTCAGAATAAAAATACAATCTCTTAAAATTAAATAAGTCATTAAAATTATTTTCCAGAATAACTATAATCATTAAGTATAATCATGGATCTTTAAGTTCATGCTTTTCTTTTGTCGATCGCAATTTTTGTATCGAACTCATCATTCCAATAAGAGATCACTCCAAAACAATTCAAAATATTCAATGCCAATTGGCTTTTGTCTCCACTGCCCTGTCTGCCCCCGGGATAGCCTTCCAGTAGTTCCAGTTTCAAAATCCTATTAGATACTCTAGAACGTTCTAGAAGCGTCCTTTTGTTTCTATTTCTGATCGGGCATCCGTCAACGGGGCTTCCGCGTTGGCCGCCGGCCAGTATGCAGATGCACAAAGGATGCGAATGCAAACGGCCGACAGTTAGCGTGTAACGGACTCCCGAAACGCGTAAACTTGGATTAGGCAATCTCGAGCAGCCAACGACTAGGTACAAATGCTACAATACAGTTAAATTTGCTTAAAGAAAACATAGTGATGAGTCAGCCAAGAAATTCAAATACGTGTGCCAGCCAAGACACAGATCGAAACTGCGCGGGGATTGCTATATGGTTCCCATGATAAGAAGTCTTGTCACTTACTTGTCACTAGCATCACAGACTAGCTGTGACGTGGTGATGGCCTGATTGCCAAGCTGCTTGCATTGCTTCCAAGTTTTTGTAAATATGGGTCTCACCATAGTGCATTTTTCTTGAAGAAAACAGGAGCGCAGAGGACAGGCAATCGCAGAGAGCTTGCCCCCTAGGTCTTTAAGGAGTCTAGACTAAAGGGCCCCAAGCGTTACCTTCACTTTGAGGGCCTTATCCATGCACCTCTTCAGAGCTGCAAGAGGCCCGGAGACCGCCTCTTGCCGGGTGAATACGTTTCTGCCTTCTTTCTTCTGCGTTTTTACTGGAGCTGAAAAGAGAGACAACCATTCGCTTCTGCAATACTAAAGTGATGACACAAAGAAATAGCATAGTATTACATACAGGAAGAGAGAAATAATCGTGAAGAAAGAGAACAATAGTACATTACACACCTAGGGCTGTAAAGTAAAGAAAGTCTCAGATCGCGGGTAATTGGGGCCCGAGCTGGAGGCGAGGGCTATAATCTAGCGGTCTGAGGCTTTCTTTACGACCGCCCGTGGTGAGTATACGATTTTACGTCACCACCTGGCCGTGAAGAGGGATTTTTCGTCGCGCCCGAGGGCGGTAAATCCCGCTTCTCGGCCAGGTGTGACGTAAAAGATTAAAGTTATTTATTTATTTATTTAATTTTAGACAGGCAGCAATTCGCTGATGCGTCTAAATCATATTTTCACAGCGTTCATGTCAGTAAGAGAGTTTATCTAGTCTGTTTTTGAACTGGTTAACACATGTAGAGTTCACTGTAACGGCGGGTAGTGAGTGTTTCCTAGTTTTTAGTTCATTTCAGTATAAAGTAATGAATATAAAAATGAAAGTCGTGAAATTATGTTTAACCCGTGTGTCGTCTGGTCACGTGACTAGCGGGAACCGGCCGGGCGATCCTTCCAGCCCTCGAGTCTTCAGGTGTTGAATGGGGCGGCGCTGATATCCTTGCTTGTAACAATATGATATGATATGTATTACAGAGACTTTCAAAAGTGCAACGTCAAAATCAGGTCAGTATAATGAGAGTTTTGATGAATATGTAATTTACCTATTACTGGTTGGTCATTACGGTCGAACACGGCAAAAAATAGTGCACCAAGTTTGCATGAGATGACGTCAACTTTAAAAAATATGAAGTCTTTTTCTGATAATTTACGTGAAGATTAAGTTAATAACAACATTTTAGACATGCCGCGTTCTAGCTAGGTACATTGATTTACGTATTGTACATAGGTATACGATTAATGATGAAACAAATGAAAACTTTTACACTCAGCGTGCCGATTGCCCATAAATTTCAACGATACAGTAAAATTTTCAGGGCGCCACTTAAACTCCAAAATAGTTCCTAGTTATTTTTAAGTCCAGCGTGCTTTAACTGTGCGATAGTGGCGCCTCTCGCGGAAAACTGTAATTTAATCGCCGGGTCGTTAACCGGATTTATCTCGTTTCACGTCAAAACCGTCGACGTAGGAATAAAGACGTCACCTGTCTGTACACATTAGTGAGTAGTGTCACAAACGTTTAGTCTCCCCATTTACGGGTTGGTTAATATTTAAGTTGACGTCGGACCTCCACTCTCATACTCTCATTAAATTTGTTTGATATGTTGGAATATCCGTGTTCAAACCAAATTAATGCATGTAAAGAGACTACAAACTTGGAAGTCAATTTACATTTCTTTGTACTTTAATGAAACAATGTAATTTGGAAGATTCAAACGCCATTAAAAACAATATATTCTTGCTTATTGCCTGATTTCCTCCTACATCAGATCATCGACATATACCGGACGGGTAGATTATCTTTTAATTCGTAGCACAAGGAGGCAATGCACTGAGGTTCTATTTTCGCCATGACATAGTAAACGCATCTGTTCAAATAAAAACGTCATAGCATAGTACAGTTTACGCTACACCTGCGATTTGCGTATAGGTTCAACTAAGGTCATATCGCCTTTTACTGTGGACATGGAGTTCCTTGCAGTTTTTAGACTTTAACTTCTAGCTGTTTCTAGGCACGTTTTGTCTAAGGACAATTTACATTGGTATATCCGAATCTATGTTTGTCTAATTGTTTTATTTGTAATTCGGTACCTACAGAAATCGATGGGGTGAATGACGGCTACTTTTCATCTCAATAATCTCCGTGGGTTATTGGGGTCCTGGGTGAAGACAGTGTTGACTTGGTTTATGCTAAAACAGTCCAACACAAGAGCCACCTATTCTATTTTTCAAACCACAATACAAACATGGGGGTTATTGTAAGTTTGCTTTGGCGTGATGATCTGACGGATGTCGGGGGTATTTGAAATCTAGTCATTATCCAAATTGGGAGGATGTGAGTAGCACAAAGCTGCGCGATGATGAGTATGAGTTGCGCGGCTTGGGGGAGGCCTATGTCCAGCAGTGGACGTCTTTCGGCTGAAATGATGATGATTGATGATCCAAACTCTCTCAAGGCATGTGAGAGGCATTGAAATTTACCGTGTTTTCCAAAATACATTTAACGAAGGGTCAGTCCCACTATGTATGGCAGATAATTTTATCCGCCTTTCTATTTATCTGAAGTGACTAACTTCGGTAAACGATAACGAGAGAATCGCCAAAAATAAGACGACGCGTCGACAACACAGTCCTGCCGATAACCCGTGGGTTATTTTTATTTTGCCGGCCATATTGTTGTATACATATCTTTGGACGATATCTTTTAACGGCAGTATACTTTCGAACGTGTAACGGTCAAATAGAAACTGAGGCATAGGAAAATATAGTAGAGGCCACAGGTATCACAAATGCTGGCTTAGAGCAGATGCTGGATAGAGAAGCCAGCATTTTTGATACCGACATATATGTCGCGTAGCATTTTCATCCAATGCTGTTTTAGAAAAAGTAGTGTGTAAGTGATTTTCAATACTATTTTATGTTTATATAATGATCACTACTATTCGTGATAGAACAATCTTATTTAGGGTTTGATTTTGAGACTTCTTCACTTTGAGAAATGGCACGTGATATGACACATGGATTTGATCAAGTTCTATCCTTTGTTCAGACCCTTCAATATTTCTGAGTGGGTAAGCTTCTAGGAACTCTTTTATACAATAAATCTCAAACCCACGCTGTTCTAATAGAAAGGTTTCATTAATCCAAGGATGGTTTTCGCTGTTTTTGGCTACAGCTTAGCGGAAGGCCAGTTATAGTCCTTTTTCGAGAAACATCCTACGCGGTATTATTGATAAACCTTGTTTTTTATTCAGTAAAGTGATAATATTTTCTAGTACAGCCTGCACAGACTTTGAAACTCTGAACAAATTGAAGAAAAATCTCCGATTTACTTATTACGTATACAGGTCTCTCAATATATGCACGCAGTTTTGAAATTTTACAATCGCAACTGGTACACTGAATTGGAACAGTTTTGGAAAATATGAAAAGAGATGAATTGTTACTATAAATACTGTTTTCATCAGCACAGTTTGCCAATAGAATATAATTTAAATAATTATTCATCATTCTGTGTTATGTGGGCATCAGACGTCGTCACAAAAAACGAAGGAGACTTCAAATAGGTGAATTCTTGGAAAGGCGCTGGCGAAATATATATCCAAGAAAAGGACTATTACGTAATGTCTTTACAATATCGTTAAAAATATGCCAAAAAATCATATGCAAAGTTCCAGTGAGCTACAAGCGCGGTATAGCGTTAAGAAGCTCTTTTAAATACAACTGTCGTTTTTAGCTCGACTTCAAAAGATAAACCGGTCCAACTTTTGCAGCGAAGTCACCAGGGCAGCATGGGTTCTAATGTCTCTATTACAAATCTCGATCTTATTTGTCATATGTAAAAGTTGGGCTGAAGATCGAAATAAGATACTTTGGATCGCGGATGCAGATTGCACGTCACTTTCCATACCTCAATTGCATTGATGGAGAATTTTACTAACAAACCTCGGCTCGTGAATGCAGCTCTAACTATAAATCTATGCGGCGGAGTTACCAGGGAGGCATGGATCGCATGCGGTCGCAAATTACTTTCACTGAGCCGGGCACCGACCGCGCGGGGTCGACGGCCGCTGCCATCGCGCCATTCAGAAAAGCGCGCGTGTTTACACAGATGCCCAGAAAGGTTGCGTCACTTCCGCGCGTTCCGTTTCGCGCATTACGCGGCTCGGTTTAGTTTGAGATTTTGGTGCGTTTCTTTCGAGACGCATGTGCGTGAACCCGATTGCGAACGGTGGCGAGCGGCTTTTTGAACGCCGGCACGCGTTGGGCTACTTTCGAATGCTTGTTGCAGTTTTACTCTCATTTTTGACCGATTCAAATAGATTCTATAAAACTCTAGCGTTATTGAATGATTGACTGGGTGACTGAGAGAACGCATAGCCAAAACTGCTTGTCGTATAAAGCTGATGTTTGGCATGTGGGTTCATTGAACAGCGCATAGGAGAGTATTTAGAGGATTTACCGAAATTCCTACGGAGACGCGAATAATTGGGAACTACGCGGGTTTAGTACTTGTAGGAAGAAAGACGTTAAAATCCTTCTCTATTCTTCTAGTATTATTACTGTCCTTTATCAGTTTTGTATAAAACCGAGTGTTAGTTCCACCATCGGCGCGCAGATGGAGCTAGCTAGGCATTGAAAGTAGTAAAAGTAAAGAGTTGCGCACGAGTCACTGCACTGTGGGGAATTGTAGGCGCGCGGCGACACGCGAGAATCGTTGCAACTTGGTCTAATGAAGTAACACAATAAATTGTATAATTCGTTCAAAAAATATAGGCCAACTTATTAGCATTGTGCACGAGGACAGCGCCAACTAGCGGATGCGAAGTCGGCGGGGCAATATGCAACTATACTCTTAGGTCGACGGACTATGGACCATCTAATAGGTAAATTACCACTGTGACGAAAATTTGTGGCGAAAAGGCTTGTATGTCTCTTTATCTAACCTCATAACGAGAGATAAAGACAAAAGAAGCCTCGGATGACATTACTCGCTCCAGATGTACTTAATTCAATGCAAATAAATACGCAACAGTGACAGTTCACTTGCGCTGGGGCCAGGCCTACTCTCACTACCGGAGGGCTGTACTGACTTCTGACGCGAAGCAAGACCAGAAATTTGCCATTACCGACAAACTCCCAAGAGCGATTTTCCATCCAGGAACGCTGATACCGGGAGTGCAAAAAGACCTGCATATCTATAACATACACTAGCTTTTATCTGCGACTTCGTCAACAAGGGATTTCATACTAAACCTCCACCGCTCTTTTTACCCCCTAAAGGGGTTATTTGCGGGACAAAATTAAAATTATGTTTTAATCCAGGTTAGGTTAGGTCATGAAGGGGACATTGCAACGCACATATGCGTTCAAGACTCTCCGGTTATCAGCAAAACGCGTAAGAGCGTCGGTGGCGGTGAAAGCGTTAAAAGGACACCTATTTTTTCTGTTTTACGTAAACTGAAATTGAAAAACTCCCCATTCTAAAAGGACGTACGTCAAAAATTACGTACTTAACCCTTCTTCGCATAGGATTTGCTCTGCGCGTAGCGCTCTTTCGAACGGCAAAAAAGCCTTTATGATGTCACATTCACGTCAGTTACCACTAAAACATGATTTACTCTAAAAGTAATGAACAAAAGAATCTTGAACTTTCTCATTGAATCCTTTAGACAGAGATACCGAAACGGCTTTCGAATTACGCCTTACAAAAAAAATTAAATGTTGTCAATTCACAATAACCTCACGATTTAGTACTTACCTGTGATTTGTTGCCTACTCCTGTGTTTTGTTTTAAAAATACAAAAAAACCTTGTCTTATGTTATTTCATAATATTTTTTTAATACTCTAACTAACCGACGGAGTATGCAAAGAGATTTTCGATTAATTGATGCTGTCATCATGCCAATAGGAATATAGCAAACATAACATATTATTTGTGGTATTTTTACCCTCTAAAATCTTTACTACAACCATATATATTTTATTGATTGACGTGTATTTCTGTATACACCTGCGCTACGCAGAACAATGAATTCGGTGTAACCCTGAATTAACGCACTCATGAAAATCGGCAGCAAAATTCAAAACCTCGCGCTCAGAGTGAGAAAACTATGGGAAAACTATGGTTTTTCAAAATGGACGTTACCGCGTTGCTATGGTGGCAATGACCGATGTTCCCGGCTGGAGCGAGCGGGCAAGCCATGTGGGTGGTGGTTATGTAACGTACACGCCGATGCGAAAAACCCTTGTACCTACGTACCTACAATCAGATAGGAAAATCTTGGTGTGAAATATTTTTAGATAATCACTCCGTCCAGTATCTGAAGTTCTGAAGTCGTACAGTCAGCGTGGTGATTTACATAGTACCTGGGCGACCGAGCATTGCTCGGGTGAAAATAGCTAAAAACTATTTTTCCCAGATATGAGACCCAGCTAGATCGATTTCTCACCCCCGTAAGCCTCTATATTCCAAATTTCATCGAAATCGTTAGAGCCGTTTTCGAGAACGCGATTACAAATATATATACATATATACAAATATTGCTCGTTTAATAGGATTTAGAAAACTCAAAACTTGGTATTTAGGTATGCTTATTCATGGATATTACACGCTAAATTGGCAACACTGAGGTCTCCGAAACGTCAAATGTCATAGTGAAATGTAGCCTGAACGGCTTGATGATTTTTAGCTAGTGAGTTCGAGTGTCGTTAGATTCGTCTTGACTTATCTATCACACTTGCGATTCGCGAGCGAGTTTTGTATGGAGGCGAACACGCCGCGTGTTCGCCGCGTACGAGTTTTGTATTGAAAATCGCTTTCAACTCGCTCGCTAATCGCAAGTGTGATAAGGCCCTGAGAGTGGCTATGTATCAAAAGTATGTATGCAGACGGGCATTTTTTTCAAAAATCGAGTTATTATGTATGGCTGGCACTAGTTGCCACAGTTACTGTCCTGTGGACCATGGTGATGGTGGGCCGTGGGTGATGATGATGATGATGAATCTATAGTAAGTTCGAATCGGTTTCGACATGGAACGTATAAACATTCTAATAACCAATTAATTGGAGCCAATTTCTAATCGTCATTTTCTAATAAAAGCAAACCCGTGTCCTGGGCTGTTTAAAAATGGAACCCCCATAAACAGAACAATGGACCACAGATACTGTTAATTGTAAAGGCATAGACAATTTGCGTTGCGCAAATCAACCAGCTGCGCGCGTGGCTTTCCCGCCGTTTTAGAAAAGCATTTATAGAACCTTCTTGCTAATTTTAGGCTTATCTCCGCCAACTGAGAGAACCCTCAACAGGACCTAGAATCCAGCAGTAAAGTAACTTAACCTATAAGAGCCTGAAGCGAAGTTGTGCTTATCTATATAAATTAGAAGAATTATATAAGCAGCGACATACATCAACGAAATACGACATCATCTATCAATTTCTCTTACTGCATCCGAAAACTTTGGCAAAGAGGGAACAAGCATGATAACTGGCTAACCAATTCCTTTTAAAAGTAAGCTAATATTCAGAATTGTTATGATTCATATAAGAATTCTAACTAATGTCCTACAACTGCTTTCTAATTTCCAACAAGAAGCAAAAATAAACAGTAGTTGGTTTAGTCATTTTTGCATGTAATAAATATCCCATAAAATCATAAATGTGAAATAAGAGCCGTGAAGTCCCCAATCCGCACTCGGCCCGCGCGGGGACTATAGCCCAAACCCTCTCGTGATCAGCGGAGGCCTGTGCCCAGCAGTTGGACGCAAATAGGCTGAAGTAGTAAACCATCGAAAAACAAATAGGTAGGTATAAACAAGGCGCTGAAAATTGAATGGTCTAGTCTACTACTGATATTATAAAAGACTAAAACATACACTTCCGCGAGGCTAATCGCTAGTAATCATAGTAACCTTCAACTTTAGCCCATATTAGCATCGCCTGCGCGTAAACAAATGATCTACATAACAATAATAAATAAAGCGAGCTGTTTCCAACCTTACGCCCATTTCATGTAGCTCGAGTAGGGATGAGTTTTTATGTAAAATTTTTACACATTAAAAAAAACACCTTTAATTATAATGTTTCAACCATATCAGATTAGGTGAAGCCGTGGTGGCCTAGTAGTTCGAAATACCGCCTCTCATGCAGAGGGTCGGGGGTACGATTCCGGCTCGCACCTCTAAGTTTACTTATGTGCTAAATTCATTGAATTCACCACTGAGCTTTTCGGTGAAGGAAAACATCGTGAGGAAACCTGCACGCATCTGCAAAGTAATTCAAAGATGTGTGTGAAGTTCCCAATCCGCACTGGGCCCGCGTGGGGACTATAGCCCAAGCCCTCTCGTGACGAGAGGAGGCCTGTGCCCAGCAGTGGGACGCAAATAGGCTGTAGTAGTAACCATATTAGAAAGCGCCTCGATACCATGACTATTATTTTATGTCACACTCCGTGGTACATGCCAGCTCTCGTTACGAAGCAGTTTACATGTTTCGAAGAGCGGTAATTGTTCGCAAGGTTTGCAGCATAACACACGGTTCAGTATAACGGTCACTGGGTCACGGTGCATGCAAATATCGCCATTGTCGACTCTGCTAGGTCGATCTGATACGCGTTGCCAGTTATTCAAGCAAATTCAAGTATAGTTAGTTATAGATCGATCTATGCGAACCAATTCATTCATTCATTTACAAAGACTGACGTAGTTATTAAGTATTAGGTGAGGTTTAAGGGGTCGCTTCAAGCGGAGAGTTTAGCGGGGCGTGTCGCGTGCAAGCGACTATGAGATCTGAGCAGTCAGGAATCTGCATGCGATTGTCATTGCTTTGTTTTGACATGAACGCCACGTCCACGTAGGCTGTTCGGCCTTTTTTACGCTGGGGAAATGCTTTTCCGGATGCCACTAGGCCCGGGGGGTCGGGTGGTTAGGTATGTGGGACCGGGGTCTATTCGAAACGTTACATAGAGAAAGAGAACTTCCGTATCCCTACCGTCAAAGCGTCACGGCGTTGAAACTGAACTTAAGTAGCTAGATTCAAAATTCAATGTGAGCACCTTGACGTTTGACGCTCGTTATAACTTCTCAATGAAATCCCTTTTGCGTCCCAAAATAATATTCTGCAAAAGTGATTTGAAAATTGAGTTTCATTTGCGTCCGTCTTCGTATTCGCTTGAGGTGCTAACAAAAGCCGGACAGGCCGGACATATAAATATTTGGCCGGACACGACTCGAAAATGCCAAACATGTCCGGCTAAATACAAACAGATGGTTACCCTATTTCCAGCATTCTACTGCAACGAACTGCAACCCTCTCAGCGGGCCCACATCTGTGGGTGGGTCACTCCTCTGGATGAGTGCCTCGGGAGATTTTCGGGGCACTCGGCACTCAGGCTCCAGTGGACTCCAGTGGACGGCAGGGGTCCATAAGTTAATTCAAGGCTTAAATATTATTGAATTAATTAATAATATCATATAATATTTAAATGCCCAAATGAACATCAAAAGCTTCCCGAGATAATCGTAAAAATATTAAATTATTCTTGTAATGCTTGGTTATGTTTCGACAGAGAATGTTTCTAAGTACTATAATCTGTAATAAGTACCTACTATATACTATTTCCAATATGTAGACTAATCTACATCGTAAAAACATTATGTACCTAGTTCATTTCGTGTAAGTTCATTAGGTTAAATACAAAGGTTAAATACGATTTAAAGTTGAAGATTTTTCTACCAAAAAACTGCTTAGCAGTTTGGCAGATGTTATTTCTAAGTTAAATGTATTTTTTGTGAAATAAATGAACTTGAAAAAAAGTGCCAGAACGTTTCACTCCCAATTCTCAAAATGGCTCGAATCAAATGGTCAAATCGAATCGCTTTGCAAATTGGAGCGTCTCTCTCGGCCGGGAGGCGTTAGAGAGGGATAGCGTTCAAGTCAGTTGTTTGTACCCTAGATCTAGTATTAGGTCACGCATGCGGCGGTCGTTGGTCGTGTCAGCTGCGGCCGTCGACCCCAGCTCGCAATGTCTAGGCTCTTAGACTTCATAGATCAAAAGTCTCACTGATTAGCCTATAACTTGGGATATTGGTTTCGATTCACATTCAACATACAATAGGAATGATGAGTCAGTCAAATCCCTAGTAAGAATTTTGTAAATGTGAAAGAACTATCTGTCTGTTACCTCTTCACGCTTAAACCGATTTAGATGCATTTGAATTGGTAAGGAGGTATTCGGAGCCCCGGGAAAGGACATAGGTAGGCTACTTACTATTTATTCGTGAAAAACGCATAGCTCCCGCAGGAACGCGATAACCAAATTCCACGCGGGCGAAGTCGCAGGTAGAAGCTAGTTTACTATAGGTATGTAGAGCATATTGAGTGTTAACTGTGGAACCTTTTCACAGTAAATGCCATAGTAGCATTGTAGTGGTTAGAAAATCATTTTGACTATTGTAAAAGCCATGTAAAAACATCATGTCACCATACATGCCATAGTTCCATATTATTCCATGATTCAGTTCAATTGATACTGCTTATTTATTTTTTGCAGCGCTTCTTCTCAAGCAGGGATCTAGGAAGCGCTGGTAAATTATTTTTCTGACGTGTAAAAGAGCCCCTATGTGGCCGATTTGCTGAATAAATGATTGAATTGAATAGGGATGACGACAGGGTGAAGAAATCGAAATTCTAATTAGTTCGTCAGTCGGGTAATAAAAAAAAATAGACACGTATTTTTTGTTTTATCAAATTAACAAAGAATGACTAAGTTAAAACGCATTAAAGTTGGAGAGTGGGGGCTAACTACGTCACCGTTATGTATAAATCGTACCTAACCGTGAGGTCACGCGACATTTCAACTCAATATATCTCCCTATAAGTTTGATTACGTGAAAAAAGAAAAAATACGTGTCCAATACTTTTCAATAATCTTCCTGATAGACTAAGGAAAAAAAAGTTGTCGTCATCCCTATTGGTAATGATGAAATGGAGTGCAATGGCAGTGCTTCGTAATCCCCCTAGTTCAGGGCAACCGCTGCCTTGGAGTTTTATTCTGAGTATGGCGAGTGCACCATACTCGCACAAGACCTCTATTTCTATACAGTATCGGTTCAAGTGACGGCAACAGATAAATAACTAGATTTTTGAAAAAATAATATACCCGACTGCAAACAAACTTTTGATGTCACATTATATATTTTTGTAATCCGTTCATTAAGCCCTTTATTTCGATACCCAACTCAATAGGCTTTAAATAAAATGAAAAAATTTGGAATCGTTTAAAATGCCTCCAAAAGTCAGCCTTTTGTTTTTTGCAATTTTGATATACCCAGTGTCACTCTCACAATTAAGGCGAATCTAACGACACCTCGCAAGCTAAAATCTATCAAGCCATTTAGGCTACAGAGCGTGCCAAAGAAATATACATACATACACTCGAAAAACATAACCCTCCTTCTAGCGCAGTCGGGTAAAAAGAGTTGCACTTGCATTTCCAGTATAAACTATTCAGAAGATACTAAACTAGAAACTGTTTCTGTTTAATTACCAATGTATTTGAAACAGGAAATTGCAAAATATTACAGAAAAAAGTGACAATACAATAATTACAAAGATCAATATTTCATAATGAAAAATGGATTCCTGACTGTACTTTTTATAGACACTATAATTTTCCCGTGGCATCACTCGCAATTGTATATTTTTTTCTATAGGAACTTGATGAAAATGCCTAATCATTATCATTGTGTCAATCATAAGAACTCTTCTGCTATCTATAAATAGAATTAATTATATGACAATCTTATTTTAAATTGATATAATATATTTTAAAGTTTCCCATTTAACAACTCATTACCTACTCCCCTTATCTGCATATATCGAAATTTCATGTAATAATTTGCCATTTAGTTAGGTGAGAATTCGTATACAAAATATCATCAACATTCAAATAGTAAATCACTCAGCGAAACAAATGTGACTGATTGACAATAATAAACCAAGTAATAAATTTTTATGTCTGCTACGGTCTTGTTTTTTACATATTTTTCCACAGAATCTGGATTGTTGTATTATATGCGATTGATAGATATGTTATGTTGCAACCACATCTAATTTTTTGTAAAAAATAAAAAACAATATCAATTTGTTTTTATGTAGTTTTTAAAACTAGCTGGCCCGGCTTTGCATGGGTGTACCTTCTCAATATACAATTTCAAGTCTAATCCTAAAAGCTTTAAGTTCACAAACTAATAAAATTTGAAAACGTTAGGATTAGGTTCACATACATACATCTATAAACCTAACTGTATAAGTTAGTGAAAACAAGAAGTAAAGACACCGTGTAGTGTGTGACCTAACGAAGATAAGTTGATTAGACAAATGTAACAGCCTGTGAAAACTAGCCAAGTCAGATCTTGATCTTGAAATACATCCCAAGTGACTCGCAGAACTTGGCACCCATATATAGATCTCAATTCTTTTATTGGTGAAATCGACAACACATAATATTGAACTCCGCTCTTACTACTACAGCCTATTTGCGTCACACTGCTGGGCACAGGCCTCCTCACATCACAACAGGGTTTGGGCTTTTTGTTGGAAATTAGATAGCAATTGTAGGACATTCAGTCAGAATTCTTATATGAATCATAAGAACTCACAGAATATTAGCTCACTTTTAAAAGATTTGGTTAGCCAGTTGTTATGCTTGTTCCCTCTTTGCCAAAGTTTTCAGATGCAGTAAGAGAAATTCTCTTTACTTACTTTCTTATGTACCTCCCAATTTATTAAAATTTTTAACCTGGAAGTAGGCTACTTTTTATCCCAGCGTTTATTACATAACCTATTGTAAGTATATTTGGTAGTAAGTTGAAAATATTCAAAAATATGTACTTTTCGCAAAAGTTGTACAAGCAATTATTGCCCTTAAGGTGACACAGTTACATGTGGCTGTATGTACCTCTATCGACATAAGTGCTTAGTATTATCGACAATGTTGTAGGCACAAGATAGTCTAATAATCATTACAGAACAACGCTCACACACACATTTTCAACTTGAACACATTTATGTTCAAATCAGTCGAACAAAAAAGGAAAAATTATGAAATCAATAAAGTTTCAAGGAAATAATGTGAATGTGAAAGTACTGAAAAAGTGAACTAATCAAGAAATTTTCTATATAACATGCCAGGTGCACGAAATAACAGTAGGACATGGAATATATTACATTCAAAAAAGTACTATTTGAAAAAAAAAACTGAACATAATTATCTTATTGTTGGACGCATCATTTAGCCTGAAACAGCTCATGGTTATCATTGAGTCCTATTACTTTAAGAAACATGCTTATAAGGAGTCCTGCAGATATTTTGAGAAAACCGACAACCTAAGTATGACAATAGGGATGACGACAACTTTTTTTCCTTCGTCTATCAGGAAGATTATTGAAAAGTATTGGATCGTATTTTTTCTTTTTTCACGTAATCAAACTTATACGGAGATATATTGAGTTGAAATGTCGCGTGACGTCACGGTTAGGTACGATTTATACCTAACGGTGACGTAGTTAGCCCCCACTCTCCAACTTTAATGCGTTTTAACTTAGTAATTCTTTGTTAATTTAATAAAACAAAAAATACGTGTTTAATTTTTTATTATTACCTGACTGACGGACTAATTAGAATTTCGGTTTCTTTACCCTGTCGTCATTCCTATTGTTTATTACCTCACCAATCTTTACCTATATTTACAGCTCTTTTAAGAAGGTACAAGTAACGATCACGTACAGACTTGTTTCACTTGTCTACTAGAACCACACCGCAACAATCATTGAAAACATAACCTCTAAACTAACCTTCATATTTCGCGAACCGAAGCCTATTTTTCTCCGCCACAGCATTATCGTAGGCCAACTTATCGGCAATCTTCTTCTCTTCTCGAAGTTTTACCTCCTCAGCTTTACCAACTGGCAGAACCTCTCGATTCTTTAACGCCGACTCAAACTGCTGCAGGTTTTCATACATAGGCGCGTCGTGAACAAGCAACATGATTCTTTCAGAGTATAAAGCCTTCATAGGTTTGAAACTCTCACTAAATGCACTGATATCGGATTCAGAAGTTGAACTATCATCATCGGACTGCGACTTCGATTTCACACCTTCAAATTCCACGCCACTTGGACCCGGCCTTGGCTCCAATTCGCTGGAGTCTCTACGCGACTCCAAAGGCCGGTCCTCTGCCATTTATAACGAGCCTGTCAGTTTATTTACAGTTTTAATCTATGAATTTATATGCGCCGGTCACTCTGTAAGATCAATACAGAGACAGACATGTCGAAATAAAGAACCAAAACAATGTTTCGTTCTTATCTACGCAGTATTAGTTCGTCTTGATAGGTGAATGAACCAAGTATAAAGTTTTGTTTAAGTCAAGATTTTATTTAGTATTTTGTGAAATTATAAATCATAAAATTAAGTTAAATAACATATACGCAAAACCACTTTTTAAACAGTTAAAAAATAAACATTTAAATGGTTATTTTTGTGGTATGACTTTCAACAATTCCGTGAAATGAAACGTCGTTTTTGCGTTTTGTTCTTGCATCCGCTGTTTCGAAGTGGTAAAATGAAGGTAAGAAAAAGAGTAGAAGAAATAAATAATAAGAATGTAAGAACCAAATGGATACTTGAGCTGGGGTGTATTTTTATTGATATAACGACCATAATGATCTCGTGATAGAATGTTGAAGGCTCTTCCTTAAGCTACATTCATTAATAGTAAGTAATGCACTTAAGTAACAACGATAATGACTGGATTTGCTTGATTACAAAATAACTTCTTTTTTTTAGTGTACTGAGATCGCGATTACCAGAATCTAAGTTATTTTTATAGTATTTCGGGGAGCGATGAGATGTCAAACCAATAGGCTACCACAACTTACAAATACGTATAACGTTCTTATTAAATCCGAGTCTAAAAAAAACTCCAAGCTATAAATAACACGCATTTACGCGGTCGTTATTCCAATATCTACTTTAACTCGCGCAATTAAAGCTTAGAATCAATCGATAATAATATCCAAGTGGTATAATTTCTAATATTGTATAACTGAGCAGTCGCGTGCGCAAGGTCTTTGCCGTGCAGTAGGAAGTCAAATCAAGGCCCAACTCATCGGACTTGAGTCCATAAATCAACTATAGTGGGAAAATTTCCTTGTCTTTTCGAAATACAAAGAAGACGCCATCTAGCGGTCAGTAGATACACTAAATGTAACAATATGAAATATGGGATAAGCTCCATCTCCATGATTTCTCAATTTAATTGCAATATGTACAATTTGAAGATGTTTTATTAGAGGCAGAATCAAACGCTTGTAATTAAGGTCAGGTCACTAAAAACTAATATGCGTCTTTATGTATTAAATATACAGTATTTACGTATATTATCGAGTATATCTACGTCTAGACAATCGTGTTCGTCACACAGTTTGCCAGGCGGGATTCAAATTCACATCATTCGGCACATTGGTCAGAGTGTACTTACCCATAGACTACAATATTATACGGGGTATACCTACCTTTCTATAAACTGCGCCCTCGTCACTACGATACCAAAGGTGACCGCCATCTGTGGACTGGACCGCGAACTATCTGCTCATTATTGGAATACGTTTAGTTATTTATAGAAACTACATATACACAACTTTGATTAGGATCATACCGTAGGCAATTGTAAGATGTACATGCATTTTAATAACCGAATCAAAATTCAATGAATAATGCAGTGCAATTGAAGTATAACCATTTTACCTACAGTAAATTCGTCGTATGTTTATGTAGTAGGTACCTACTTGACGATTTGTGATTTGAATATCAGTAACAGGTTTCCCGATCGTTACTAAGCCAGGGCACATAATATTTAATAGTACTACATACAGAATGGCCACGGAAACAATAACCGCTTGAATCTATTAATATAGTAAAAAGAAAATAACGCGCTGGCAACGAAGAAAGTGCACTAGGAAACATTTAGAAAACAAAAGTACTTTTTTTTTCAACACCAATTATAGTGAAAGAGCATTGGCATTGTTCACGTTTTTATCTGTGACTTCTTCGCAGTGCTGCCAGCTTTCCGTGCATTGTTTTTTTTTCTTCTAATTCTCCATGTATTGCGTTGCTGTTACGATTGTTGCGCTGTTGATGATGAATTAATAATGTTTTTTACGCTGAAAATAGCTTGGCCAATTGGCTCGTCAGATTTATTTACTTTTTAAAACTCTTCTTTGGAATCATTATGTGCATTTGATACATTTTAGTTTGCCTAGAGATTTTTTTTTTGTTTAGAGAATCTAATAGAAGGACAAAATTTTGATAGTTTTGGAAATGAATACGAAATATCTTAGCAAACTCTTAACAACAGAACTTCAACTGACTAATAATTTAAATATCGCAACATATTGGTAGATTTTAAAAGGTAGCCATATTCAAAACTCTTTATTGTAGGATAGGATCGTCGTCGTCGGGGGTGGTAAGCGGCCCAAGTTGGCTCCGGTCAAGTACTATAATAAAATAATACACTCTATGGCTATGCTATAATTCTGCCTGCTGCCCTGCTGTCTTTAAAATCACGATTATCATGTGATTTTAAAACAAGACTAGTTACAGATTTCATCAACAAAAAATATCAACATCATAAAGTCAGTTTACGAAATTCCTCAACTCGAAATCAACCAATAGAAGTATTTATATTTCTCCAAGATGAAGCAACGTCTAAGGATTCAATTTCTTCTGAAATCGTACAGCACCACTAACTTAACCCCAGTGGAGGTTCCATATTCTTTTCACACCCGTTGACTAGGTAGTTGGAAAATGACAACTGCTTTGACACGTTGTTAAACTAGTGTGTATGAAGAGTTGAAGACTACTTTGGAGGTAAAACCGCTGAGCCTCATTACCAAGCATTTGACGAAAGAGAACCGCTTATCCTTCACCTTTCCCTGCTATCCATTGAGGATCACTTGCATCAATCACTGCTGTTCTCGACTCAGACTAATCATATTAAATTACTTACATCACTTTGACAGCCAATCAAGAGTCTCACTCAGACACTCTTTTATACCCTAAGTTAGCAATTAGCTTGGCATTCAAAGTGTTAGGGTCACAGCTCAACACATAGACTCGGCAGTCGGCACGGCTTGCCTTGTGTAATCTATAGAAATTCAAATAAATGTATTAATATGCATAAATACTACCCGAGTAAGGCGATGCGGTGCTGATCTGTGGTGTGATGTAGCTGTGACCCTTAAGAACCTAGGCACTGGTTGACGCAAGGGGGTCTGTCAGTTGCCATGGTAACGCATTATGAGTTGCCTCTCCTTGTCCACAGAGCGACGCCCGCGCATATGCCGGCGGCGCGCGCCACCGACCACAGAGCCATCGCCAGGTGACTCGGCGCATTGCACGACACGACACTAACATATAACAAGTACACTGAAAAGGATAAGTTAGCTGTTTCAGATTTTCATTGCTCCCTCTCAGTCTAAATTTAAAAGTTCAAAGTACATAAGTAAATATATTCTTTATTTTTTAAATAGCGTCCTTAGACTTGGAGTTTAAGCTGCACCGAAGTATTTTATATATATAGTCAATCATTTCTGAAATTAGTATTCATGTCCATCCACAGCAATATCGTGTAAAATAAAAAATAAAAACTTTTTTCCATATATACTTCAGTGCATTTTTCTTTTGAGTTATTGTACAATTTCTTTGGTATTTTGTGGGTGAATGTCGCAGCGAAAGCGCACCCAGCACTATGCCAAAACTTAGAAAAATATAATATGCCTTTTCGAAGTATAAATATAGATTGATTATTAACTTACCTATTAATGCTGTTTGTTAATTTTAGATTTTTTGACTCGCCGCGGAATCTGCCCCCTCTGGGATAATTCGTGAGCATATTGTATATTGTTACCAAGGATGTAGCGATGAGGTATTCAGTTATCATTCCACTTAATCTCGAGAGTCGCTTCACTTTTCAATCAGTACAGTGCACGATTACGCCTAACACTCGTGAAAACTAAGATATTTAACGTTATCATTTGATACAACCTAGATTTATATCGATTAATCGATCTATTAAGACTTATTATATTAACGTATTTGTCTATGGTAGCACTTCTATTATTTCAAGTCACTCATTCTGTTTGTATATTACTTCATACTATCATCACAATGCTACTGCCGTAACCACATTTATATTTATCATAGTAACTAAACATATTTGAATATTGCATATATTTTATCCTATTCGTTTATGTACTTAAATAGGAAGCGGTTTATGCGTCTTTACTATTTTTAGAATTATAGTACCTAAACACCTAATTATTCAACACAGAAAAAGTCCATGCTAATTCGATTGACTATGCAAACCATTATAACATTCTTATCTTATATACATACTATATGTAATAATGAAACAGTGACCTGTATTTATCATTTCTCGCGCTGGAACTGCTTTCTAACATTTTCATCTGGCGTAACGAGCTAAAAATACTTAGGTGCTTTAATTGAAAACGTAAAAGCTTATATTCTCCCTTTTCACAGGCAGCTGATGGGAAACCAGGCAGTGAGATAAAACCGTGTCTCGGGCACAAATGACGTTGACAATTGTGAACAGTGCAACTTTGTGTAGTACAGTGGCAGTGTAGCGTTGGAGACAACGCCATCTGTGATTTAGTGACAGTATTGACGCCGCGCGGCGTACAGTAGCGGCGCAAGGTGGCGGGGACGCATGCTGCGTCGTTGCCTTTGGCGATGCCATTTATAGAAGATGAGTGGTGGTCAGCCGAAAATGAGGGTAGAATGGTAGACCTCTCGAATTGCCTACAGGTGAGCGTGATTATAAAGATTCTCTAACCTCCGGTTTCTATATTTGAAATGCGAATTGTTTCGGCTACAGATGATTAAGTATATGATAGTTTTCATACGGCGCAAATGTCAAGTTTTAAGCGTTCGTTACCTAAACGATCCGTGAATTTAATATAGAAACCGGTAGTTAGACATCTGCCCTGCGAAGGCGTTTGCTAAGCTTCATTGTTCATCTGTTATAACGATATTTTCTTGCATTAATACTTTAAACTCTTGTAATAATATAAAATTAATAATCTGAATTTACTCCATCGCTAAACTCAAAGAAAAAAAATCAACATCGAAAATCAACATTGACTCGTAGCAGAGACAAGGTAGAGAAATATAGACTGACGATTTCCTTACATTGCGGCATGCATCTGGAAAGCTCTATACAAGTGAGCAATATCCAGGGGGCACTTCGAATTTTCATACAAACTACCTGGGCAGCGACATCTATTATCGCATTTAACAGTTATTTCGGGCGTACGCTGATTAGTATGCTGGTTGTCATTCTAAGGTTATCTTACTTTTTCTTTGCTAGTAGAAATTCGCACCAATGTCGCAATATAGATGGCGCTCACTTTCATATTCTAACCTTCTAAACTGCAACGTTCCAGGACGCTGTGGCCGCGGCGAGTGGGCAGGCGGCGGCCCAGCTGCAGCAAATGGCGACGTCGCTGGGCGAGCTGTCGCAGGCCGAGCTGTCGAACATAGTCGGCGGCCTCACCCTCGAGCCCGACGTCACCGAGGCCGCCGACCCCGACGACATACTGAAACAGCTCGGCGAGACAGCATTTGACAACTTCGACACGTTCTTCACGGATCTGACGAATGCGACGGCGGCGCCGCCTATCGAGATTAAGGTGAGGCAAATTCGAGTTTTTTTTTTGCTGCGTAACAATTACATAGAAGGCAGCACTTTACGACTCTGATTTGGAGATGCCTTCCTGCACGTTCTATTTGTTTCTTAACAAAGTTTTGATAAGCAGTTAAAATAAAGAGGTATCGTTAAATTATATAAAAGTTGAACAAACCAGTTAAAAAGTTGTACTGTTGCTAGACATTTTTTTTGTAAGAATCAGTTTGCATCGAATTAACCTGATTTGTCTCGCATAGGCAGTGGCGCCACGAGTTATAGTATGCGTTCCTAGAACGGATACATTTCGAACTAACTCAGAATGGTCCTGCCGTAAACGGCAGCGCAGCGAAGAGTGCATTTTATTAAATTGTACTAATCGGTAAATCGCACTTCCCGTGTTTCAGCAAGAGGAGAACAACAACATCTCCTCGCCGAGTTCGAGTAATCACCTCCAAAACTCGTACTACCAACCGAACCAACTCGTCCCGAACAACGGGCAACAGCGCCTTCAGCAATTACTGCGTTCCGGCAGCGGCATCAACAACCGCTACAACATCGCCTCAGCCAACCCACTCCTCGCCGAGAAGCTAGCAGCGACACCTAGCGGCATAAAGCAAGAGCCGCTCAGTTCGGAATACAATGGTACGAGTATGAATTATGGAAACGCTTCACCCATGCAGCGGGTGCCGTCGGGGAAGCCACAGGTCCACGACGCCGGCGGCGGTAAAGGTAGGTGAATATGAAAATCAACTAGACAAAAAAATGCAACATTTTTCATTATAGGGTCATCTATCGGCGAGTAGCAGAACTACGCCGCTGAGATGTAGCAAAATGAAACAGTTGTCTCGGTAGTTCCAGAATGTTATCATAGATGGCGCTAAAAATAACGTCTCATTACGACCTTTTTGGAAATGTGATGTAATTTATTTCGTTTGTGTTTCGTTCTCTATTTTAGACTGAAAGTACAATTGGAAATTGCAGACTGACCACTGATATTCTTAATAATAATTTGATATTGAACTGAACTCATCAAGGCCAGGCTTAAGAACAAAAAAGTTCTTACACAAAGTAGAAAAAGTTAAACTACTTGATCCTAGATGGCGCTATGAGTGTCATAAGCTCGCTCACAAACTTAACTTATACACTTGCATTGGCGCCACCGTCAATGGAGTTTCGTACCAGTAGTTTTAGTTCCGTATTTCGCCGCACGCAAAAAAAGTTATTGCAGCAAATTGCACTCCATTGAAGGCAGTGGCAGACATACTTACTTTCATTTTCTTCTCGAGGAAGTGATTTTTCACTAACAGGGACTGCTTTTACCGTCGTGTCTTAGAAAGTGGCGGTCGTTTGATATATTGCTTGATTTTGTATGTATGATATGACTAGCGGTGCCACCAACTTTGTCATCGTGTTTATATTTGCTGTCCTGAAAGGAGGATTACTTTTTAAGAAATTATATTTCGATATGGAATTGGACTAAAGTATTATTTATTTATTTATCGTATAGCATATTGTATCGTATATTTATATGACGCCAGGAGTAACCGTGTGGCACCTTTAGTTAAGTTTCCAATAGCGTGATTTTTGATAACATTATAGGTAGTACCTGTACCTGGTGTACTTCATGCCCTTGACTTACTATTTTAGACGCTATTAACAGTTACACAAACGCATGTAAAAACATCAGTAATAACGAAGTAAAGTAAAAAGTTACTCCACTACAATAAAAATAATGAAAAATTAATTAAACTAAACAATGTCGAATATTAGATATAAAAATGTGTTTCGACTCAGGACTCAGCACACAGCGGGGTAGGCACATTACTCTCCACTACAACAACGTGCTATTTTTCGTTCCACTGCTGGGCACAGGCCACCTCTCGTCAGAGAGGGTTTGGGCTACAGTCCTCACGCGGGCCCAGTGCGGAATGGACATTTCACACACACCCTTGAATTACTTCGCAGATCCTCACGATGTTTCAACTATCACCGAAAAGTTCAGTGGTAGGTCAATTTTAATTGAATTTCGCACATAAGTAAACTCAGAGGTGCGAGCCGGATTCGAAGCCCCGACCCTCTGATTGAGAGGCGGTAGGTCAAACCACCACGACTACAGATTGCTCTCATCACAAGCTATTGTCATTTCATACTTCTTTATTTGCAGATGCTTTCTGCTTTCCTCGTGACTCTTTCATTTATCTAAAAGCTCAATGGAAATAAATCATACGTAGGGTAAATACACTGACATTTGGTACTGGTAGGTACCACCGAGCTGATCTGACAATACCTAGGTGTATGTATGTTTTTTCATGGCATTGACAAATGAGCAGGCAGGCCACATGATAGTAAGCTGGCACTGCGGCCAATGGACGTAAACATGCCTAAGAAATCATACGATATCGTATATGCCTCTACCGTCACCATCACAACAGTCTAATTGCGTCCCACTGCTGGGCAAAGGGCTCCTCTCACCGCGAGGGGTTATGCGGGGAGGCGTATATGCCTAGGTATAGGTATGCTGGTTATTTCTCCGGCTTTTTACCCCCTAAGTTAAACAGTTGCTGAGTTTGTTGCGGCGCTTCTTCTCAAGCAATGGGTCTAGGAAGCGCTGGTAAATTCATTTTTGTTAAATTCATTTAAAAGTGACGTGTAAAAATGCCCAGATGTGGCCTATTTGCTGAATAAATATTTTCATTTTCATTTTCATAACCGGAACACAACAAAGGGAACACTGCTGTTTAGCGATAGGTTAGCGCGGTGGCTAGCGGGAATAGAACCCCAGAACGTGCCTGTTAGTAAATCCGTCGAGTTCGCTCATGACATTTGTCTCCATGTGTTGTAGCTGTTTTAACTAGACTTTTTTTTAACTATTTGTTTACTGTTTCTTAGAAGCTGCTATATTTGTATTGCGGGTTGAGTTTAAGACTTAATCGTTGGTACGTTAGACCAGAGGCCGGGAGCGAAAGCACACTTTCCCCTGTACGCAGCCTTAGTTTTCATAGTGCGAGTGCCGGCTGTGCCGCCGCGTGGGTCGTCGGATAAGGTTTAATAAGTTAATATAATGTACAAACCATACACTGCATAGTAATAAGCACCCAGTAAATAAATAGTAAAATTGCTCAATAGGTAATGCATGCTTATTTTCGTATACGCTTAATATTGATATTTTTCAATAGATGAACCAAAAATAAATGAAGCAAGTTAAGTTTACTGAAAAAGGTTGATTCAAACCGTCCGTTAATTTATTAACGTTTGGAAAAAGTACTATTTATGAAATGAAGTTTCTGTTCTGTGTGGAACTTAGGTCTGGAATGATAGTTGATAGCTCGGCGGCCGTATTTAATGATGACAAGTGCTTGAACTTGTTTGATGAAACTCGGTATGAAACTGAATAATTCCGATTGTCAATTCAATTCAATCATTTATTCAGCAAATTGGCCACAAAGGGGCACTTTTAGACGTCAGAAAAAAATTTACCACTTATCTTTATTAGAATAAATAACTCTATAGGTGTTACCATTTTATTATATGGACTTACGGATAGTCACGCAGGTACGGCATCTATTCCTATATTAATTTTATCTAACTCTAACTATCCTCTGCCTGCGACTTCTGGTATTCTGGTATCCCATTCCCGCGGGAACTATGCATGCGCTTTTCCATGATAGAAAGTAGCCTATATCAATCCACTCCAACTATCACCATGCCACATCAAAATCAGTCCAGCGGTTGAAGCGTGAAAAGATAACAAACAGACAGCCAGAGTTCCTTTCGCTTTTATATTATTAACTAGCTGACCCCGCAAACGTTGTTTTGCTATCACTTAGGGGTATGAAAAATAGTTTACGTCCTATTCACAGACCTACTGAATATTCACACAAAATTTCATAAGTTTCGGAGGAGTTTTGTTACAAACACTGTGACACGATAATTTTATATATTTTGATGATATTCTTTGATATTAGAGAAGATGGATTTTTTGAAGGGATAAATTTGGGTAACACGTGCCTTTGATCTTAGATCATAAGCACCCTGGACTTGCTACTTTAACAAATGAGTAGACCACTTCCACAGCCGTCTCCCGGTCTGCTCGTAAACTCAGCAGATTGATACGACTCTATTAAAGTAGTTGTTCAGTTCACAATTATCGTACGAACGACATTAAAATTAGAAATCCTACGGAAAATGCATGTTAGAAGAGAATATTACTACAATCGCGTATTTGTAGACGTACCTAAACAGAACAAATATAGAGGTGACTTGATGTATTTTGGAATAACTATTATCTGCTCGTATAAATATAGCTATATATAGTTATGTATACGAATATCATTATTATATAACTATATGGACTGAAATGACTTTAATAAATATAATAAGACATTAAAGTAACAAATTCCAGTAAGAAAAATAGGTACCTAACTCTAGGGGTACCTAAATAACAATGCACTTTATTTTAAATAGATCAAATACTATGTTTTTTCATGACATTATTTTCATTTTGTTTTCCAGTGTTTATCAACATTTTAGAAAGCAGATTTACTTAGGTATATTATAGAACAAGCAAGGTAAATAAAAATACTGTTATAATTTACTTGTTTCTGTCTATATACCCAGAAGCCGTGGTTCTAGCCTAGTGGTTCGACCTACCACCTCTCATGCAGAGGGTCGGGGGTTCGATTCCGGCTCGCACCTCATGTGCGAAATTCAATTTGAATTTACCACTGCGCTTTTCGGTGAAGGAAAACATCGTGAGGAAACCTGCACACATATGCGAAGTAATTCAAAGACGTGTGTGAAGTCCTCAATCCGCACTGGGCCCGCGTGGGGACCCCTCTCGTGATGAAGGGAGGCCTGTGTCCAGCAGTGGGACGCAAATAGGCTGTAGCAGTAGTAGTCTGTATACCTATATATATATAATTCTCGTGTCACAGTGTTTGTAACCAAACTCCTCCAAAACAGCTCGACCGATTCTTATGAAATTTATGTTCAGTAGGTCTGATAGGAGGTAAAGCAATTTTTCATACCCAAAAAAAATTCAAAGGCGGTACGAAGTCCGCGGGGTCAGCTAGTACCTATATGGAAAGGAAAACTCTTACATTAATGTCCATTACGTAGTCCTGGAAACGTTTCAATACATCAAAAGCAACTTACCAAAATCTTTCCCAGAATCCCAGAACAGAACACCTCAAATGAGATAAGAATATACATTAGTAACAAGCACCAAAAAAGGTCCAACTCGCGAAATCCATTAGCACACTTTAACCAGACCCACATGTTAAATACGCGTGTGCAGTACCAGCGAATATAAAAAAAAAACTTTACTGAAATGCCGCCTTTTTACAGTTTCGGTAAAAAGCAGTCAAGTGCTTCCGCTACCTCGTATGCCCCGGAGAGCGATTTGGTGCAAAAAATACACACTTAATTCGAGGCATCTTGTAGGTCTGTACTTACATTGAAACTTTATGATCTAACGGGAATATGGCGAGATTTAAAACTATCAGAGAAGTTACTTCAAACTCTTTCTCGACGAGAAGGCTGTTATCTTTAGCAGTGGGACGAAACTAAAATAAATATACCAACATACAGACTTTACGTTCACAGACAGTGCCCCAGAAGTGGTAGAGGTAATCTACTATAGGAAGTCCCCCCCCTCCACAATTCAAAACGCTCCAATGTATTTGGAATGTACTTACTTAAAAAACACCACCAACACTCTCAACGCATGTTATACACACTAATGACGGGTCGTCACGCAATTAACACTCGAATAAGGCTAGAATTAACTTATGTGGCCGCATGCGGCTGCTCATCATCATCTGAAGAAATGATTTCAGCCGAAAGACGTCCACTGCTGGACATAGGCCTATGCGGCTGCTATCCACATGTAAAGTCAAAATTAAAAAAAAATATATATTCATGACCTTGACCGCGAATGAAATGAGCGAAAAAAGGCATATTTAGATACTTATTCAACTAAGTTCCTGTTATAGACATTTAATTTCTAAGTAGACCAACGCAAATCTCCACCTTGACATAAATAAATACATAGAAGCAAAGTGACATAAAGTAATATTAAACAACAGGAAACTTTTGATGTATTTCAATTTCCTCCTATGACAGTCCTTTCGCCAATCCATGCTATATTTGTTTTTTTATCGTTTGCCGGTTAATATTATTATTATTTTTGCTCGGGTTTCTAAATCTCGGGTCGCCCCTCTGAGTGATCTCACTGCACCTTGATTTAAAATTTGCCACTGAATCAACTTGCCTTACCGCCATCCGGAGATGGTGAGTGAGTCGTTGGCCCGCGTACTGGTTGGTATACACACATTTACAAGTGTACAGACGTCCTCGCACGCAAACATTGAGACTTCATTCGAATTGTGTCCGAGATCGTGCTTTTATAGGCCGTGTCTGCCCTGTGACTGAGCTATTCTAGTGATACTAGTTTCATTAGTAATGAACCTAGTTATAATCCTGCGTACTTAGATCAGAAAAGCTCTTTATGTGAGCAACCAGCTTTCCCCCGCAACTTCGTATGCGCAGAAATATTAAAAAGTAAAATCCCGATTTTTCCCGTTCCCGTGGGAATTTTGCAAAATCCTTTCTTAGCGGATGCCTACGTCATAACATCTACCTGCATGCCAAATTTCAGCCCGATCCGTCCAGTGGTTTGGGCTGTGCGTTGATAGATCACTATGCCAGTCACCTTTGAGTTTTATATATTTAGATATCCAGGCGGCGCTTCCCGCTTGTTGGTTTACCTATTAACTGCGTATCCTTTCTGTGTTTCCCTTATTTTGTATATGGTGTTCAATAAAGAGTGTTGTTTTTTTTTATGTTTCAAATGGCGTCTGCTACAAGGCACCTTGCCAAAAACTTTAAATAAAAAAATAGACGTTTAAAATACCTCTAAAAGACCGCCAATTTTGTTTTTTTTTTGGAATTTGATATACCCAGTGTCACTCTCACGATTAAGACGAATCTAATGACACCTCGCAAGCTAAAATCCATCAAGCCGTTTAGGCTACAGAGCGTGCCAAAGAAATATACATACATACATACATACATACATACGCTCGAAAAACATAACCCTCCTTCTGTCGCAGTCGGGTAAAAATAGAACCGACTTCAAACTCCGACAGCCTGTGTAGTTGGTGTCAAGTTCACTATAAGATAGTCATAGCTTTGGGGCGGTTCACTTGACACCGACTTCACAGGCTGACGGAGTTTGAAGTCGGTTCTATTTTTTTGTTTAAAATTTTTTTTCGGCTATAATTTCCAAACATCTGTACGATGGGACGTAAGTCTCACTGTAGTATTTGAAATTGATGCCAAAATCATATACATGCTAACAAATTTCGAGGAGTTCCCTCGTTTTGTCATGGATCCCATCATCAGAACTAAACCAAATTATTAAAAGGGTTCAAGTTGGAGGTACACCTTTCAATTAAAAAAAGAATCATCGAAATCGGTTCACAATGACGGAGATATGCGTGGTCATACATTAAAAAAAAATATATACGCGTCGAATTGAGAACCTCCTCCGTTTTTTTTCGTCGGTTGAAAAGAGTATTGTTGTTTTTGTTGTTTTCATACAACCTACCTATGCAGCGACATTTAGTATGTCATTTAATGTTGGTGGGTATCTATTAGTTCAGTCCAGTGTTTTCAGTTTTGCGTCTGGCGGCATCCGCGTACGCAGCCCTGACCCGGATGGCGCTGCGCGTTATGTCAGACTTGGAGCGACGAATGCGCGCGCGCCGCTTGAATGGACAATAGCTCTACTACGAAATAAAATCACCATCATTATCGTTTCAGCCGAAAGACGTTCACAGTCAGAAACTTAGAAATAAAGCCTTCCTCAATGCGCGTCACTTCTATTAGACCGGTTTTGTGCCGTTTACACCAGCTCGTCGCTCCGTCCGTCCGTTGTTGGAGGCCTATACGGTAGCTAGTCACCCGTAATATTACCTTATATAAATAATATTAAAATATAAATTAGCACTAGCTTCTGCCCGCGACTTCGCCCGCGTGGAATTCGGTTATCGCGTTCCCGTGGGAACGACGCGT
Source organism: Aethes cnicana (assembly GCA_963971205.1). Taxonomy (NCBI): domain Eukaryota; kingdom Metazoa; phylum Arthropoda; class Insecta; order Lepidoptera; family Tortricidae; genus Aethes; species Aethes cnicana. Next base: position 29,179,630 of record OZ020272.1, read on the forward strand.
GTTTCCGGGATAAAAAGTACCCTATAGCCTTTCCCGGGACTTCCACTATCTTGATTTCAAAATTCATGTTAATCGGTCAAGCGGTTGAAGCGTGAAGAGGTAACAGACAGACAGACAGAAAGACAGACCGATAGAGTTACTTTCGCATTTACAAAAATCATTCATCAAATAGCACAATTGGACACCTGACACGCCAGTAAAATGAGGGAACTCCCCGAAAAAAAATGACAATTTTCCCTACTTTATGTTTATTGATTTTAAAAGTTTGATTCGATTTGTAACAATGAGCAAGATCCTGCTAAAAACTCTTCGGACCATTGACCTATAATAAGTAAATAGATCAATGCTTTGGACACATTTTATTTTAAGACTAGCCTCTGCTTTCTGTTCTGCTGAAGTACCTACTTTAAACCGACGAGCATGTATGCGGAACGGAATGAAAGTTGAAGAAGCGAGAGAGGTAGGAATCGTAGCAAATGGAAGGAAGTGGTCACTGCCTACCCCTATGGCAAAAATACGTGATTTTAAGTATGTATGTATGTATATAGCCTCTGCCCTTCGTCCGCGTGGATTCGGTAATAGCGTTGTTTTTCCGGTATAAAAAGTAGCCTATATCGACCTATATTAGAGCCTATATACCCTATATTGATTGTTATAATCTACCCCCATATCAAATTTTGTTTCAATCCGTCCTGTAGTTTTCGAGTTCAATCCGGACTACATAAATACATACAGATTTTTTTCTAAAAATCATTATTTTGTGTTCAGTAACGTGTATATGTTATGTATGTATAGTCCCCTCGACTTGATAGTTGCTTTAAATTTTCAAGTTTCAGACGCGACTTCTTCTACAGACTTATTATTAGTATAGATTAAGTACGTACCTACAATTTAAAAGCAGTAGAGAACTTCTACTATCTAAAGTCCCGCCTTCACATTTCATAACGCTTCAATTTTTTCATTATTATTTAAAAAGCACCACCGACACTCTCAACGCATAGTTGACGGCTGTCTCAGCATGCACACATGTGTTGAGAGTATTGGTGGTGCAAATACATTGAAGCGTTTTAAAATGTGAACGCGCGGGACTTTAGATAGTAGAAGATCTCTACCTATATAATTTGATTTATTTGCATCGTGTCGAGGCAGAGTAGAGCATGCTTGCGTCGCGTGCGTTGCACAACGCTCGCCTTGGGCGGCGAGTGGATCTGAGTGCCCTCAGAAAGGTGGTTGACGCTACCGGCCGCGGCGAAACTATTATTAGACCAGATAGACGCTCCGTAAAATCTATCCGGTTTACACTGCTGATCAATGTTCTATTACAGTCCAAGAGTCCAAGATCCCAATCAGAAACCAACTTCACCCATCAGTTTTTGATGGATTTAATATTGAAAATGAAATTTTCTTGGTGTTTTAGTAGACAATATTTTGCGAATGAACAAAATAATTCCATAAATGCATCTATTATATTTTTAACTAGGTTATTATTGACAGAAAAAAAAGTTAAAATGATAAATTCAAAACGTCAATGCCTACGGAAATTCTGGCTAAAACTAAGATAAGTATAGTTAAGTTAACTTAAAGTTACATTTTTTTATTCGCAAATCCTCCTTCCTGCATCATCGGGTGAATCGCAATGAAATAAAATGCTTCTTTTTGTAATTATATGCATTTATTAAACAAATTACCTACTGTGAATTAATAGTGTAAACCTACCTTAGTATCTTTTTCATCCTCACCAACCCAACCCAAGTGATGACAGGTAAATCCGGGATTTATTAAGTCAACCCTTTCGGAAGCTATATTCTTAACTATAGCTTCTGCCCGCGACTTCGCTCGCGTGGAATTCGGTTATCGCGTTCCCGCGGGAACTATGCGTTTTTTCGGAATAAAAAGTAGCCTATGTCCTTTCCCGGGACTCCAGCTATCTCCATACAAATTTATACCAATTCTGTCCAGCGGTTGAAGCGTGAAGAGGTAACAGACAGTCCGACAGACAGGCAGACAGAGTTACTTTCGCATTTATAATATTAATATATGGACTAATTTAATAAAAATAATTTTCGTCCATTAAACAGATGGGTGAAGTTCGGCCCTAATTCGTATCTTGTACTATATTCGACGGCCGGATTGGTCCAGTTGGTAGTGAGCCTGCCTTCTGTTCCGATGATCGCGGGTTCGAGTCCCGCTCGGGGCAAACTTCGTGTGATGAACACGAATGTTTGTACTCGAGTCATGGATGTTTAGTATTTATTTATATATGTATGTATTTCTCTATATAAGTATTTATATCGTTGTCTAGCACCCATAGTACAAGCTTTGCTTAGTTTGGGGCTAGGTCAATATGTGTGAATAGTCCCAAGATATTTATTAAAAAAAAAAAACACTTACTAGGTTTATTTACAGGGCAACTGATTAAATTCTGGCATAGTAGAAAATCAATCTTCAATCCTTAGTCCGCAGACTTGTCACCATTCGTTCATTGGTAATCCTATGATGCCTTATGCCCATGGGCTACAGATAACCACTTACCATCACTCATTTGCCGAACCAGCCCTAAAAAATCTAAGCCCTAAAATTGAAATACAATAATAGTTTAAAAAACTAGAACAACGCTTGCTTTCCATGCCCACCTCCAGCTCCGTCATCAGATCAGCTCGGTGGCTCCATATTATTGCATTGTCATCCAAGTTACATATACCTGCCAAGTTTCATCGTGATACGATAGTTAGAAGCGGGTTAAATTGAGCTCGCAAGATTCCTTACATAGTGTTGTTAGTTAGTTACAAGAAAACCTAATGAAAGCGTTGTAAAAAGCACTAAAAGAGGACTTTCCGAAACTCCTACGGGAACGGGAATAAAACGCATTTTATATGTTATTGCTTATATATGCAGTCGCGGGCAAAAGCTAGTATAAATTATAAGTCGGGACGTTAGTTACCTAATCAGGACGACCAGCTATCCCAAGGTACTGTTTCATTCAATAAGATGGGAAAAACACTCAATATCACACCTATTGTTCTATACCGTTATCTTATCAGAATAAGACCTTCGTCTGAAATTTTCACCATCCTACGGATGGATAAACAGTGTTTTGTTACGCAACTAGGGCACCCATTCATTTAATCTATGGTTTCATAACATTTCATATTCAGTAGGTAACTTCATTGGAACTTTTGAATTACACATGCCTTTGCCTAACGGCTCAGGGAGTTGAATGCGCTGGAGTACTGCCGACAAAAAAAGGATTAAAATAAAATCTGTCAAAACAATTACCTTCATGACCTGACCGCATACGGATATAATATAATTGGATCATCATTTCAGCCGAAGGACGTCCACTGCTGGACATAGGCCTCCCCCAAGGCTCGCCACTCAGGCCGGTCCTGTGCTACTTGCTTCCACCGGTCTCCCAAGACATTCACGAGGTCGTCGCTCCATCTTGTTGGAGGCCTACCGACAGCTCGTCTCCCGGTTCGCGGACGCCACTCGAAAACTTTTTGGCCCCATCGGCCTGCGAGCAATGTGCCCCGCCCACTGCCACTTAAGGCTCGCAATTCTTCGGGCTATGTCGGTGACCCTAGTTCTACTGCGGATATCCTCATTTCTGATTCTATCACGCAGAGAAACCCCGAACATAGCCCTCTCCATTGCCCTCTGAGTGGCTTTGATAATCGGATACACCGTGCTAAAATGTCAAGTTACCCGTGAGCTATATTCTTTCCTTGCCCTTACCTACAAGAAAAACCTCTTCAAGCAAAGTAAAAATCACAAATAATTCAGTCAATTTGTACTGTAAAGGGCACCTAGTAAGAAAGTTTCGGGGTAGTTCTGATTTCTTTCATTCTATACGTATTTTGGGGTGCTGAATCTGAATCGATGCCAAATTTCAGCTTCCTACGACCAGCAGTTGTAGCTGTGCGTTGTCATCAGTTCATCAATTAGTCTGTTTGTACTGTAAACGAATTTTGTTTTTGTAGCAGAAAGCCGATTTTTTCAATGTTGCGTCACGAAATTTTGTTCGCAAACCTCTAAAAATATGTATAAAATGAAACTACCCCAAAACTTTCCTAGCAGAAACATAATTTAGCTGAATTAAAAGTGAACTATACACATAGAACAATAGCTTGATGACAAACAATCTTTTTTTGAGACTTCCTATAATTTGAACCTACTTACTTATCACCTTCTCGATTTTTTGAGAAATAGACGTTCTAAGTTCTTATTTCTTCTACAGCGACCGGGAAAGTGATTTTCTCAAACGTGCAATGAAATATTGATATTATGTTTTTCTTATTAGCCTGGGAAGTATCACGTTTCAGGCGCGGCTAGACAATTGGTCTATTTATAATGAGATTTCATACAAACGTTGCAGGCCGGCAACTCACTTTTTTTTAATTTCCATTTCATATATCTGTGACACAGCATCTTGGCATTCTGCCATTAGAAAAAGCTACAAGCAATATTTACACTATGGTTCGCTATGACATTCTGCCAATGCAGCTATAAAATTTTCATTTATTTATTTCATTGCATGTTTGAGAAAAGCACTATACATACATCGGCGGGGAACGGAAATTGTCGGCCTCGTAGCTATCCGGACTCACTACCCAAGTAACACATTAGCGACATATAGAGCTTATTTTATAGCCTTAGGTGCTACAAGGGTGCTACAATAGCCACCATTAACTGTTACAGCGATACAAAAGGCTTAATAGAGTTTACTACCCCTAAAGAGCGTAAAGAGGGTCTATAAGAGAGTTATAATAAGCTTAAACTCGTATAACAGCGACTACAATCACTCTTGTGCAGGTTACGCAGTTAGTGCTATCGCTTTTAGCATAATATAACTCTTTAAGTTCTATAAAGGATATAATTTCGTGCTTTTAACCCTAACAGTGCTATAGTGGTGTCTACTAACTCCTTCAGGTCTATAACAGCGATAGAAGAGCGTCTGTCATCGCTATTATACAGCTGAAGCCTGCTGCCTTACAGGCTATAGTGATTATTACCACCCTAAGCTCTAAAGAAGAGCTTTAGTTGTAGAAGAGTGCTAGCGAACTCTTTTGGAGTTAAAAATACTTATATAGCGCTTAAAGTGATATAAAACTCAATTATATCACTTTGGGTGCTACAAGAGAGATTTCTGGAACTGTTGTAGAGCCATGAGTGAGTTATAGCGCCTTTGTGCAGGTATAGGAGTTAAAAGCCACTCATTTGGCGGCCCATACAGGTCCGCCATTTCTATTGAAGTAATAAATAAATAAAATAATCTACATTACACACAAAACATTACAAATGACCTATAGAATTGTTAAATGTTTAAGTATATAGCATAGACACGGAATGCCGATGTTCTTTTATAAAGAAAATGAATCATTAAACTTATTTTTATCGGATATTTACATTACATTTGTAACAATGCTCTACACCAATACATTTGTTATGATTCTGCAAAAAGCCACTAAAATGAAAGCCCTTTCAGAATTTGATAATAATATGTATAGTATTTCACAGTAAACTTACCTGCGCAATTGATTTCCTGTGGAATCACAAGCTCACTCACGAAATGTAAAGTACCTTAATTTAACTTCACTTTCAGCGATTAAATTATCACAAGACACATTACAAATGCAACAAAACTATAAGCTGTCAAACTAAAATATTCTTCGATATAACCTTATGTATATATCGCCACTTTAAGAGTTTAAGGCGTTCATTTTGGAGTATTGTATCGCTTTCAGAGCTAGTAATCGCTGTTGTAGCGCCGTTGTAGAGCTTTAAGTGTTAGTAGTAGCTATTGTAGCGCCACTCTAGCACTAAGAGCGATAGTACCGCAACTCTGCCACTTTAAGCTTTAATTATGGAGTATTGTATCGCTTTAAGAGTTAGTGACCGCTTTTGTAGCGCTTTAAGTGTTAGTGGTTGCTATTGTAGCGCCGTTGTAGCACTTTAAGAGTTAGTGACCGCTTTTGTAGCGCCATTGTAGCGCTTGATAGTGGCCACTAACACTGTTATAGCGCTATTATAGCACTTAAGGCGCTAAAAAGTTATGCCAAAATGGCGCTATATCGGTGCTATATCGGCTTATAGCGCCGATATACCACCTATTCTAGCGCTCTTCTAACACTGTTAGAGTTAGTGACCGCCATAATACCACCCTTATAGCACTCAAAATTAACTCTTAGTGTTACTTGGGTACGTTCGGCCGTATATAATACTCGGCCTGCAACATCCTCCTTCCCGGCCTCTGTAGTAATGTACTCTTGTTTTTGATTGTTAGGTATTTAAATGCAGAAATAGGTGAAAAGTATATGCTAAGCTGCTAGTCAATAATGATGCGGTTGCAGTTACTGGTTATCTTCTATCTATCTATACAATAATAAAAGGGTATTTTTTCTGTCTCTTTCTGTCTGTCTGTCTGTCTGTCTATCTATCTGTTCGTTAGAGTTAATTTCGGGAACTACCGGACCAATTTGATTGCGGTTTTCAATGGTAGATAGAGCATCATTTGGAGCTACATATAAGCTATGTTTGATGATTAAAATCGGATACTGAAAAGAAAACTCATCGTCAATATAGCCTATTCCACCTATCCCTACTGCGATATCCCCACCAGTGTGGACATATGGAATATTTTTCCATTTAGTTCTACTGGTATTCTTATTAAGATAAAGATACTTTAAAGGAACCATTTTTAAGTATACAGAACCTATCCATAGGTTTACTGGGCGAGAAATCGATTTAACTAAGTCTCTCATTATCTGAGAAAAATCATTCGTCCCTCATTATTAGTTACAAACGGATAATAGTACATTACAGACCTAGGGTGGTGAATTCGTAAATGTCCCAGATCGCAGGTTTCTGTGGCCCGAACCGAAGTTGAGGGCCATAAATATGCGATCTGGGGCTTTACGAATTACCGCCCGTGGTTTGTCAAAAGTTTTACGTCTTGCCTCGGCCAAGAAGTGAGATTTTCTCTCCGCGTAGCGGGCAGAAAATCCCACTTTACGGCCAATGGTGATGTAAACGAATAAACAGTTGCCTAAACACTAGAGGATCCACTAACGCGTCAAAATGAAAACTGAATAACTCGATTTTCAATAAAATAATATACCCGACTGTAAACAAACTTGCAGTCACATTATTTATTTTTGTACTCCGTTTGTTAAACCCTTTATTTTGATACCCCATTCGATACGCTTTGAAAAAGATTTTTTTTATACGTTTGAAATGCCTCCAAAAGTCAGCCATTTTGTTTTTTGCAATTTTGATATACCCAGTGTCACTCTCACGCTTAAGAAGAATCTAACGACACCTCGCAAGCTAAAATCCATTCAGCCATTTAGGCTACAGAGCAAGCCAAAGAAATATACATACATACACTCGAAAAACATAAACCTCCTTCTAGCGCAGTCGGATAAAAATACAGCATCATTTTCAATTGTTTTTGCTCATGTTTTGAACGCTCCTATTTTAATGTAATCAAGTCGGTTTAAAGGGAAAGCGGGTCGGTGCTGAATCTATGTAAACAAACATTTACAAATTGAATTTCAAATTTCAGTTGCGTTGTAATTCAAGGAAAATTGTACTTACCTACTGATCACGTCAAATGGACTGACACAGGTTTCTATTATTTTGAATACGTAGCGTATATTGTTCTCGTATATTTTAGATGTGGCGGAGCTTCTAGAAATGCTTTCTGTGCGCGAAGAAAACTTTCCATATAAAAGTAGAAGTAGAAAATAATAACCGCGTATGTCGATGACAAGTCAGTAGAAGATTGCCATTGCCTTGGGTTGGTTCACTGGACACCGAAAGTTTTTTGTAGTTTGAACGTGGTACTATTAAATATTCTATGGTTTGAAAGTGGTTTTCAATTTCTTATGTGGTTTTGAATTCGATTTTCCATCAATGGAACCTTGACCAATACTTGCTTTTAAATAAACGTTTCCAATTCGACGGTTAGGGGATAAAAGTTGTGTTAGTATGAATTACAGTACACGGAGTGACGAGCAAAAGTGACTTTCAAAGCAGATATTACCAGAATATTTAATTTTGCACATCAAAGGACGCCCTTAAGAAGTTAAAAGGAATTGCAACATTAATTGGCCACTCTAGTTAACAGTTTTCTGTAGCTACACAGGGTTTCATTTGCAAACAAACTAGGACGCTTTAAGAGTTTCAGCGAATTTAAAACTCAAAAAGTAACATTAAAATATTAATCTACTTAACTTTTCGCTTTTCGTTTCTGTAATAAAGTAAGTTTAATTACGTTATTGGGTATAACAGCATAATTTGTGATTTTATTAACAGGAAATTTGAAACAATACGAGTACCTACATACAGGTCGCGGCACATAACTTGAGCGGTGAGCAAAAGTAGAGGGGATTTCTGCGCATGTTTACGACTGAAGGGCCCATAAGCGTACGCACTATAAAGCGCTCCCTGCGTCCCGCGCCTCTGCCGATGAGACCTTATTTTGACTTCTGCGCATCCAAGACCACCGCTCAAGTTACGTGCCGATGCCTGTACATGCGTCTTCTACCGTCTTTATTGTGGAGTGTTCCGAGGGACTGTTTAAATATAATTAGAAATCATTTATTAGGTATATCACAAAAGTCAGTTTAGAGTGCGGTGCCTACTGCTTCCTTCTATCACCGCAACTCTCGTCATCGGCAAGGTGTTCGTTCATGCCCATTGACACATTACGCTCATCTACGCGTCGGTTCTCTTGAACGTTTTTAGCGCGTACTATAGGCATTTAGAATTAACTCCCTGCTGAAATTTTTCCTCAGCGCTACGACATGGTATGTTTCCAAAAGAGTGTCATTCAAATACCTTCCAGACCTGCAAGTCCTGCAACTCTTTGGTCAGCCCTCGGGGGTTGCAAAAGGCTATAGGCAGCGGTAACCACTTTCCATCAGCCGCAGGCCGCCTGATTGTTTATCCGTCTATAAAAATAATAAATAACATAGGTACAATATTTATGAGAATCTTTTTTTTAATTGATGGCCTGACTCCAGAGCGAACACACACAAAATAGCGTTATTAGAGTAAAATAAATGAGGGAACATTATGGACAAAATTATATCCGAGGCGGCCAAATGTGGAACTACGAGACAACTTTACAAAAAAATGTTATTTCGCTACACTAGCGCCCTTTTGGTCTGCGGGAACAATTTGGTTATGACGCGTTTTTTCATAGGCTACCGCACGCTCGATTGACGTCCGCGCGTGCAAGGGACGCCTTAATAATTAGAATTTCACGGTATTTGAGGCATCAGGTATTTTTTCAAAGTTTTTCGAGTTGTTTGACTTATTAAAATGTTTGTTGACTGTCCAAATGCGAAACCGAACACGTGTTTATTGATTTATTGACTTTTGGCTCGTTTAATAGGCTGGCGCCTCTAATTAAAGCGTGTGTCAATATTTTTTCGTAGTTTTCACACTTGCCAAATATCGTTTGATGAATGTGAAATACCTATTATTTGATTGGATTTGTCTTTAAATCGTTACTTCGTTCACTATTTTATGAAGAGTTAATATTTTAGGTCTATGCCTAATAATTATCTCTCAGTATTAGGTAAGTAGGTAATACGTACGTATATGGGTATATGTACCTAATACTGAATAGCTATGTGGGTTCGAATCCCGCTAGGGGTATACTCACTCATAAGCTATAAAATGATCGAAGCCAACTAATGAAAGTGATAGCGATGAAGATGATGTTGACAATGATGTATATACCTACATAAGCTGTTTTTCATACGAAAAAAAAGGTTTGAAGTCCGCGGGGTCAGATAGTATTATTATATAATTTAGATATTCTGTACGTACCTTTAATGCTATTTTTCTTTTATTGTTCCAGGTAAGTCTCACATTAATGTCCAAGCGAAAGAAAATCCTGAAGCTGGTATGTTTATTTTTGAATCAAACTCTTATTTTGACACTTTGTCACAAGTTACATAAATAATTATAAAATTAGTAACAAGCAGATAATATTGATAACGCGTTAATTTTAAGTCCAGATAACGTTTGACCTTTTGACAGGTTATAAGTCGAAAAAATGAATAGCGAATAATGTATTTTCATTTACATGTGTTATTTGCTAACTGCATAAGATCCGGGTTTGCTCGTTGACAAAATTTTGCAGTTTGGCTAGATTGTGAAACATTAATTCTTATCGAATATTGATTTATTCAGCAATTGGGCAACTTTTACGATACGGCTAATAGTTTAACATACCTATTAATATCTACAAAATACGATAATTTTGTAAAGTTCTCCCTTATAATTTTGATATTTTGCAAATTACTACGGGCGCCAATTACCTACTAGAGATCTTCTACTATCTAAAGTCCCGCGACTTCACATATTTCAAAACGCTTCAATGTATTTAAAAAGCAAAACCCACACTCTCAACACATGTGTGCGTGCTGAGGCAGCCACCAACTATGCGTTGAGAGTGCTGGTGGTGCTTTTTAAATAATAATGAAAAAATTGAAGCGTTTTGAAATGTGAAGGCGCGGGACTTTAGATAGTAGAAGATCTCTACAGCGATATGTGCCTGCGGAAACGCCTACCCTACATAGATCTACTCAACAACCCGCCCTCAGACATCAGACAGGACCCTAGTAAAGTTAACTTTGGTAAAAAGCTGCATAATTAATATTATTTAATCTTATTTAGTGTACCTTAGTACTTACTTGTTTGTAAATAAATAGAGCCAGTCGAACCGTGTAAACTGTTTTGTGGGGCACTATTAGGTACAGTTAAGTTTCTGTTTTCTTTAATAAATAAATAAAAAAAAATGAAAAAATCACAGTATCTCTGTAAAAAAAAAACTTTGGCTATAAAATCTAATAAGTCCCTCAGTTACATTATCAAAAAAATGTTTGTCTGTAAAGTCGAGATATTTTTTTTACGTCATAACGTCACGCATAACGCTACAACGTTATGATACTATTGCATCATGTTTTTTTGAGGGCGCAGCCGGCGTTCATCAATTTATAAGACGTTAAGTACTTATCACCTCAAAAAACATTTGACCCGTATTTCATTATGTAAACCAAAATTGTCGAAGAAATACTAATACGACACCTTTAACCTCCTGCCTACTTGCTCTTAATTTTATTCGCAAAAAAATCTCTTGAAATGCATGCAAGTGTTTTTATCTTATGTCTTCTTCTTTCCAAAGAATGGATGAGCACGTCACGTTTTAGTATAATTTGTGTTTATCACGAGCCACCTACTCATGAGTCTATTTAAAATTAAAAAAAAATAACGTGACCATTATTTTTCAACTAGCCGTTTACCGGCGACTTCGTCCCGCGTAAACTTAGAATTTGCGTACCCGATGATACTATACATATAGGTAGTTATACTTATAGAAGTATTCAGAAAACTGGTTTGACCCGTAGGAAACCCGTTCCCGTGAAAATATCGGGATAAAAAGTATACTTTGTTATTGCCAGGGTCTCAAACTATGTCCATACCAAAAAAAGACAAACAAACAAACACACTTTTTTTTTTCTAACTAGCTTTTCCCCGCAGCTTCGTATGCGCAGAAATATTAAAATGTAAAATCCCGTTTTTTTTTCGTTCCCGTAGGAATTTCGGGAAATCCTCTCTTAGTTCTCCCCTACGTTCCCAAAGGAACCTGCATGCCAAATTTCAACTCTCTACAACCAGTAGTTTCGGCTCTGCGTTGATCGATCAGTCAGTCAGTTTCTTGTTTTATATACATAGAAGAAGAAATCTAAAGACTCTCTGGAAATACTCGAAGAGGAATCATATCATAGCAAATAAAAGTCCTTAAAGTCCGCAGAGCTCCCGGAGAACGTGCGCGTGCGCAGGCATGTGTGTCAGGGCCCCGCTCCGGAAATAATCGGATCTATAGAGAAATACCTGCGTACATCGTCGCCACGACACTGGAGTGGAACAAATATTGATCTTATCTTCTTCTTATATATAAAAATTAGCTGACCCCGCCGACTTCGTATCGCCTTTCTTCTGGGGTATGAAAAATAGCTTACGTCCTATTCTCAGACCTACTGAACATACACTCCAAATTTCATAAGAATCGGTCGAGCCGTTTCGGAGGAGTTTGGTTACAAACACTGTGACACGAGAATTTTATTCATATTCATATCATCATCATCATTTCAGCCGAAAGACGTCCACTGCTGGACATAGGCCTCCCCCAAGGCTCACCACTCAGACTAGTCCTGTGCTACTTGCTTCCACCGGTTTCCCGCGACCTTCACGAGGTCGTCGCTCCATCTTGTTGGAATTTTATATATAAGATGAATTGACGTGTGTTATTCTGGCTAAGGCTTGAGAACATAGACGTAAATAATATAGACCCGGTCTAACGTACACGTAATATGTCCCCACTTCCACGGTGTCCAATCCAAAGTTCTGTCACCGAGCGTGCGTGAAAATAAGCGTTTTTAAAAAAACTTTTTTCGAAACTGTTTCTCAGTATCTAAAAACTCGTCTCGTTGTTGAAAAAATATGACCCAGCTTTAGTGTCACGATATAAGTTTAACTTTGGATTGGACACCAATGAAGGGAGGAAACATGACATGTATCTATGTTAGGCCGGGCCCATACGAAGTATTATTTATGTCTATGCTTGAGAATTGCTGGACCGATTTGGCATGATTCAGGGAAGGTCTAGAAAGAAAAAGTCGGGAGAAGTTAAAAGGGACAGCTAAAAAAAGAATCTCCTACGGGTGATACGAAGTTCACCGGGCCAACTAGTAATATAATGAAGCTGAAAGTTTGTGTACTTGGATGTTTGGATATGTGTTACTCAATTAATTTAGTAGATACTAGCTGACCCGGCGTACTTAGTCCCGCCTAACAGTGCCATGCTCCCTTCATCCCGCCCGCGTGAAGAATTGAAGAAAAGAAAGATGGCGAATTTTAAAATCATATTTAAAATCATGATAATTTTCTTCCGTCCATTTTTTTTGTTAATTTAGTGGTTAAATTCCTATTCGGGGCGGACCCCATGATTTTTTTGCTCCTATCACAGTCCACGCCGTGTTCACTGGAAACTATAATGTTCACATTGATATTAAGTCTATCACGACCTCACCCTATGTAGCTTGAGTCCAATAGAGAACATGCAAAAGAGAATTGACGCTTCTAAAAGCACTACCTAAATTAAATGACAATTATATTTTTATCGTGAACGGAGAATACGTCCTTTTCTGTGACTAAAAAAAACACAGTTACGGTGGTGATGGGGTATTTGCAATTCATGAATTATTGTATAAAGCTTCTGCCCGCGACTTCGTCCGCGTGGAATTCGGTTATAGCGTTCCCGCGGGAATTGAGCGTTAAACTATAACAAATTATATACGAAAACCTTCCTCTTGAATCACTCTATTTATTAAAAAAAATTGCATCAAAATCCGTTGCGTAGTTTTAAAGATTTAAGCATACATAGGGACATCGAAAGCGACTTTGTTTTATACTATGTAGTGATGTAACTATCATAAATCGAAACTGATAAAGGTGAAAAAAAAACGCTTTTTACGTTTTGGAAACGTCCGAGGAAGTACTCGTGTTGTTTCTCTCTGTGGAATTTCATGTAGATATACTGGGTTAAAACGTTGCGAATTGTGACGATATTTTACCCACTGTACCTATCATCTATCGATTTTAAGCATGATTTTCAGGTTTTTTTTTGCGCTCTAAAAAAAGTGTGGGATTAAGGTACCTACCGATATCGCTCACACCATTAGTCCCATACTTTTTTTTCCTCGAAAAAAACAACTAGAGAAACGGCTTAGTATCGATAGCTGATACTGTGATAATGATAACATATTATATGTAAGTTTTGCTTGACCCTATAATGTATACTCATTCCATATTTGAATTTTACATACAATAGGGGCTTTGATTAAAAGTAATTCTAAGTTTGTTTACCTCTTACCTATTACCGTAATTCGCATATACCCCGTTGCGCACGTTGCAATTTTTGTTCGCGCACATGGTTTACCTTGACTGTTAAACGGATACAACACTTACTTGTTACATAACACACATACACACACACACAGCCTGCCCCACATGCGGAGGTGAACCGGCCCCGCTGTCATGTTGAAAATGTACGGTTTCGATATGTCAATGGTTAGTTGAGATTTTACACGTATTTGTTACGTATTGGTTATCGACAGCTTGTTGTCAGATAACCCTCGATCTAACATCTTTTGAATCCCGTTGCTGTAAATAGGACCTGACATGATAAGAGGAGGCCTATACCCAGCAGTTGGACGTAAATAGGCTGTAGTGGTGATGGTTCTAAAGTGATTGATTTTTTGGTGTAGTTGTTACATAAGGAGGGAATTTCATAGGTACTAAAAAGCATTTTTCTGAGATTTCTTTAATACCGGGTAAAATTAGGTACTAGCATAAGGTATTCTATCTTAGTCAAGAGGTTGTGTTGGCAACGCATTCGAAATCTTTAGATTCCTAACATTTAAAAATAAAAAGCCGTGGTGGCCCAGTGGTTCGACCTACCGCCTCTCATGCCGAGGGTCGGGGGTTCGATTCCGGCTCGCAACTCTAAGTTTACTTACGTGCGAAAATCAATTTGAATTTACCATGAGCTTTTCGGTGAAGGAAAACATCGTGAGGAAACCTGCACGCATCTTCGAAGTAATTCAAAGACGTGTTTCCCGGGAAAATCCGATTCTCAGGATTTCCGGGATGATAACTAGAATCCAAAGTCCTTTTCCGGGACAAGAATAACTCCAGTATACTCATTAACCCCGATACTCCCACGGGAATCTTTCCGCCCATTAGTTTTTCAATAACGAAAGGAAATAAGTACACAACACAAAATATAAATATCTAACGTTTCACACAAATCGACCTAGATTCGAACACCAAACTAAGCAAAGTTTGGTTATGGTGTAATAGAAAATTGTCCCTAAAATACATGTTTTTGGTCATGTTTATAAATATATAGTATATATAAATATTTGTATGATGCGTAGGGCCCGTTTGCGTCCGGGGTGGTACCACCGTCTTTCCCCGCTAACCTGCCGCCAAATAGCAGTGTTGTGTTCCGGTAGGGGGTTAAGGCAGCCGGTGAAATTTCTGGCACATAGGCATTCCATCTTAGGCCTCAGGGAGGCAACGCATTCGGGATCTTATGGTTTCTTAATGGGGGATCATAGGATTTTGGTGGCCATGGGCTGTAGTGACCGCATTTACCATGTGGGCTGTGCGCTCGTTTGCCTATGACATAAAAAA
The DNA here is from genome assembly GCA_963971205.1 of Aethes cnicana. Classification (NCBI taxonomy): domain Eukaryota; kingdom Metazoa; phylum Arthropoda; class Insecta; order Lepidoptera; family Tortricidae; genus Aethes; species Aethes cnicana. The sequence goes on from OZ020272.1 coordinate 29,194,906, forward strand.
TAATAAATTAAAATTTCTTTCGTATGTCTGGATGCCTGTCCCGGTACCCAGTACCAGGTAGGTTTCAACGTCTCCGATCGATCGCAGCGGCTTGTGGCCAATATGAATTTTATCGATATTTTTTGCCTTTACTTGCTGTTTATATTTAACTACAAAAATTATTTCCATTACGTGGGCTCAAATGCTCTGGTTGGCTTTAAAGGGCAAGAACTGTTTATTTCTGAAATGGAGTTTTTAAGTGTGCTGGCAGTACCTTAGAATTTTGATGATCGGTGAGTCAGTGACAAATTTTAGGAAATATGACTAGGAATAGTTTTTAAACTACTTGATTAAATTTAATGAAATTTAGTAATATCCCTCTTGGCAAAATTCAAGCTTCTAGCTTTATCCATAATGAAGTTAGAAGGGGTAGAACTGGCCGGAATGGCTTCGAGAAAAGGATGGTACGGCTGTGTGCCCTTTGCTCGACTCGGCTGGGGCACTGCCGTGCCCACAGATATAAATACTAAAAATCTCCTAACATTGCGGCGTACATCGGAAAAGGTCTGTATGTGAGCACACAGGGGGCACTTAGTTTTCATAACAGGCTAACTAGACAGCGACATCTATTATCGCGTTTACCACTAATTTCCGGCGCACGCTGATTTCTATGAAGGTTGTCATTCTGGGCTTACGTTACTTTTTCTATTATGTTTTGTGAGTAAAATTGCGAGCATAACCCTGCGCGTTACCATCTATTACGCGCAGGCGCACAAGGTCTCTACCGCGCCGCGCGTAACTCTCGAACATATATGTCACGGGCCGTGTGTCTGTGTGTTGCAACAGTTACTGCACGCTATCGGCCCTTGCAATTTTAAGTTTGGGATTTTATGTAGCACGTTCACGGACACAGACGATCTTAATTTTTTTTGATATGACACATAAATTTCCTATACAAAATAGCATGACGTCTGAGAACGGATTGTCATATTACACTATACTGGAAGTATATTTTGCGGCAGTAACGGCCATAGACGTACGCCTGGAGGCGGATATTCGTATCAAGCGAGTCCTAAGATATGTGTTACGGCACTGACGGCTATAGCCGAAATCGTCTATAGTAAATCGATCGGCCACAGGCGGGATGCCGCAACACGTGCTTATCGATGTGTGTGTGACAGAGGTAGCTTGTGTGCAACAGAAAAAGTGTTTGCCGTGGCACTAGCGGTTTGTCTTTCAGCCTAAAACGGCACAGAGTCACCTGCTTCCTATTAATACTATGGACAATAGTCGGCTATCGACGGAGTTGCACTTTTAGTGCTAATTAAATTGCCGTCTGTAGCCGTAGTGCCATATCATGAGGGACATCGTTTACGGCTCTCGGCGGAGTATCCGTGAACGTGTTAAAATACCTAACCGATCCTTTTTTACGAGTGAAACCTTGAAAGATAAAAGGTTTCAATAAACTTTAAGCAAACAAGTTCTGAATTGTGCAGAGGAAATACACATAAGTAAGTGAAGAAGTTTCGCGTGGTGCGCAGGTAGAGCGCTTCAATGTATTTGGAAAGTATTTAAAAAGCACCATCAACACTCTCAACGCATGTTTGACGGCTGTCCCAGCACGCACACTGCGTTGAGAGTGTCGGTAGTGCATATTTTGAAGCATTTTGAATTGAGGTGGGGCGGGACTTCCTACAGTAGATTATCCCTAGCAAAGAATGTTACCCATTTTATCTTTGAAAAAAAAAATCAAATTGAAATAAATACATACATACATACATACATAATATCACGCCTTTTTCCCATAGGGGTAGGCAGAGACCACTTCTTTCCATTTGCTACGACTCTTGCATACTTCTCTCGCTTCTTCAACTTTCATCCCGTTCCGCATACATGCTCGTCGGTTTAAAGTACTTTTGACCTGGCCTTTAATCAGATTGTCCTGAATTTGATCCAAGAACATTCGCCTCGGTCTTCCTCTTCCAGCACCTCCATTCACACTAGCCATATAAATACTTTTTGTCAGTCTTCTCTCATTCATCCTTTCCATATGACCAAACCAATATAGCATACCTTTTTCTATTTTTGTCACTACATCCTCTTTCACACCACACCGCTCCCTTATCACGCTAATAAATATACATGCGATAATATTATAAATTTGTCATTTCAAATAACTGAAAATGAAAACTAACTAAGAAGTTATTTTTATTTCTTATTTTTGTGATTTTAAAAGCAAAATGTTGTACGTAAACAGCTGCAGACTCTATTGGATACTTACTACGCATCATAAATTAGTAACGAATATATAGTTGGCGCTATTTTTTTCGTCTAACTCGCTTCGGATCACAATTGTGGCAAGTGCTACAAAGCTTGCGTTATTTTTTTAACCATCGGTATTTATTAACATGGAGGCTTCTCGAATGATTCTAAGTTTAATTAGGTAGTAACATATTTCTATTGAAGAAGGAAGGAACTGGCCACAGCGAGAAGGATTACAGAGGACAAAAGATCGTCGACCTACCGAGGTTGAAATGATAATAGCATACGTTCAAGGTACTGCCCTAGATACAGCGCAAACACGGCGCGCGTTCAACAAGCGCTTGCCGCGTTGATTTTGAGTTGAAGTTCGAACAAACTGGTGATGCAAGGGATATTGCATTAGCACCAGTGAATTGCAGTTGCATTGCTGTTTATTCTTCGGTGGTAAGGTTGGGTTTTGTTTGTCGTCATTGCGGATGGCGTGCGCGTCACAGAGACAGATTGGAGTTGACACGAACGCGCCTTATTTGAATCTAGGAGTATTGTTGGTAAAAAACATTTTATAATCGTTTGCTGGAATTCTGTATTAGGTTAGGTTGGAGAAATAAACTTGGTCAAGTGGTTAAAACAATAATGCAAATTGAAAGGTTCACGGGAAAAACGACGTCATTCAAAACATGAATATATTAAATGAACTTTTATATTCTTTTTTTGAACTTTCAAACGGGTTCATTGTGAAATAGTTACAATTTTATTAGGATACCTAATTTTATTTACGTTAAAGGAAATATCAAAATCGGTTTAATCCATAGTTATCCGAGAGCATATGGTATTCGGATGTCCGTCCGTTTATGTTTTTCAGGATTTCCGTTGAAGATTGCATTAAACATAATTTGTCTTCTACTTAGGTACTTACTTCGATTTTTCCTTACAACAATGCTATAAAATAGCGTGCTTATAAATTAAACGAAATAAAATGTTTAAGTGCTTCTGCCTTTATGGGGGTAGGTAATATAATAATAGGATAATAATTCATATTATAAGGTAAGTTTTTTCTTCCAAGAATTGAACCTTTCCCTTTCGTTATCGAACAGAGTAAAAGAGCTCTTGGGTATAAGCAGTATAAGAATACATAAATACAGTAGGTCGACTCCTGACTGATGTCGTGAAAAATGCCGCCGCGGATTGAGTTGAGGGACAACATGGAAGAAGAGCATAAGTACTAATGTCTACATAAACCACCGTATGTAGAGCCAGTTCAGAGCTGTTATAGTAACGAACCAATAAAAGTAAGAAAATTTTGGTCGAAATAAAAAAAAAACATAGTTAAAGACTTAATCCGTTTAATCTACGCCTTAGGCTCATACTAGACTATCATATAAAATATCTATGATCATAGAGATGGGATTCTGTTTGACAGCGTACAATTATGCTCATATTTTTATACGGCCCTTGATTTTCGTCCTTTGTGTGGCGAAAGTTAACCATATTATTTTGCATGGTTAACTTTATTATACATGGTTAACTTTAGATTAAGTAATTAATAACAACAGATTTAATTTTATATGATTTGTTTCGACCCAATTACCTGACTAATTGTATAGGTAATTTCTCAAGTGTATTTTAACATAAAGAAAAAGCTCATCACCTATATTACTAACAGTATTCACGAAGCTTCAATGTGAAATCATAAAAAAAAACATCGCTAAAAATTCTAAATACAACAACAAACATGTGTCAGGGTTGAAGCAACAGGAATGTCCACTGTTTACGATACAAAAACAAACTGAATTTAGGTCGAACATCACTGATTGATTACTAAAAATGTTAGTGTAGGTAATAAGTTTTATTGATTTTTGGGTTGCGTCGTTAGCCGTATAGGTTACCCAAGTAGCCTACTTTCAGGGCTAAATCCACCCACTATTTATTTACTATTCGTAGTAGCTCGGTACCACCCTTCCCCCCTCCCCCCTGCATGATTGTTCTGTCAAGACTAAATACGTCGATCGGCTGTATGATTTATTGGACTGTGGTATTTAGCATCCAGACTATTCTAGACTTTTCGATTTAAAACTCTAGAGGTTCCTAGTACCTATTACTCTTACAAAGCATACTTAACCTACGCCGTCTACGTCTAGTACATACGTACGTAATGAGAAAATTCTAGAATCCATTCGAGTGCTCAGAATTGCTCGAAACATTTCTTCGTTTTTTCATTTTTCCCATTTCACAATGACTAGCCTCTTATGAAAGAACTCAAGTTCGTTAAGGGGTTTTGGATCTTCCATATACCTTAAGGGTCATACACAGAACGCGAAAACGGGTATTTCCTGTGGACAATGCAAAAGTTAACGGCTTGGGTAAGTTATGTTTTTATCATACAAGTTATAAGAGAGGATTTGTATGCACATGTATGTAAAGGCCCAGCAAGAAATTAGGCTTTTAAACCCCTTAACTTTGGGCTGTCCACATTAAAGATTTGTAACCTTAACTCATACTAAAAAATGTGTATGACTTTTAACCACGATTCACTGTCTCCCTAAATCCCTATTTAGTGGAATATTACTCTACATGTATCATTTAGGACTGATTTTTCAGCCGTCAAATAAAATTTATTCGTAGAATTGTCCACAAAATTTTAATTTGTACCGGAATGAATTCGAATTTTGTATAGACTATCCGAAGAATTCGACGAATAAGTTTTATCTGGGGCTATATTTGAAGTCTTAAAATAGGGATCTCCATTTCCCTATAGGATCGGTCACGCGTCGCGTGAACTTTAAGCAGCTAAATTTAAAGTTCATATAGCCACGGATGATTGAAAAATCAGCCCTTAATGAGCTATTGTAGGAAATGGATCACTTAATTAAATATCAAGGACTTTCCAATAAAATTTCCGTTAGATAATTTAAAACGTTGGGTTATTTAGAACCAGGGGATATTCCATGGCCCTACAAAATTATAACCCTACTAAATATAGTTAGATCAGTGTGGCAATCCGAACGGTAGTTTTTGAGTTAAAACCAGATATACATACGGTCAGACTTCTACAGACTTCTTATTTATTAGTATTAGTATATAGGTTCATATCTTATTACATACAGGAGATTATACATTAATTTGTGTAGAGATCTTCTACTATCTAAAGTCCCGCGCCTTCACATTTCAAAACCCTTTATTTTTTTTATCATTATTTAAAAAGCACCACCAACACTCTCAACGCATAGTCGATGGCTGTCTCAGCACGCACACATGTGTTGAGAGTGTTGGTGGTGCTTTTTAAATACAATTGAAGCGTTTTGAATTTTGGAGGGGCGGGACTTAAGATAGTAGAAGATTTCTAGCCTCTTAATTTCCAATTTAAAAGAAATAGGTCGGATAAACAGGTAGGTTTAGCTGAAAAGGTCACGTCTCCAGTAAAGAATGCCCTGAAAAAAATACCTTCTAAATTTACTTATTTTCCTTCAGTCCTATATTTTCCGTGTCTGTAATTGTAGTCGGGTTGTCATGGCAACCAGTCTAGCCAGTTACCTGTGAGCCAGGGTTTGCCGCCAGTCATACCCTCACGCGGTTACAGAAGACCATTTGAGTCCCACTTTTGGGCTCTGCCTCGCACGAGTTTGGCCTAATAGTTCCGGTAGGTCTTGGTCCTTAGGGTTGGCAACGCATTCGTGATCTTTTTGTTGTCCATGGGCCTTAGAGACCTCTTACCAGCAGGTGTCTATGACTGTGTGCTCGTATGCTAAGCTACGACGTTAAAAAAAAGTCTCCGTGCGGACCTTGTGCGAACTGGGAATTTACAGGCACAAATGAGTTTGCTTCGTAGATGTGCACAGGTTCCTTTACATAGAAATCTCAATGGTAAAGATCCTGAAAGCATGAACATAGTTATAAAATATATGAAATCCATTCTCATATGCGTGTTATGCGTGCGTATGCGTGCGTATTATTTATATTATTATATTAAGAAATGACACGACTTGATTCTGTCCGTCTGTTCAGTTCACGCTTAAACTACTTCCTCACCACATATCTCCAGATAAGTAGTTGTAGCCAGGATCAGTCTCATAGCATAGGCTACATTAAATTTATCCCGGAGAAACGCAACGTTCCCATGGAAACAAAATAAACGTAGATATTCCACGTGGTGTTGCGTATTTATAATACTGGCAACACATTTTTTCTATGTATCAATTTGATATATGGCAACACCTTCTTCTGTACGTGAACTTCTATAATGAATACACGCTATTTCCAAGTTCCCCGTTTTTATTCTCACCGCCGCCAGCAAGACCTGAGCTTTTCATCATCAATTTACATCAATATACCACAGAAACATGCGATCTGGGACATTTACGAATTCACCGCCCTAGGTCTGTGATCTAATATGAGTGCCGATCTAAAATGGGTTTCTAGCACTGTTTCTTCAAAATCAAACGTTTTTCTAATTCCAAACCTTGTACCACACATCAGATGAATACCGACTCAATATTCAGAGTAGCAACTATGAGGACTCGTGTTTTAAGTGGATGAAACTAACATGGCAACGTCTGTGTTTGCACAGGCAGTACATTTGTTCTGTTATCATAGTATTTTGATGTGTTTGGGTTAGGTACAATTTAGTATGTGGCTGGAAACGGACTGTGTTCGGACTTCGTAACTATCCGAGGGCGGAATATGTAAGGATTTTAGATTAGAGCACTTAGGTGACTTAGGTACAGTCTAGGGGTGACAAAGCTACGTACTTAATTCGTGGAAAATTTCAGCTTAGGAAAACTGTTTTACTTTAAAAACTGTAGTTTCAATATTTTTTGTACATTTTGTTTGTACGCCACCAAGGCATACACATTCGTACCCGTGATAGTAGTTAGTAGTAAATAACAGGTATAACATCCCAAAACACCTTTCTTTTTTTAATATTTGATATACCTAATAAATAAATAAGTCTTGGAAAATTTCACAAAAATTGAACTAGCCCCAAACTAAGCAAAGCTCATGCTCGGGGCAAACTTTGTGCTCATCACACAAAGTTTGCCCCGAGCGGGATTCGAACCCGCGACTTTCGGAACAGTGGGCAGTAACTGTCGCCATATTCCAGAGTGCGCCTCACGACGAAGAAGCAATCGTGTTAGTTTTTAAGATTCATTTTAATATGTATGTTAGTCTTTAAGGTATACGTAATATGGGCCTAGATGCCCGAAATAAAATTTATTATTATTATTATATATATTCTTAGGTATTCTAGGTCTGTCTTGCAAATCTTATTTCCTACTTGCCATAAAGCGAGGACTTAACTGCCTCTACAGGATCCACCAATGAGAAATAAAGAACGAAAAAAAAAATGTTTTAATATTTAAAAAAAGAGTCGACGATTTAATATTTAAAAGAATATGCATGGTACCTACGTGAACGATTTCGGCATCTATTTCGGAGTGTAAAATAATGCGTCATAATCTGTGGTCACTATTATACTGCCGCGGACTCTGGGTGGACCAATTTTGATACAGTGTTTACCCGACTGCGCCAGAAGGGGGGGTTATTTTTTATACCATTGCAATAGAAGCCCGAATAAGAAATAGGTAAATAAAAAACCGCTTTTAAACTCCATCAGATAGCGAACTTTTGTGAGTCCCCATTATTTGGGCCCGCGTGGGGACTATAGCCCGAACCCTCTCGTGATGAGAAGAGGCCTGTGCCCAGCAGTGGGACGCAAATAGGCTGTAGTAGTAGTAGTTATAGTGAAGCAACCTGAAGCCATTGCAACTACAAAGCTACGTTAGTTATACATATATGTATATTAAGTAAATAAGGCGGTTTTTAAACACCAATAAGGTACAAGTGTTTGTCATTTTTGTGTGTCTGTGTGTCTCGGTGCTTCGTAGCTCGGCAACGGATGAGCTGATTGCGATTGACTGATGTAGTATTTTTGTATGAAAAGTTAACTTTGAAATTTATCGTCTTTTTAACCGACTTTAAAAAAGCAGGTTAGGTCTTTCGATGTCGTTTGTCAGGTTGCCTTTACATTTTTGAATTAGGAAAAATGTTTCGTTTTATTCATGGAAGTAGATGAATAGATGATGATATTAAAAGGACGCGCCGCGCCGCCATCTGTCGGCGCGATCGGCGTTCGGATAGGTTGCGTAAGTAGTTGCCATTTTCCTCTTACAAGGAAACGGTGGGGACGTTGCAATGACCCAGATCGCAGGTTCGACGCCCGCGCGAGGTCGCCCGTCAGCGACGCCGATCCGCAAGATGAGGGCTCAACGCGCATACCATGCGAACGCTATATCGAATAACTAGATTAAAAATAAAATAAATAAAAAAACTTTTTTTAAAACGAGCAAATTCAATGCGCTATAAAAGAATAAAATTCACTTTATTTTCGAGCTATTCTCAGGAAGTCCTTTCATTTGATACCCATTTTGTAGCAAACATAAAAAACTTTGGCCGCCATATTGGATTTAGAGTGACGTCACTTTATTTTTCGAGTTACTCTCTCTCAGCGAGCTATTTCATTTGATACCCATATTGTGGGAGTGGATTAAAAATAACTAGTCCGTCATGTTGGATTAAGAATGATGTGAAATAGCGAAACTAAACGTGTATATAAAATTTCAAGTCAATCGGTTGAATATAAGTATCTGCTGTAAAATTGAGTTACAAGATTCTACCCAAACAACATCATTACAAGTTAAACCATGTAAAACATGTAAAGCAGATCATGTAAAGCAGACTCAACAAATGCTCGTAATTCACGTGCCATAAAAACTAACGAAGTTTGGACAAAAATCCAAACTCCGCGCAGTCACACTCGCGCCGTTCACGCTGACAGATGTTTTTTCAGTCAAATAGAAGATAAAAGAATCGATTACTGATTGGCCCCTTTGAATCGGTCCAACGCGGCGGTTATATTTGCCATAAAAATTGATTCTTGAAGTCTAGTCAAAGAAATCGGCACGCTTGGTTTACATACAAGCGCATTCGCTTGTTTTTCCTAGTTTAATAATATGTATTTCTGTGGTCACTCTCACAATCTAACGATACGCCTAAAACATCCAAAATCCATCAAGTTGTTTAGGTTTCAGGTTGCAGAGCGTGCCAAAGAAATATACCTACGTACATAGGAAAAACAACCCTCCTTCTGCCGCAGTCGATTAAAAAACAAACTTTGGGATTCAAATTCTATGATTTCTTTTGCAAAACATGTCTGGAAACGTCACGTGTATCAGATGTGAATTTCGCCATTACAGAAAAAGTGCCACGACATTTTTTTTACCGAAAGTAATTTTCCTGGTACTGTAAAACATATAAAGGGTTTCATATACATATACATATATTATTGTTTCCTGAATTGAACATTCAGATTATTTTCATAAATTATACTAGTACTATTAATCATGAGATATATTATGTATATGACATATGACACGTCGCTATGTGCAAAGTCAGTGGCGGGGTATACGAAAACGATCGCAGCGTGTTCCATGGCCTGAATTTCTCGAGGGACAAAAGTGAAGTGAACTGTCACTCATCACCATCATCATTTCAGCCGATAGACGTCCACTGCTGGACATAGGCCTCCCCCAAGGCGCGCCACTCAGACCGGTCCTGTGCCACTCGCATCCACCGCGTTTCCGCGACCTTTACAAGGTCATCACTCCATCTTGTTGGAGGCCTACCGACAGCTCGTCTATCGGTTCGCGGACGCCACTCCAGGACGGAACTGTCACTGCTGCGTATTTATTTCCATTGCATTAAGTGCATTTGCAGTGAGCAGTGTCATCCGAGGCTTCTTATGTCTTTATCTCTCGTTATTAGGTCAGATAAAGAGAGATACGAGCATTTTGCGCCACGCCACAAATTTTGGTTGCAGTGGCAGTTCCACTTATTAGTTACGACTTCCATGGTCGGCCATGGAGTATATTTGTATAAAGCACCGTCAAATTCGCATCCGCTAGTCGGCGCTGTCGTCGTGCACACTGCCATATCTCTAACACAAGTAGGAAATTCCTTTAATTCGTTTGGAGTGTGGAATGTGTCTTGGTAATAAAACTTAAAACTAAATAAGTACGACGACACCATTTTCAGGTTGGCTTGACTCTTGACAATGACGGTCATTTTGCTTTCCCGGCGATCGCAGCGCCGCCAATCGACCGGATTTCGTGTACACATTCGGAAGTATAAAGGTTGCGCTCCTTTACTTCAACCCTCCATAGAAATTCGGATGAAAAGTAGCCTATGTCATTCAAGAATAATGTCATATTCCTTTTTTATACAGCTGAAACGATTTGAAAAATAGGTTTACCTATTTCTGAGTTTATACAACGAAACAAATCTTCCCCCTTTATAATATTAGTATAGACAAAAAATACTTACTTTATGAGAAAGATGAGTATTATCTGATATACCAACTCAAGCCATGTACAGACGAGTTAATTAATACTTTTTTGGATCTTATAATAGCGAAGTAAGGTGCAAAAGTGATTATATAATGGTGAACTCGCCTCTACATATAGTAGTAGTAGTAGTAGTAGTACTACAGCCTATTTGCGTCCCACTGCTGGGCACAGGCCTATATAGTATTAACTTAATTATAAAACAGTGTAGGTATAAAGCAGCAACTTATAGGTCGTCTGTTGGTTTGAATTATAGTCTAGACATGGAAAAATCGCATAGAAAATGATATGATTCCCGCAATTACATGATTATTACTGACTAGACCGCCCGTAATCGGTAATCAAGCTGTATTATATGTTCACAAAATTATTTTAATGAAAATAGGTCAATAGATAGAGCTTATGAAAGCATCTTCAATAGCCTCGTTACGTTCCCAAGGTCGGAATAATACCTAGATAAATGTCATAATACTTCGTATTAATAATTTCTATCAGACGCAGTTTATTGTGAATTTAACTATTTGTTTGATAAATGAAATGGTACATGTATCACAGTACTTAATACAAGAAAGAACTCGCTACCGCTCGGGATTGTATTCTGGGTTCTTTCCCGTCGCTCTGGATTTGATCCGACGCCCACGGTAAAATATACCATATTGCTCCCTTGTCATACAATCTAATATTACCTCTATAACGTTTTTCTTTTGATGATCAGGGATCTTACTTACCTATCAAAGGTACTACTAAATTCAGAACGAACCTCTAGTTAGACTGTTTACGCGTTACATCCGATCTGACAACATATTAAGTAACTACGAGTATAATAACCCATTAACATTAATAAAAAAAGAAAAATCATTTTCATAATGATATACAGTGAAATCTTAACATCCAATGCAGTAAAATAGTTGTGCCTGAGCTAGGAAATTCCTGTGTTTCAGGCAAAAGGACTTACATAAGTATTATAACTTGTGTATAAACATTTTTTTATATATATCATTGGTATAGGCAAACGATTGCACAGCCCTCCTGATGGTAAGTGGTTACTGCGGCCCATGGACACCGAAATCCTATGATCCCCGTTAAGAAACCATAAGATTTCGAATGCGTTGCCTTCCCTGACGCCCAAGATGGAATGCCTCTGTGCCAGAAATTTCACCGGCTGCCTTAACCCCCTGCCCGAACACAACAGTGCGAGCACTGCTATTTGGCGGCAGGTTAGCGGAGGGACGGCGGTACCTCCCCGGAAGGACCTAGCACCAGGCCCTAAAACTAGCAAAACTACTAACAAACTTAATATCATTCATGTGGACGTACTTATACTAAGCTGTCAATGTCATTCCACGCAAAATGGCCAACGGATTTTTCAGTCGCGGCGTTCCACATTTTATGAGATGACGGATATGTAGGGTCCAGCAAAACGTTATGACGATATTTTAACCACAGTATCAGTTAAGTATAGATTCTAAGGATGTTTTACAGGTTTTTAACTTTTTTCGAGGTTGTAAAAAAGTTTCATGGCCCAGTATGATTTTATGGTGTGAGCGATAACCTCTATCCTATATTTTTTTTTTCTTTTAACCAACTCGAAAAAGTTTAAAAAACCTAAGGAAAACATGCTTAGTAGGTATCGATAGCTGAATCTGTGGGTAAAATATCGTCAGAACGTTTTGATTGACCCCGTATAAGGATAGTCCTACGGCTATTCCAAATCGTAATTTTATTGGTTCGGATTGGAGGTACAGTCAGCAGCAGAAGTAGATAAGCTGTCCCGGTGTTCAAAATGACCTACACACGACCTTATTCTTAAGACGTAAAGGGCGTGTGTAGGTCATTTTGAACACCTGGACAGCTTATCTACTTCTGCTGCTGACTGTAGTACCAAAAGCGCTCAACTCTTAAAACCTGTAAAATATTTCGCTACAGACATTGACCTATAATAACATATCCTGGACGAACAGTGCCTAACAGAATATGACAAAATATATGGAGCAAACTGATATTAGAAAATACGCTCCAATATGCCAATAACGCCTCTTTATAATGTGTCAAGATGAATATTTTATACTTAAAGTAAACCTGACACTATAAGGGTTGATATATTAAGTTGATTCATGCATAGTTGACGGAATCCTGGTCGTAAAATATGGCCGCCGAGCTGTCATTCCATACAGAAACGTCATTTTATCCCATAGTAAAATATTAAACGTTAACGTTAACTTTCACTGGCGGTTTGAATCAACTCACCCTAACACTTAAGTGTCAAATTTACTGAGCGCCAAACGGGTGCCCGAGTTGTTCGGGCACCCGTTTTGGCGGGCCAATTTTCTTCGGCTGATTGTGAATCCTTACTTATAAATAGATCAATGGCTACAGAGCTGCTACCTATATTCGTGTCACACTGAAATACCTTGTTATGTTTATGCTGACGAACGTCTGTATCAGATGGCATAAAAAAGCGGGTGAACCGCGACAGGGGAGTTGCATGCTCGCGAGTGCATTTACCTACCCCTTTGTATTAAGCCGGGTCTACATTGGCTGTGGCTTATACATCCCTTAAATATAAGTAGTTGGGCGAGCGAGCATTGCTCGGGTGAAAACAGCTACAAACGAATTTTCCCAAATATGAGAGACCTGGCTAGATCGATTTCTAACCCCAGTAAGCCCCTATAATCCAAATTTCATCGAAATCGTTAGATACGTTTTCGAGAACGCGATAACAAATATATATATATACATTATAAGTATATATAGACACGTGTTTTTTTTTCAAGTTCTGTTATTTCGTAAAACATAAGCCTACAAGGATTTTTAGGGTGGCTTGTCTGACAGAATTTCAAGATCAATTTGAACCCTACATTCCGCCTCCTCGGGGGATGCATTATATCATATATCATTGTTATCCCAAACTATGAATAACGAGCCTGTAAATACTTACTTTAGTGTCTATCACGCAGTTACAGGTTTCCACAACTTAGAAGGCCCGTGGATTAAGCAATTATGGACCCTGCGTCAACGGCTTAAGTGCTTTGCCGCGCGCCTTCTAAGTTGTGTCGTGCTGTACAGTTTTATTAAGCACTAGCACCTGCTCGCGACTTTGTTCGCGTGGAGTTCAGTATTCCCGTGGGAGCTACGACGATTTTCCGGGATATAAAGTGCCTAGCCGATATGTTACTCTACCCCCCATACCAAAGGACCCCGCAGCGAATGTACAGAAAACTAGCTTCTGCCCGCGACTTCGCCCGCGTGGAATTCGGTTATCGCGTTCCCGCGGGAACTATGCGTTTTCCGGGATAAAAAGCCTATGTCCATTCCCGCGACCCCAACTATCTCCATGCCTTACATCTCAATCGGTCGAGCGGTTGCAGCATGAATAGGTAACAGACAGACAGTTACTTTCACATTTATTATATTAATATGGATATGGATGGTTTTCAGCCAATTATACTGAAATTTTGGTATGCTCTTAGTAGATTTTTAATTCCTAATTAAAATGTAGGGCAAAGGGTTAGCAAAGTATTAAAATCAGTTAAGTAGATAATTCGGTGAAGGAAAACATCGTGAGGAAACCTGCACGCATCTGCGAAGTAATCCAAAGATGTGTGTGAAGTCCCCAATCCGCACTGGGCCCGCCTGGGGACTATAGCCCAAACCCTCTCGTGATGAGAGGAGGCCTGTGCCCAGTAGTGGGTTGCAAATAGGCTGTAGTAGTAGTAGTAGATAATACGTAAAAGTCCAAGTTAAAAACAAACTTTCAGGTTTACATTATATTGAACATAATATTTAATTAAAACCTTCACCGAGCATAATGTGACTTATCTGACATTTAAGCAAAACAAACAATAACCAGATGCTTTTGAAAGTCAAAAGAAATTAAACATTTCTCGTTGTTACACATGCGCAGTTTAAATTTGTACAGTTGTCGATTTCCGTTGAACATAACACGTATCGTATGAACCTACCTCTAAATACCTAGACGCAAAAATCAACATTGGTAAATTCTTTTTCCGACGTGAAAGAGTGCCAGTATGTGGCCAATTTGCTGAATAGAAATAGAAATAGAAAATCTTTATTTTCGATACTGTAACAATAAGTCTATAACTTATGATCTAAGAGAAAGAAATCTTACAGTAAACCGAAAAAAGGAGTCCACTCAGCAGTGTAGTCGAGGCACAGGGACCTCGACGCTGATTTTCAGTGGCTCCATAAAATAAAATAAAAGAAATAAAGACAGACAAATAAAAGTTACAATTGGCTATGGGTGAAAAATGACAATGTGCTCGATTATTTTTTGAGCAGTACTTCTTGAAAAAATCAATAATGTCAATAGTGTCAACACTTTTTTTCAAGAAGTAGTGCTGCATACTTGGACCAAGGAAACACCTTTATTTCAATCGTCATAACGCAAAACCAATTTATCTATTTATTTATTTATCTATGGCACGGAAAATTCTGTGATTTTTTCTCTTGATACGGAAGGTTATTCCTATCCTTAAAAGATAATCGAGCACATTGTCATTTTTCACCCATAGCCAATGGGGACTATCGTTTCTTTGCTCACCAGTTGGCGCCACTGTTGACTAAGGTCCAGAGGTAGGTATAGCTGTCAAAGGCGACTTTATAAGATCGGCGCCGAAACAAAGTTTTCAATCTTGAATCTTATTAAGTTTATTAATTATAAATAACTATCACCATATCGGGTAGCTATGCCGCAATGTTGTGCAGTTACGTTTTGTTTGGAAAAAAGTTTTTTTTTTCAAAGCGTTTACATTCATAGCCAAATAATTCATATTTGCGATAATTTCACGAAGGAGATCACTTTTCAACAGGTAAATTATAGTAGATTGTACAACAAGGGGCTAAAGTGGGCCATAATGCCACGAGTGCGAGGGAAAATATTTGCGAGGGGCATTATGGCTTTTAGCCCAGAGTTATACACTCTACTTTTTACTTTGACTGCGAGAAAATAAAACAAAGTACAAAATTAAAATTTAATTAATAAAAATTGAAAGTAGAATTGGTGCAGTTGTTAAGAGTCAAAGATATTTTTTTCCCTGGTATGTTTATGCGTGTATCAGTTATCGATTGAACTTGAGAGTTTTGGGTATTTACGTTTACTTCACGAAAACTGAAAATTATTGTGCTTACAAACAGAAATACACGACGAATTAACCGCGCTTGCAACTTTTTAAAGGGTCTTTTCTCGTGCACGTTTTGTTCCGCTCTACATAAATATGAGGTACTTTTTCGTCAGGCCATCTCTTTTCGAGAACAAATGGAGCATTCTCATTGGCCGATGGCTGTGTATGCAGCTGCAGCAGCGCAAGACGATCTCTGATTGGTGGTCTAATCCATGATTTCCCTAGGGCTTAAAACGATCACTTTAGACCCGCTTTGTGAAGCTATTATGACGCGCTTTTCGAGCAGGAGAAGTGAAAAAGAAATTATGATTTATATCACGAAGTCCGCCAAAACCAGGGAAAACTGAATGTTACTGGACCTTACGCGACACTAGCGCCTCTAGTGGCAAATTCACACGCGATAGCCCCCATTGAACTGTACGAGTAAATGGTACATTATTCAAGCTTGTACTGTTGGTAGAGGTGATGGGTGGTACAATAACAAGAATGCGGTGCTAAGATTGAGTAAGTAATGTCAGTATTAATCAGAAAGTTATAACAATAAATGATTGATTTGAATTGAATTGAATTCATCATCGGAATACGCATGTTACCATGCAAATGCAAGAATATTAAAGACTTCTGGAAACAAAAAGGAGATAATATGGTCTACAGGGTTTCGTAGAAAAAATGGCAAAAAACTTATAATTTCGTCATGCCTGTCTGTCCGTCCGTATGTCACAGCTAAATTTAAATTTCTATCCGAATTTAATACATTTTATCTGATAACTGAAAAATCAGGCTTTACCTACTAATAACTATTGTAAAAAACAATTCAGTGAATTAAATAACTAAAGTGAAATAGTAGATAACCAAGGGTTGAAGACCCATTTCAGCTGAGATATTTCTTCGAGGGTGTAAATGTGTAATTTCACCCGAGTTAAACACCCTAATTTTCCATCCGGCTATCTTTCCATGAAAATTGAACTTTCCGTACAGGAGAGATGAAAAGTAAATTAAATATGAGTCTAACTTTCAAACGGTCCACTAAGTCCATCGTAGAACTGTCACAATACAACAATTTTGATATCGGAAGTTTTCAGGACCCGAAAGCATGTGCCAAGGTTTTCATACGTATATAGTTGTGACTGGAAATTTTTTTTTTTATTGATTTTTAAAAAAACCGGCCAAGTGTATAGTGTTCCGAAGTTGACGATGCCTTTAGTACCTTTCTAAGACTGCATCTTAGCTAGGCTGCGGTATGACGCGCCCACCCGACGACGTCCCTGCCGCTCAGTAGGTAGTATGTATAATGGAATTTTACTTTTCCGTACCTACGCATTTTTGCTTGCTTGCAGTTAGTCGACTATGACCCGGAAAATTGTATAGCCTTCTTAGCTGTGATAGTTTTCCTTTCAACTGCGTTAAAACCACCATTAGCGGGGGGTGTACACTTGACTCTACCAAAAAATAGCAATTTAAAAGTTAAAATTTCACAAATGCATCGTTTAATCAAAAAATGGTTTTAACAAACCCATAATGTTTTTCCAACCTATTGAACGACACCCCACATCATGGGGTACGCAAGAAAAAAAAGATACATCCCCACTTTACGAGTAGGGGCCTCCCCCTACCCTAGAAAAAAAAACATGATTTTATTGTACCATGCACTTTGTCGGCGTAACTAATATATATTCATGCCAAATTACAGTTTTCTAGAACTAAGCATCTCCGAGCAATAGTGCGGACAGACGGACGGACGGACGGGTTCCTTGTGGACCTCGGAACCCTAAAAACGAGTGTTTATTACGTGGTACCTTAGATGTTGAACTACTCAGCAAGGCGGAGTACCGCCATTTTATGCTCTTGAATTTTGTCTTTGACTTTGGCGTATTACAATTCAACGGGCGCTTTTTTTACGTATAACCATGTATGACTAAAGGCCTGGCCCGACTTTGCACGTGTAGTAGTTTAACAAATTATACACCAAAACCTTCCTCATGAACCCCTCTATCTATTGTGAACACCGCTTCTGATCACTACTTTTTGAGTTTATAACGAACATACATGACAAACGCGGCGCGAATACGTAGTGATATTCAGAGGCAAAAGAGGCAAAAGTTCACTATAAGATTGTCATCAGCTTTGGGTCGGTTCACTTGAACCCGACTTTGCAGGCTGTAAGAGTTTGAGGTCAGTTTTTTTTCAGTTACAGATTCCAAACATGGTTATAAAGGGCCGCAAGTGTCACTGTAGTCTTAGAAATTGATGCCATAATCATACACGTGCAAACTAATTTTTCCCATCATCAGAACTGAACCAAATAAATATGAGACCAATCCACCTTTTGATTGAAAAAAAAAGAATCATGAAACCCATGGTTCCCAATTGACGGAGTAATCGAGGAAAGTAACATAAGTACCATAACTAAACATGAAAACACCTATATACTATATATATCACCTGATGTAATCATGTTTTATGCAAATTAAAGTGTCTGATTTCTGATGCCACAGATAGAAGATACACACACAGAATACGCGTCAAAGTAACCAACCCCTCCTATTTTTGCGTCGGCGGTCAAAACGGCCCGGAGACGTCTCATTTCTCATTTTCGACCTAAATACGGTGACATATTTAACACCCTTGCAGTTCGTTCACATTATGTCACTTTAACAGAACCCCCCCGGCTGTTGACTCGCCCAGTCTGGAGGGCGTTCCGGCGACCTTGCGACGCTCTACGGCGCCCTACGGTGTAGCGCCCACTATGTTTACGATGAAATTTAAGCCACCCTCTTTCATAATAACAGGGTTTGCAAAAGCAAAATACATTAATTAATCTGACCGGATTAATTCAGTATTTATTAATGTTACAACATCGCAAATTCGCATATATCGAAAAAAAATATAAATGAAAAATAAAAACCGCCTTCAAACTCCGACAGACTGCGATGTTAATGTCAAGTTCACTATAAGTAGGTATGATTATGATTTCTTTGATTCGGTTCACTTGACACCGACTTCGCAGTCTGTCGGAGCTTGAAGGCGGTTTTTATTTTTTTACAAAATAAATTCTTCTACACTTTCCAAACATTACTATAGAAATACATAAGTAACTCTGTAGTCTTCGAAATTGACTCCAAAAACAATGTGTACGTGCTATAACATTTTTAGGAGTTCCCCCATTTTTTATAGATCCCATCATCAGAACTGAACCAAATTAATATGAAAGTACCACCTTTCGAACAAAAAAAAAATTAAAATCGGTTCACTAACTATTTATTTTCGGTGAACATACATAAAAAAAAGATTCTGACGAATTCTGAACCTCCTCCTTTTTTGAAGTCGCTTAAAAGTCATTAGAGCTTTGCTTGTAGAGAATTTAATTAATGTGGACCTTATGGATAATGAGCACCGACGAGCTTGTGTGAGGGATGAATGTGGAGGAAGCGAGGGAGGTATCCACCCCCGCAGCCTATTTTGCGTCCCACTTCTGGGCACAGGCCTCCGCTCATCACATGGATAACTGACGACTGTTACTAGTACACCCCGTATGCTGCAAATAGTGATAAATAAACACGAAAAACTTTTAAATAAATAAATAAAAACCGCCTTCAAACTCCGACAGACTGCGATGTCGGTGTCAAGAGAACCGACCCAAAGAATTGATAATCATGATAATCATGTAGTGAACTTGACATTGACATCGCAGTCTGTCGGCGTTTGAAGGCAGTTTTTATTTTTTTATTAAAAAAAATTCGTACCCCCACCATACTTTGCACACAGTGAATAGGTTGTGTATTAGTATACGCCGTTTCTTATGTCACCAGCCTACTAGTCAGGCCGAGGCCACGGCGAGGCCTCGTGGCCGTTCAACTGGCCCGAAGGTTGTCCGCTACTTATTCCGATACTAACTACTTAACTAGGGCTCTCGCGGGCCGCGCGTACACGTAACTGAGAGATTACGTGGTCTATCTATTTACGATTATACTAATGCGAAGTCTATAAATGACGCGTCTGTGACTTGAAAATCTATTGCTAGTAATAAGTCCGTAGAAGAAGTCGCGTCTGAAACTTGAAAATTAAAAGAAACTATCAAGTCGTGTTGATTATATGTATAAACGATACATGAATAGAAAATAAGAACGATTAAAAAAAAACTATAGGCTTTAACCCCGCCGAATCTATTGGTCGGGTTTCGGGTTGGTATGGGGTAGATTTATAACACGGATCTACAAATAGGCTACTTTTTATCCCAGAAAAAAGCAGTTCCCGCGGGACCGCTTTCACCAAATTCCACTCTTAACAAGTTACGGGAAGAAGCTAGTTTTATAAATACATATTTGTCATCATGTCCCCGTCCAAAAAAGACGATTGAAATCCATTCATTTCGTTCAAAATCACTCAATGCGAAATACGATGCTACTTAACCTCATTAGTTACTTTAAACTTAAACTGACAGATGTCAAATGACGATTATTAGACGCCTTTCCGGCGGAGACAATAGGAGTGAAGAGAAGACGTAGATTCAAACCTTTCTCGGCATCGTAGACACGGTCACTACAAACTGAGCCAATCCAGCCGTCAAAGTCAAACGTTTATAGCTACAGAATCTTACACAAAATATAAGTTAAAATGTTTACATGAAACATCAGCAGGCCTAAAATGAGAAACGTAACACCACCAATATTATCGCACAGACGAGTCTATTCGTTACCGACCCCCCGAAACTCCCAGATTCACCCCCCTTACCTTGCATCTGTCAAAAGTCCGCGTCGACCCGTAACGTTCACTCACCTTTCTCTCCTGAGGGTCGCAGCCCACGCCTTCCCGCCCCTTCCAACCCCAGCGTACCCAGGACCTAGTCTGGAACGCAATGGAAACCTTTAGAGGTAGACAGGCGACTACAAAGAAAGCTGATCTATTTTCATAAGGGCATACTCGTATAACATTCTGCGTGACATTGAGTTGACATGTAGATAGACACTTGAGACGTATTTTTTTTCAATTGTGCATTTTTTTCGCCCAAGTGAATTCTCTTACGTCTTGAAAGTATGTACATTTTATTTTGAGCTGTTTTTATGAAATCAAATCAAATCAATTATTTATTCAGCATATTGGCCGCATTGGGCACTTACACATCAGAAATGAATTTACCAGCGCTTTTTAGACCCATTTCTTGAGAAGAAGCGCCGCAAAAAACTCAGCGTAAGGCCTAAATTGGATTATGCAATCCAGTGCCAAATAGTTATATAAGTTATACCTACATGATACGATGTCGCGTAGTATCGTGGAAATCTACGTCGTGAACCGTAAGAGATGTACGACACGATGTTGCATCGCCAGTTGCAAGGTTAAACCGTACATTTTGTGGCTATTTACTAAAAGAATAATAAATTATATCTTCTTTTTTCCATTACAATCTTTCCAGCCTCCAAATTCAAAGTCATACGTAGGTAGTTAATTGAGAAGAAAGAAGCAGTCTGGATTATCAACTTAGCGTGACGCAAACGACCCCATGATTTTCAGCTACGTTCTAAAATTGAAGAGATGTTTACCGATCTTGATTTTCGAGCCCTATCTATTGAATTGATACTACAATGAGACCTGAAGGTAGTTGCGAAGGTTGCCTAAGACACCGGGTCGGCGCCCGCTGTAGGACGTCCGTCTGGCGCGCAATATGCTCTCACAACCCGGGACTAGCGCCCTACTGCGGATTTCCACGCAACTGAAAAATATTATTTCATTGCAATGTGTAAAGTGGAATTTACAACCACGACAGCCTCTTTGCGTCCCAGTAGCCGAGCATGCCTCCTAAGGGTTTGGACTACGAGTAGAGAAAATTCCCACTAAGTTCTATTTGTTGTTCTATCAATTCCACGAATTGTTCTTTTTCCTTAGTTGAACTATTTTCTTTACTTAAATAGTTTTGATTCTGAAATGAACATTTGTGATATTGCCGCCATTAAATGTGTTGTATTTCCCATTCGTGGTTGGATCCATTCGTATTTTGAATAACTGTAGCTAGTAGCTACCGGGTTTTAGTGTACCTACCTGCCTATTAAAAATTAGTCGTCCTGCATAAGCCCATATTTACTCCCTTACCTTTTGGTTTGACACATATATCATAATATTGCCATCAACAGACTTTTCGACTTCTTTATTATGTTACGCGAAAGTTTCCCGAGAAAAACAACCCGAATTTATAGGCTGCATCCCCGGATTGTCGGAGCCGGGGCGTCCTGCGTACCCTTGACCCGGGCGTACCCGGGTCGAGAGGTCGATCACACATTTATAGCCAGGATCAAACTGGGAAAGTGAAGCGCGCACTTTATGAAATTCGCGTTATTACAAATTATGAAATATAATTGAAATGTCTATTGTTGTTGTGAGAAAAGGATTGTTAAATGATGTTATCGATAGATATTATTTGACATGTGTGTTTCATTATTGTACAGCCGGAACTGTTTTGTTAAGTAACTAGGTAGTTATTTTAAAATTCAAATCACTTTGGCTACGACAGTCGTAGCCCCGCTACGGCGTGTAGACGTGGTGGTATGTTTTCTATACGTATGTATACACCAGACACCTGATTCGTTTTTGTTTTAAATATCCGCCACCACCACCAAAACAGCCTATTTACGGCCCATGGCTGGGCACAGGCCTCCTCTCATCCCGGGGAGTTTGGGCTTGGTCCCCAACCCCACGCCAGCTCAATGTGGATAGAGGACTTCACACACATCCTTGAATTGAGTTTTTTCCTCACGATGATTTCCTACATAAAAAAGCTCATTGGTAAATTAAAATTGAATTTCGCACATAAATAAAATTACAGTGGTGCGAGCCGGTCGGTACCTATATCAAAAGTTAGTAAATAGTCGGTTTTTCTTTTTTCAAAAATCGAGTTATTAAACAGATAAGTAAGTTTAATTTTAAGCTTTTTAAGCTTTGATTTTTATAGTTTAGTGGTAAAAACTCGAAAATTCTAACGTTACATAATTATACAGCATGGAGATACCGAAGGTGGGTAAGGAGGTAGCCGCCCTTATAGTTTCCTGACCATTCCTCGCCATACAATATGCCCTGGATCAGAAGCTGGATTCTGGAGACTATACTATATTCTATAATATAGTATAGTTTATATTTGACTTGACCCTATGGTCAAGGAAAGCGTTGTGACGATATTTTACCCAAAGAATCGGTTATCGATTCTAAGCATGTATTTTAGATTTTTTTTTTGGTTGATCGCTCACACCAGCAATACCATACTGCGCCATCCAAAAAAAAATATTTTACCACGGTGATATCTATAAAATTAGATGACATCCTCTGAGTAGCCGACAAAATGTACATAAATAGTGGCTAACGAAATAATTTGAGTAGGAAGTTAACTATACATGTGCATTTACTTATGTTAGGTTCAACAGCTTAGTCTGACTACCCAAGTAGAAGTTCAGTGCACTTTCGACACAAGCCATTGGGGGGGTCACCCCCCTGCATAAAGTAACGGATTCATACACTTTATACATATAAGCTTGCATTGTACATTTCCTAGTTAAAATAAAAGGGAAAATATGTACGTTTTCTCTTTGTTGCAAGCATAAGCTGTGAATTCATTAATTAGTATGAATTACTAGATTTATATGTTTGGTAAGTTGAATGAGAATAATTTACTTGTTTATGTTAGCGGCTTCGTCCGCGTGCAAGCCGGTCAGTGTTCCCGCGGGAAGTATGCCTTTTTCTGGGATAAAAATAACCTATGATTTCGTAGTCGTTTTGAATTGTGAAGGGGCGGGACTTCCTATAGATTCAATCTACCATCAAGGCAAGGAAATGTATCCGGTCCAAGCGGAGAACTATGTTCACGTAACGAGAAAACTAAACATACTCGTACTCTAATGACACAGCAACAGAGTCGTATACATATTTTGACGCTTTTGCACTGTACGTATATATGCCCTTGACTGTACTATTTGATTAGCATTATCTATTCTACTCTTCAGCATACGAAAGAGATCAGGATGAAAATAACATTCGAATTTAAAACAAGCATTTTGTTTTATATTACGTCCGATTCCTTCATAATGTTTATTTAATTTTTACGTTTAGTCGAGGGTCGATCGAGGCTTACCTGCCATGATGTAACTAAAACCTGAACAAATTGGAGATAAATATGTATATATACTAGCTTCTGCCCGCGACTTCGCCCGCGTGGAATTCGGTTATCGCGTTCCCGCGGAAACTGCGTTTTCCGGAATAAAAATAGCCTATGTCCTTTCCCGCGACCCCAACTATCTCCATGCCAAATTTCACCTCAATCGGTCCAGCGGTTGAAGCGTGAAGAGGTAACAGACAATTAAACAAGCAATATGTATGTACTCGTACCTATATAACTAGTCTCATATCTAGGACAATTCATTTTTAGGTATTATCATTATAACCCGAGCAAAGTTGGGTCGCCCAGGTACTACCATTAAAAAGTATGAATCTCACTAAATGTAACTCGATATCCGAAATTACTTAATCAGAATTGACTGAACCTATCTGCGTAACCGGTGAACTACCCTAAGGTTGGAGTCACCTTGCCGTGGCTACGAGCCTGTGTCCGGGCAAAGAGCCGTCGACCCCAGAATTGGGCTTCCACCTACCCCCACTTTGGGGCCTTATTAAAGGTTACGTCTTCTTCGGGGGCATTTTCCGTAGTGACGGAGTTGGACCTACCGCGTCTCTTGCGAAGGGAGCTTTCGTCTCATTCCATACTATATTATAAATGCGAATGTGTAAGTAACTGTGTCTGTCTGTAACGTCTTAGGGTTTTCGTCCACGGCGACTTTTTATAGCAATGCTGCCGCGCTACTCATATTTACTATTTGATGGAAAAAAAAGGATAGCGACATGAGTAGCTTGGGGTAGCATCGCTAGAAAAAGTCGCTCTGGAGGAGGGCTCTTAAACCGCATGACTGATTTAGATGAAATTTGGTATTTAGATAGTTGGAGTCCCGGGGAAGGACATAGGCTAATTTTTACCCCGGAAAAACGCAGTCTCCGCGGGCACGGGATCACGATTCAAATGGGCTGCTCTGCTATGGTCAATATTTCAGAAATATGATGGGAAGGTAATGGCATAATGACTCAAATGTATGTATAATAATACTTACATATAATATACATGAATATTGTTTTACCGTAAACTAGATCTCTTGATGTCTCTATATGTACCTACCTACCTACATCTGTTTGAAATTTACGTTTTTAACATTAACAGTATCATAGAATAAGTAAGGTAGGTAAACCTAGAATGACATTAACCTTCTAAATCAGCGTACTCCCGAAACTAAGTGTTATGTTATATGCGATAATAGATGTCGCTGCCTAGGTATTATAAAATGGGCATTTTTACTTAATCTTGTACCCCAATTAGTGTAAATGTCAGAAAAAAATTAAGACCGTGTCAGTTTTGTGACCATCATTAAGCATCAAGTTTAATGGAATTATAAATTTTCATATGATTTATAAATTGCTTAATGAATAACCTTTAAAAACACCGAGAAAATAGTTAGCTTTCATATGAATTTCGTTCTTATTTGTGGTCACAAAACTGACGCGGTCTTAATTTTTTTCTGACATTTTCACTAATTGGGGTACAAGATTAAGTAAAAATCCCATATATTAAGCGCTTCCCGGATATTCCTCACATACCTATAGATACCTACCCACAGAGCTTTTCCGATGTAGAGATCTTCTACTATCTAAAGTCCCACGCTTTCACATTTCAAAACGCTTCAATGTATTTAAAAAGCACCACCAACACTCTCATCACATGTGTGCGTACTGAGACAATCATCAACTATGCGTTGAGAGTGTTGGTGGTGCTTTTTAAATAATAAAAACAAAATTGAAGCGTTTTGAAGTGTGAAGGCGCAGGACTTTAGATAGTAGAAGATCTCTACACAATGAAAGGAGATTGTCAGTCTACCTTTATATTAGGTCCTTACATATGAAATTGGCGTTTGGCGAACTGGCAACTTTGATTCAAAATATGTGGCGTTCGGCTAGGAATTCCAAATTCAAATTTATTTCAAATTTAAGACCATGTATTTCTGTGTTCGAATTACGAAATTTATTTGTTATCGCGTCATTTGTTTTTCTTTCACATCGTTCTGTTCACAATATGGAGAACTTAAAATATCGCTATATTTACGAATATGAGTTTCACCTCGGCACTAGTGCTGCAGAAACGGCTCGTAGGATTAACAATGCGTATGGGGAAGCTACTGCAAAAGAAAATACGGTACGTTATTGGTTCCAACGTTTCCGTTCTGGAAATTTTGACCTACAGAACAAGCCTCGTGGACGGCCGGAGACACAAGTTGATAACGAAGAATTAAAAGCAATTGTGGAAGCAGATCCATCGCAAACCACGTCAGAGTTAGCGGCAGGCTTCGGTGTGAGTGATAAAACCATTTTGATTCACTTGAAACAAATTGGAAAAGTGAAAAAACTTGAAAAATGGGTACCGCATGAATTGAGCGACGCAAACAAAGAAACACGCGTCGAGTGTTGCGTTTCACTTCTCAACCGGCACAATAATGAAGGCATTTTGAATCGTATCGTTACCTGTGATGAAAAATGGATCTTGTACGACAACCGGAAACGTTCTTCACAATGGTTGAACCCAGGTGAACCAGCCAAATTCTGCCCGAAACGAAAGTTGACTCAGAAAAAGGTACTGGTAAGTGTCTGGTGGACTAGTGCCGGTGTCATCCATTACAGTTTCTTAAGATCTGGGCAAACAATCACGGCTGATGTGTATTGTCAACAATTGCAAACGATGATGGAAAAGCTAGCCATTAAACAACCCAGACTGGTCAATCGATCTAGCCCACTGCTACTTCAGGACAACGCTCGACCACATACGGCACGTTTGACGGCCGCAAAACTACGGGAGCTGCGACTGGAATGTCTTCGACACCCACCATACTCCCCGGACCTTGCTCCAACTGATTACCATTTTTTTCGGAATTTGGACAACTTCATGCAAGGAAAAAAATTCAATTCTCACGAGGCTGTCCAAACGGCCTTCAAAGATTTTATTGATTCTCGCTCACACACTTTTTTTAGTAAAGGAATCAATGAACTACCTTCGAGATGGCAAAAGTGCATAGATAGCCATGGTACATACTTTGACTAAATAAAAAAATAGTTTCATAAAAAAAAATCGTTTTCATTTCTGCCATATGAAACGCCAATTTCATATGTAAGGACCTAATAATTACCTTGTTTCTTGTAGTATATTACAACAGAAATCTTCCTTGTTATAAATATTCGTGTACCAAAGGTACTTACTCTTACGTTTATTCAGGGCATATTAGCGTAGAGCAAGGTAGTATACATATTGACTCAGTCGGTATAAGTACAATGCGGGATCGAATATCGTGTAAGGATTCCGTACTTTATAGCACGATACAACTTAGAAGGCGCGCGGATTGAGCAATAACAGACTCTGTGACAACGGCTTAAGTGCTTCGCCGCGCGCCTTCTAAGTTGCGTTCTGCTATACTTTGACGTACATACTTATATTACTATGGACTTTTCCCGAGACTTCCTCTGCGTTTACTAGGACTAGGGCCTCAATTCAGGGCGCAAAAGGGATTCATAGGGAATCTATAGGGAACGTCAAAAGGTCAGTATTGAAACTGAACTTTATGAAATCCCTCTTGCGCCCCGAATATACCTAATTTGCTATAATATATTCCGACTTCTACACAATCTGTGTTACTAATGTCATCCAAATTTTTTGTACACGTTTTTTATTGAGTACCTAAATATAAATAACATAGATATACTCGTATTTAGATCTAGACCTAATACAATGGGATAATTTTGTACCGACATTCCAACGGGATTGTTTTTCAAGGGTTTATGATTTGTGTATATTAATAAAAATTAAACATACATTTACTGACTGACTGACAGACAGTAAAATGTATGTATAATTTTTATTCAAAAATTCAAAATTCAATCATTTATTCAGCAAATTGGCCACATAGGGGCACTTTTACACGTCAGAAAAGAATTTATTATTAGTAAGGGGTTTTTATTATTATAAAGGTTTTTTTTTTCATTTATTAAGGGCGGGAACATTTTTATCGTAAAGGCAGACAATATTACGGCATGTTTTATAAATGATCTATGTTAGGGATCCCTAATTTGGAACCCAGGAGAGCCCGAAGGCAGGTTTTAACATATATTTGCGAAACTTGTATACAATGTATATTAATTATCTGCTGCCTATATTAGTTTCTGAAAAAATATAACACAAGTGTGCTTGTCCACGTGGAAACTCGAGAAACATACTTTTATAGGTACAGTCGAGTTCGCCAATATATACACACTTTTGCACCTTACCACGTTGTAATAAGGTCCAAAAGTGTACACATATTAATGAACTCGATTGTACATACTTACAATTAAGAATTTAAATTTAAAACTAACATGAAAATTTCCTTTATCCATACTTCATTTTATTCACAACATAAACCACAGTAGCTAAATGTTAAAGTGTGTTTGTTTGTCCTTCCTTCACATCAAAACAGCTGTGCCGATTTTGATGAAATTTTGCTACGGAGGTAGTTTTACACCCAGGAAATAGTGGATACTTTTTTCCGATCTTTCCATGGGAATGGGTTTTTTCACCATTCAAACCTGTTTTTCAACAGCTTCTATAACTATGTTAGTATATACCTACCTTACCTATGTAAGTATCTATAGTACCATCGTGTTTGCAAATTGTCGCAAATCTACGTGGGACGTAGTTGCGTGCAACGGCTAGTACAACAGAACCTTAACTATTAAAAAAAAATATTACTCAACACAAACAAGACATAACACCTAACACTATAAATTTGGCATCCCTACACACACACTCGCAGTCTCCCGTCTCTACACGACCCGTCCGTATACAGCACGCACACATAGAAACGTTCACACAGACGCAGCACCCACACACTGGCAATCGTCTAGACGGCTTGCTAAGACGTTTTTCCGGGCTCGACTTTCGGCAGTTGGATAGGTCACGGATCGTGTTGTCCCACTCTAACGCGTCGATCCATCCCTATATACGAACAGACCCACCCACGCGCTTGAAACGCGACTCTAACGTGAACAAAGACAGCTTATTTTCAAATGGTACGCGATCCAGGTATGAATTTCGCTTTTAAAGCTCGCGCCGTGTAAAACCGTAAGGTAACAAGTCACGCGAGCTTCGTTGGAATTAATACTGTAGAGGGATGTATATAGGGTTGTTCAGAGGAGTCAGGACCTTCTAGGGCCCAACGTCCTTGGGCGACTATACCAGGACGAATTAGTCTAGGGAATAATAATTTATGGAAATGTACAATACATAAGTACATGTTACTGTTGATTTAGTCTGGTATACAAGCACCGTCTAGGATAAATAGATATAGTAGGTATTGTATGTTCGTCGCTTACCTATACATACATACGCATATACCCATAGATGTAAATAATATAGACCCGGTCTAACGTACACGTAATATGTCCCCACTTCCACGGTGTCCAATCCAAAGTTCTGTCACCGAGCGTGCGTGACAATAAGCGTTTTTAAAAAAACTTTTTTCGAAACTGTTTCTCAGTATCTAAAAACTCGTCTCGATGTTGGAAAAATGTGAAACAGCTTTAGTGTCACGATACAAGTTTAACTTTGGATTGGACACCAATGAAGTGGGGAAACATGACATGTATCTACGTTAGGCCGGGTCCATACGAAGTATTATTTATGTCTATGCATATACCTATTACGTACTTATCTTGAAATTAATAATTAATGTATGTAAAGTTTTCCTAGCTATAAGTATTTTTAAATTCATTTATTTATAAAAGAAAGAACGGAAAAGAACGATTCACTTACAAACCATCTCAGAAACGGCTCTAACGATTTGGATGAGGAAAACAGGGGTTTTCTGGGGCGGAAATCGATCTAACTGCTGGTTCCATACCTTACCTACTCAATTTAATAATTTACATATCTATGAGAGAATCATTAAATGATTCTCTCATAGATAAGTAAAGTTTTTTTCAAGGACCTTCAAGGTATTTTCATACTCATATTTAATAACTAGGTAAATCCTGTTAGACACTAGTTTGTCGTTTTTTGAGAGAAGCTCTCTCTCGCTCTCACTCGTTATGATATGTTCTCTTTAAAGAGAGACGGGGGACCCGATTGGCAGGTCCTTCGATGAATCATTGTGCCCTTATATGTTTAGTACAAGCTTTTGAACGCGGTTTCGCTCGTCTTTTTATGCATCGGGAAAAGCTTCTGGGTTAAAGATACCTTTCTGTAGTACAGTCAGTATCACAAGTACCTACCAGTACAGTACAGTTCGACTTGAAAATGATCCATACGCTCCTATTCTTTAGGCAAATGTAATCTTGATTTCCGATTTATAAGATGGACTAGAATCCATAATAGTATTTATTAACAGCCTCAATAATGAAATAATAAAAATAATAACAAACTAATGAAAATAAATAAAAATCGTAAATCTAATTATGACATCTCTTCATACGTGTAGACAGTGAGCTCTTTGCCTACAGCCCACAGCTTTCCGAAATGCAAAAAAAACCGCAATATGTACCTACGTAGAGATCTTCTACTATATAAAGTCCCGCGCCTTCACATTTCAAAACGCTTCAATTTTTTATTATTATTTAAAAAGCACCACCAACACTCTCAACGCATAGTTGGCTGTCTCAGCACGCACACATGTGTTGAGAGTGTTGGTGGTGCTTTTTAAATACATTGAAACGTTTTGAAATGTGAAGGCGCGGGACTTTAGATAGTAGAAGATCTCTACTTTCTTCGAACCAAGCAACGAGTTACAAGCAAGTGTTTTATCCTCTATGTAATCTGTAGCATAGGTAACATAACTGATATACATATGTATATTGGTCTTCCTAGACACCCCCCACGTCTGAAGGTCAAATGGGCTACCCGGTAGGTTGTTCACCCCCCACACACACAGACACAAGTACAGCGACGCGACTACACGTTACTCCCTCTGTACTGTGTATATATACTGTGTTCGTGTGCGTTGGAAACCGTAACAAAGCAACCTATGATACCTACCTATATAATAGTGCATGAGAACTTATTATATCATGAAAAAAACGTATGTACAAGTGGTATTTTTTAAACAAAAATTTGTAATGAGAAATTGACATACCTAAAAAAAATTCAAGTGACTTTTTTTGTTGTATTTTCAACCCTTAAGACAGTTTATAGAGTTGAAAATAGACCAAGTATCAATTACAGATACAACGTTTTTCCTCTGCACTGTAGTGCCTATAGAGCTTCGACGTTTTTCCGTGTGTTGCGTGCCGCGGAGTATGAAATTCTAAAGTGTTTCCCATCTCTCTCTGCGTCAGAATGCGTGACAGTGACAAGATATTCAAAAATCTCATAGGTAATATTTTTTTCCGTACGTGCAAATGGTGGAACTATATTATGTATTAGTACCTAACGAATTACGCTATTGAATAGTAAGTGGTATACAAAACTCACTGGATATGATACAAAATACTTACTAGTAGGGTCGTACGTAGCAGGTGCTAACAAACAGCTAGACGAGACACTGGCGTCCAATTTCTATTAAATACTAGCAGCCCGGCCCGGCTTCACACGGGCAATAGACCATCAAATGACACACCAAAACCTTCCTCAAGATCTCTACTATCTGTTACTAAAAACCGCATGAAAATCCTTTCAGTAGTTTGAATTTATTGCCGCGATGTGTTAGGGGGACCAATAATTTATAATATGTAAGTACCTAGGTAATTTAAGCCTTCTAAGTTGGGTAAACCTGTAGTGATGCTCCATTATAACCGTAGATTTATAATTTTGCTATAACAATTTGACGGAAGAAGAATTTGTCTCTCAATCCTACGGTGACTGCGTGTTCCTGAGCTGTCAAACAGTTGACAGCTGTTTGACACTGTCACACCTCTGTCAATCGGGTAACCGGATGACGCCAATGAGTAACTTTTGAATGGCAGACCATTTTTCAGAAACATGCCCTGTACCTTGTTTTTATATAGGTAGGCAGCTCTAAAATATTTGAGCCACTTTCGTATTGGGGTAGGTAATACGGAAAAAAAATCGGAATTTTTAACAAATACCCACAGTTTTCGTATCCTATTAAAACCTAAAGCTTTTGACTGGATGGTATTGTCGTCTGTTTTAAATTTTATAAAAATTACATTAAACAAAATCTGTGTTTAATTTTTTTCCGTGCTGTATAAATAATGAAATTACCTATCCATCATAATATAGGATCATACACTATGTTCAAGTGAATGAGTCTTGCTTCTCGCTCGTTGTGCAGTGATACAAGAGTCGGTCTCGCTCTACAGAATGCAGGTTTCACTATAGGCACGCTTCATGATTCTCATGATGATAATAATATCGGCAATAAGATCCGTGCCTCTCAGAAACTGTTCTTATTAGGTACTATTTTTCACTATTGTGTACTGCTTTAATTGTTAATACGACCGCGCTAGATTAGGTACTGTAGTGACATGTTGAAAAGCATATTTTTGTAAAATTTAAAATATACGTTCACCCCGCAGTGAATACTGTTAATTTTAAAAAGATCGAAGTACAAGTATGTATGCGGAATAATTTGGCGTCAGCCGCGCAATGCATAAAGGGTCTAGGTACATACTTATAGTACCTATGTTGTAAATTGTAAATGAGTAGCCACACAGCCTGATATTTCCAATGTTAAAATATTCTCTTCAACCTTTGTCCACTCAATGCTGCACTCCAATCCTTCTGTACCTTGTATTATTAAATATGACAACTGGGATCTAGTTGGTAAAAAAAAAATTTTTTTCGAGTTGGTAAAAAAAAAATTGTATATGGGATTAGTTGTGTGAGCGACGCTTGAATCCTATACAAAATATTTTTTTTTACAAACTCGAAAAAAATTAAAAACCTATACAATATGCTTAGAATCGATAGCCGATACTGTGGGTTAATTATTTGCCATATTTTTTGACCCACCATGTATAGTTATTAATTAACATCGATTCAACAATTTATGTTTTCTCATTAGCAATAAGTAGAATACTGTATCGGATTCACTATATTTATTTATAACTAGCTTCTGCCCGCGAATTCGCACGCGTGGAATTCGGTTATAATCACGTTCCCGCGGAAACTGTGCGTTTTTCCGGGATGTAAAGTAGCCTATGTCCTTTCCCGGGACCCCAAATATCTCCATGCCAAATTTCATCTCAATCGGTTCAGCGGTTGAAGCGTGAAGAGGTAACAGACAGAGTTACTTTCGCATTTATAATATTAGTACCTTGTTACTGCTATGATAAATAAGTATATTAATAATATATTTCTGTCTTTTTCCAGGTAAGTTGCAGATAAACTGCTGTGATTGGTGCTGTGAGTACCTACTATCTAATGTTAAGGTTAAGTTGCGATCGATGAAAAGTAAGTACAGTCGATTTCATTAATATGTGCACACTTTTGGACCTTATTACAACGTGGTAAGGTGCAAAAGTGTGTATATATTGGCGAACTCGACTGTACCTAATACGTTTTCAAAAGGAATTTTACTAACGATAAAATCATATTACAAAACATTTTTGTTTAACTATTTTTACTTTCTTACTTAAGACTGAAATAATTAAAATTTATATTGCATATTATATAAAACACTTGACAACACAGTGTTCAATTACTTTAATAATTGAATTCTAAAAACGTCCCAAATAAGAGATTTTAATTAAATAATAAATATCTAGTATAAACTAATAAATATTAAGTCTTTAAAAGTAAGAATTTATAACGTTGTCTATAACCTAATACATTAGCCATAAACTGGAATAGTAAAATGTTAATACGAGGTATTAATTTCTAATATTTTGCTATTTAGTTTAGGTCATATTACCTATTATATAGTCCTATCTTTCGATCAGGTGAAATATTGGCCACATTTAATCATCATCACCATCATTTCAGCCGAAAGACGTCCACTGCTGGACATAGGCCTCCCCCAAGACGCGCCACTCAGACCGGTCCTGTGCCACTCGCATCCACCGCGTTCCCGCGAAAATTAATGGCTGCTTATATTCCATTTAAAAGTTTCTTCTGATATTATAAGACTGGTTACTTACGAATATGCATTTTTTCCATATAATCATAACCTAATATTGTTATAGGTACTTAATTAATATAACTACTATAGTAGGAGAGATTCCTAAATCGACATATGATAGCTGGAGACCCCCGTAGAACCTAAAAACGTATTACTCACATCTACATATAAATGAAACAACTTATGACATTTAGAAGACCGATGACGTCCTATATCCTTTATTGTTTAAAACTTGTGATATATTTTGTTTCGATTTCTTGACATTTTCGTATGTCGTTCGAA
Source organism: Aethes cnicana (assembly GCA_963971205.1). Lineage (NCBI taxonomy): Eukaryota > Metazoa > Arthropoda > Insecta > Lepidoptera > Tortricidae > Aethes > Aethes cnicana. The sequence goes on from OZ020272.1 coordinate 29,229,136, forward strand.
TATTTATATACAATTTAAATTAGATTATGTAAAAATAGATACATAATAAAGAATAATTTATCACTCCCTTTTATATTAATGTTTTATTATAGCCGACGATCGTATTTAAAGTATGTCACATTACTATTATTTATACATTTTAAATAATCGTCGGTAAAAATCGATTTCTCTTGAAAATCGCTTAATGCGAACTACGATACAACTTAGCCTCATCACTATATTTAAACATCAAATAACAAACGTCATATGTCGATTTAGGAATCTCGTCGTACTATAGCATACAGGCATTGAAACTTATTCCTCAGGGAAGGTGTTAATTCGCATTTTTACACTTATGATTCGGTTTGCTCCCAGTGACCACTTAGATAACATTATGCGGCCGTCTGCTCATTTATATACGAAATAAAAACATACGTTTATATGCACATATTTTATATCCATGTTTACAATCATCTCAAATCGTGTTATCACCCGCCGCGTTATCATGCCATACTAGCAAGGCAGGTGGGCGTGTATTTGTGTGCGGAGTGCAATGCAACGGTGTGCATCCTAACTGCGTCTGTGTGCATTCAAGAAAGCGCATACTGGTACGGTCGGGTAGGCAAGGGAAACCGGCTGAGGTGCACACGGTATCAGCGTCTTGGAAGATATATGCGGTGGGAATGTAGCTTGAGATATTGCAGGAGATTTTTTTTAGGTAAAAAGGGTTGATTTTGAATATTTCATAAATCAGATCTCCTTGCTTTGGTAGTTTAGGGGTGGTAAAGCAAATGTAAATGTAAATTATGAAAAAAATTACAAATGTCATTCCAAAAACATTTACATTTGCATATAAAAATCGATAAAAACTGTTTTTGAATGTCGTAATATACATAATGTACATATAAGTGAAGGCTCATTCTCAACTTAGCTTCAGGTTCCACAGATATCCTTATATTTTGCGTCGCTGTTGCTCGACATATTTTTATTGACGAAGACTCCCGCCAAGCTCCCTGTCTTTTTTACATCCGCCACCGTTTGCCATAGACTCTTCTTTCGCCTTTTGTCTTTGTCGGTGTCGCCAGTTTTACCTCATGATGTTAGCATAACTTAACTCGAACAGGGAAATCGCTAACATAAGTACATAGTATTACGCCACTAAGTTGTGCACATTATACGTACAATATTATTCGAAACCTTTTTTTCTTCAAAACGGTTACTAAGTAAATTTTATTTTTAAATTTCTAGCACAGCATGTGTTGAATTTCATGTTATTAATCTACCATCTTACCTCCTTAAGAGATGTTTCTAGGATGAGAACTAGGTGTATTTTCCAGGTTCTCAAACTTTCGTATTTATTTATATTGCCTATCTTCAGACGTATCCGCGGACGCTGCCTCGTGCGCGCACGCATCTAAACTTGAAACAGTTCCCGCGCCATAGTTACCCAGTTTCCCTTTCGAACGGGAAAGTCGCCGAGAAAAAACTGGAGAAAAATGACTGTGCCGTCATACACAGTCATTGCTGCCATAATAGTGGTTTCACATTGACTGGAGATATTTAATATCATCATAGAAAAAATAGTAAACTCTGAATGACAACCTTCATAGAAATCAGCGTACGTCCGAAATAAGTGTTAAATGCGATAACAGATGTCGCTGCCTTGGTAGCCAGTATGGGAAGCGCCCCCGGATATTCTTTTGTAGGCTTGTTAGGCTATTCTGATGTACGCCGCAATATAAGGATATTGTCATGTCAGTCTATATAGTTAGGTACTTTGTTTCTCATATTATCCAGTATTAATGAACAGTTACTATGTCTGAAGAAAGCGTCTGTTATTTTTTGAAGATGAACATTTTTCGGCGGGTTTTTCTTATGCTCCTCATGTAGAGATTCATAATTCAAATCCATGTACCTAACTAGTATCTTATAGACCTTATAATACGTGCTTACTACATAGTAAGTATAGTATGTACAATATATAAGGGTATGTACAAAAAAAAAAGACATAAAACTTTTGACAAACTTATTTTTGGGCCTCACCTTCGGTTCGGGCCACAGAAACCTGCGATCTGGGACATTTACGAATTCACCACCTTAGGTCTGTAATGTACTATTATCGAACACCACACATTCAAGGAACAGTACAGTACAGACAGAGTGATATTTGAATTAACTTAAGAAAGACTGTTAATTAATAATTTTATTATGTTGCACGTGTATGTAAAAAAGCAACTTTCGCGTTTATTACAAACGTACGGCGCCGGGGAAAACGGCAAAGAATTTCACTGACAAGAAAAATACTGAGAGCGAAATGTGTAAACAACCGTGTGCCGGAGCGTCGGCGAAACAAGCGATGGATCGTTTACTTACTGTGTTCGATTTACTATACATTGTGCTGTATGGGCAGCCGAGACTACTGGTCGTAGAAAGCTGAAATTTGGCATGTAAGATTTCTTGGGGAACGTAGGGGAGCACTAAGATAGGATTTCCTGATTTTCCCACGGAAACAAGATATAACATTATATTTTAATTAACGTAGTCGCGGCAACAGAGTTTTATTATAAAGCTACTAGCTGACCCAGCGGACTTCGTACCGCGCTAGATATGTTTTTCGAGTGGGTATGAAAAATAGCTTACGTCCTATTCTCAGACCTACTGAACATACACACCAAATTTCATAAGATTCGGTCGAGCCGTTTCGGAGGAGTTTGGTTACAAACACTGTGACACGAGCATTTTAGATATTTCCATTTCCAAAGGCACGTTTATACTACGTTAGCAATTATTATGTATGAAAATAATAATAAAAAGAAACGTGTTTCGACCTATAAGTTCATATAACATTTATTACTTCTTATAGCCTCAAGAATTAGTAGTTAAAATCTCTCGCAATGCTCACGAGCACCCAGTATATTAGAAGAATATGCATATGACTGGTTCGTGCATTACTCATATATTTTTCTATTATTTTTAGTGTACAAAAGCACTATTTTTTTTTTACTTGATTCCGTCTACATTCCTGACAATTCCGCCAAAGTCTTGCATAAAGTTCATGGTTTACTTCAGAAACTATAGTTCCGTGAACGCGTGTGTGCTAAGCTGTATGTATGTATCTAGCTTGATGTATCTAGTGTACGAATATTGGCCAAGTACATAGCGTGAAGATAACATTAACAAGGCAAGTAGGTATTCTTTTATCTGGTAAAAATCTTGGGTGAAATATATTATGTACCGGTGTCAACTCTATCAACCCAAACCGGTGACATTTTCCACTGCACTTGACATCGACATCGCAGTCTTTCAAAGTTTGAGGGCGGTTTCATTTCTTTCTGTCATTTTTCGTGTTAGAAAAGAGAGTTTTCTTTCTTCATCCGCTGCGCGGGCGCACCGTACCCTTTTTGCGCGATCTCCAGCGAAATTGAAAGTGGAAACCCGGTCTAATTATGAGATTGTGCCGAGAAACCAGCATGCGATGCCGACACGGAACGCAGAGATCCGACGGAAATGCGCATGCGCTCTTATTTACGTGAAAATAGCCTACTAAAAGTATTATAAAAGATTAAAAAAAAGCATTTATTCAAGTAGTATTTTATAATCACTTTTGCATCGTCATTATGTACAATTGAATTTGATGTAGTTATCATTTAAAATCAACCCGTTATCCGCTGCAAGCTTCGTCATTGAGTTACCTACCTACATCTTATACTTTGTCTGTCATCTTAGACTGTCGACATCTATGGAATTTATATTTATTTGACAATGGAGGCTATCTCCATATTATTTTTTTCTGGACCCTTGGAGACTATACATCTCTAAGATCTTAGATTTAAGTTTAAGTTAGGGACTATACATTCCTTCAATGTAATTTTAGTACGTACCTATATGTATATTTTATACATGTAATGTAAATTTTGTGAATTTTGAAAAAAGGCCTTCTGCTTGAATTTGTTGCGGCGCTTCTTCTCAAGCAATGGGTCTAGGAAGCGCTGGTAAATTCTTTTTCTGACGTGTAAAAGTGCCCCTATGTGGCCAATTTGCTGAATAAATGATTGAATTTTGAATTTGAATTTTGTATATTTTTTTTATAAAAGCACACGCATTTTATCATGTTTTAACTCGGTCCTGAAGCGCACACATGTTTATTAGTCCAATTCAGGCCAGGCATTCTTGTCATTTAAATAATCTTCAGAATCATATACATAATAAGCTATAGAGTAAATTATATAGTAGGCTCTAGAGGCACTTATTTGTTTCTACAAGCGATCTCAGATACGGTTAATGATCTTGACGAAAATAAATACTGTACCTTACCTACCTATAAAAACTACCTTGTTAGGAAAAAGCGTATTTGGAATGGCGTCCGAATTATAATTATATTATTAACAATCTGTAACTAAATATATTTGTGTGCCTTGTGGCGAGAAACAGTGTACCTAAAAATCATGTAACACCTACAATATTACCTGTACTCTGGACAAATAAATGATTTGATCGATTAATTGATTAAATTTTGAATGTAGCGGTTTTCGGGGGATCAAATCGATCTGGCTAGGTCTAATATCTGGGAGTACTCATTTTTAACTATTATCGCCCAGGTAGGTAATGTTTTAGCCGTGGTGGCCTAGTGGTTCGACCTACCGCCTCTCATGCAGAGGGTCGGGGGTTCGATTCCCGCTCGCACCTCTAAGTTTACTTATGTGCGAAATTCAATTTGAATTTACCACTGAGCTTTTCGGTGAAGGAAAACATCGCGAGGAAACCTGCACGCATCTGCGAAGTAATTTAAAGATGTGTGTGAAGTCCCCAATCCGCAATGGGCCCGCGTGGGGACTATAGCCCAAACCCTCTCGTGATGAGAGGAGGCCTGTGCCCAGCAGTGGGACGCAAATAGGCTGTAGCTGTAGGTAATGTTTTAAAAGAAGGAACCTTGACCAGTAAACGCAAAGCCGTTTTAAATCCGACGCAAAAAAAGGAGTGTTGACAAGTTTGACGCGGGAGTCTGTGTATCTGATTGTACCTTCCTATCTCTGCAACGGATGAACTGATTCGGTTTCTTTTGTTTGATAGGTGACTTAATCAAGAGTGTTCTTAATTATGTTTGAAGAAAATCGGTTCAGCGGTTTGAAAATTATCGTCAATTTTCTTATGTCGTATATTGTCGATTTGGTGTAAAATTTCTATTTAAACTTATAACAATTTATTAGTGACTTTAATGAAATCTAGCATTTAAATATCTCTTTATTTTTTAGGAATTTAAACTGAAGATGTATTCGTATGACTAAGTAGGAGGGTTGTAGCTGTTATTCGGTTTCGGTGAAAACGTTGTAAAATGTTAATTTATTATTTATGTACAAAACAATATTTAGTCGGTTCTTGATTTTTTTTTACTGTCTGGGATAAAAACAAAAATGAGCTACTACTTAATCATGTATGATACTTAAGTACGTAATAGGCCTATTTTCTTATCTTAAAAAGCTCTGGAATTCTATCTAAAAGGCTCCTCCAAGGCCAAGGCTACGCGTCTAGACCTCGCAAATTAAGAATAAGCACGAAGTGCGGCGGCCAAGTTACCACATACGACGATGACTGAAAAAAGCAAATGTATAAGATACATAGATTATCAAAAACAAGAAATAATTTTCAAAACCCAACCAAGTGCGTGTCGGGCCACGCGCAAAGTATAGGGTTCCGAAGTTGACGAAGCCCACAGTACCTACCTTTCTAAGACTTATTAGCATCTAGCTAGCTTGTGGTATGACGTGCCCGCTCGACGCCCCTGCCGCTCGAGAAAAATCATTGGTTTTTTAATCATTTCATAAGTTGGTCGACTATGACTCGTAAGTTTGTACAGCCTACTTAGCTGTGATAGTTTTCCTTTTAACTACGTTATATATGCCACAACCGTGATTTTTTTCAGCCATTCAAATACCACTATTTACCTGGTGGGGGGGAAGTAACTAATATTTATATTCATGCCAAATTACAGCTTTCTAGAACTAAGCGTCTCCGAGCAATATTACGGACAGACGGACATGGCGAAACTATAAGGGTTCCTTGTGGACTTCGGAACTCTAAAAAAAGACTTGTTTTTTCATTCGTTATGTAAAAAATAATTGTCGAAATACAACTCTTGTAAAGTTCACAAATATACGTCACGCTTCATTATAATTTGTACTCAATATGACGTCATGAACTCCCACTCACAAAGTTTTGATGCAAACGCTATGAGTGGTAACCATTGATTTTAAAAAAATGTATATTATTTTTTAATACTCCAACTGTTGGGCTTATCAGTTAGTATTATCTTAATAATTTATCGATGCTGTCATTATGCCTATTATGGCGTAAAGGAAATTAGGTACTTACCAAATTAACGAAGAAAATCATTCGCATGTACAGTTAGGTATGCATGTAGGCATGTTTTCCTGATCTTTTTGTTCTGTCCTTTTTTTCGCTATTGTGTGGTGTTCAATAAAGAGTATTTGTATTGTATTGTATTGTTAGGTACTGTAGTCTTTTGGCCCACGAAAGGGATATCACTTCTGCTTACAAATACTCGTAGGTTTTATACATATACAGGATAATTCAGGAGATGTGATCGAAACCAACCCTACATAAATCAGTAAACTATAATCGATCCTGTAGTAGTGTATTAAACATGAAATAGTAAGTGTTAATTTTCTAACAAATTTTACTGAATTTAATTTTAACTAAAAATACTTAAAAATCACACTACAATAGCAAATTAATTAAAACTGACTTATGAGACTATGATTTAGATATCAATAAGTAAATATGTTGGTTCTTTTGTTATGTTTAGAACAAAATATTACTTACTGGCAACACCGGTCACTGAGTCGCCCAAACCGGCACGAACGGCACAGTGAATTTGTGAATCTATAATAAATTACCTAAATTATTGTGAAATACGGATTTTATTGCACACAGACCTCAGTACCTTTCAGTTATGTAAAAATAAATTTACATCACCCTTCAAGACTGCTTGAGTTTGAGTGCTTGTTCTGTTATATCTCATCTTTAGTTAGTGGTAGGACCTGGTGCTGGGTCCGTCCGGGGTGGTACCAACGTCTTTCCCCGCTAACCTGCCGCCAAAAATAGCAGTGCTCGCACTGTTGTGTTCCGGTAGGGGGTTAAGGCAGCCGGTGAAATTTCTGGCACAGAGGCATTCCATCTTAGGCCTCAGGATAGGCAACGCATTCGAGATCTTATGGTTTCTTAATAGGGGATCATAGGATTTCGGTGTCCATGGGCCGCAGTGACTACCTTGTTTGTTCACGTGTATCTGATCTGACGTTGATTACATCCCATTAAGTATAGTTCATTTGCGCTCTTGTGACACAAAAGGATTTTTTTACAAACTCCTGAAGAGATTTAAAAAAACGTTTTAAAATAGATTTTTCCTTTTAAGACTTCACAACATAGACATAGACATTTATTTCCCAATATCAAATTACAGCATATTTTACATGTCAAAATAAGAGAATTTCACATTGAGATCGTCAGACGGGATGTGAACTTGGCCGGTGTTTTGCAACAAGCCATTTTGCAACATCTTCCCATTTTCCGTAATGGCGTTATTATTATAACTTGTTTAATAATACTTACCTTTGATCTGGGTGGGTATAATCCCAGTACACTTACATAAAACTTAAAGGTTAGCCTTAGTATATATTTATCCATTGTTTTATTAGAGACTAGCTTTTCCCCGCAACTTCGTATGCGCAGAAATATTAAAAAGTAAAATCCCGATTTTTCCCGTTCCCGTGGGAATTTTGCAAAATCCTTTCTTAGCGGATGCCTACGTCATAACATCTACCTGCATGCCAAATTTCAGCGCGATTCGTCCAGTGGTTTGGGCTGTGCGTTGATAGATCACTATATCAGTCAGTCAGTCAGTCAGTCAGTCAGTCAGTCAGTCACCTTTGAGTTTTATATATTTAGACTAGCTTCTGCCCGCGAGTTCGCCCGCGTGGAATGCGGTTACAGCGTTCCCGCGGGAATCGAGAGTTAAACTATAACAAATTATATGATGAAGACCTTCCTCTTGAATCACTCTATCTATTTAAAAAAACGCATCAAAATCCGTTGCGTTGTTTTAAAGATTTAAGTATACTTAGGGACAGACAGCAGGAAGCGACTTTTGTTTTATACTATGTACTGATTTTGTCTCAGAACTAGAAACAGGCATTTTTTTAATTCTACTGATTATTGATAAGCCGGTTTGAATGTAGGAAATGACAATAATACCTAGGCCAATTTTTGATTCAACTACTAAGTTACATTAGACACACATTAAAATGCCTATAGCTTTATATGCAACTGGAGGCTTTCAATCGAAACAACATAATAACAGACAGAACACGTATTTTTTAACTAATGCCTGGTTAATTTTGTAAGCTAAGGAATCGGCGTACCGTGAAACTGAATAGAGCTTGTATTATAGTTAAACAGAAGTCATGATTCAGAACGTATAATTTGCTTTAAATCAATATTTATTTAGTACCTAAGTGGCTTTAAATACACGCTTTTGCCAACAGCCATTGTAAGAAGACCTCAGGACCAGTATGGTATAATGAAATTAATAGCAACATTTTGTCAACATCGGGTCTGTGCGCTCGTTTGCCTATACCATTGACATGAAAAAAAAATCTCAGTTGTCATACCTCATCATTATCATCATTTCAGCCGACAGACGTCCACTGCTGGACATAGGCCTCCCCCAAGTCCTGTGCCACTTGCATCCACCGCGTTCCTGCGACCTTTACAAGGTCGCACACCTAGCAACCTACCTAGGCCTAGTTGGCATACCTAGCTCAATTATATCGGTTGTAGATTCGATAGTGACTCCATCTTTTGTATGGCAAAGGTGCTACGAAACGCCAATTTACAGAGGGCTGATACGGGATAGATTTTCGTTATCGTACACTCACTATCAGTTATAATCTCTAGGTACTACCACTGTATGATCAGGTATTATCTGATGTCTAACGCCATTTTCTCTATAGAAGGAAAGCCACCTATCGTAACGTTCAGTGAAGGCAGTGTTTTTCCGATTATATTTAGAATTATTAATATTATCATACTCATATCGGAGCTTGGTTATTTTGATGTCCCACTTTTAAGCAACACACACAGGCTTTTTGTTACATCTTCCAGTTTCTTTGCTAGATGTCTTTATATTGTTTTATTATTATTTATTTATTTATTTATTGAGTAGGTAAGCACTATCATTACAGGAAATTCCCAATTCAATAGTGTCCTTAATATTAATATTATCTATGTACAATATACGTCAACTTATGTCTAAATCGTTAATCACATTCAAAAAGTTTCTAAATTAATTATTTCTATTACAAAGGGTATTGTAGTCTTGTCATCTTTTCGACCAGCCTATAGCCTATGAATGTTTCTACCGTCCGCCTGTCCTCAGCATATTGACTATCGTTCGGGCAAACAACAATTATCAACCACTCGAGGAATAACCAAGGCCTATTACTAAACATCAAACACTCAATCATGTTTGCAAAATTTTCTAGATATCAGCCACTTGGAGGTTTTACAATCAATTTTTACAATTATAGGACGTATGATGATGACGCCTTCCAGCCTTTTCCTTATGTAGTTACTGCATGTTCTGTGCTTTCGTTGTAATCTAGTCAGCTATTCAGATCTTGGCCTGTGTCATATACCTAAAAATAAAGGCTACGTATTTTTAACCATTCTTAATGATCCGTAGCCAAATCGAGGAGTTTTGTGGATACAGGAACCGGGCCTAAGAGGATGTTGTCACCCCGGTATCCCTATATGTTGCCAATGGACAGAATCATAGTCTACTTACAAGAGATGCAGAATCGATTATCGAAGAAACAAGGCGTTGCATTAATTCTTTATCAATCATTCGCAGCGTGACCATAACCTAAGCCAACGCTAAGAATAGTGTTTAACCCATAGAGCTTCCTGTGCTAATCGCTGCCAATTCAGTCGGCGTTAGTTGTGCGTTCGTGCGCCGCCGGCGCAACCTTGAATCCGTGCATCGGCCGCTCGCTTCGGGGCCGGTCGGGCTCGCTCGGCTGCGCTCGGCGCGAATCGACCCACTTGAGAGCTGTATCTGCATTTATCTGCAGTTCGCTGCGGCTTCGTCCCTTATCGGGGAAACGTGCGTTTGACACGCCCGCGCACCTTTTTCGAGATCGATTTGCCGTTCGAACTCAACGGAACGTTTCCGCTTTCCGAGTAAAATTAAAAAAACAGTTTCAACTTTTTATTTGCATTCATCAAATTTTAGTTAAAAGCTGCATTTTTTTTTATTTATGTAAAATATACCTAAACCCTTTCAGTTTTAAAGGATAAATTATCGTTAGGTACTCTGATAATTATTGGAATCGAATTTTGCAATTCGACAATAAAGCTACATTCAAGAGCAATGAAATCGGGTTACTTTGTATGGGAAATACTATAAAAGTAACCTAATACACCTGTAGACCTGTCACAGTGTGTGGCTGCATCCGTCTTACGAGAACTAATGCTATACAGTGCACACGAGCCGTAGACGTGCCGTAGACGACCTGCAGACGCGCTGAAGACGCATTCGGTGTGACCTGGGCTTAAGAGGGAAGAATAGTACTCGGCCGGCACGGTACCTACTCGTCCATGCAAAAATTACAAAAAGAGAAACCGTTTTTCCACTTCTAAATATCCTTTTTTCTAATCATTTTTTTTTCAATTTGCAAGAACTTTGAATCCATTGCAAATTAAAAAAAAAAGGAAAACCTATAAACCTAGTATTTCATTGTGTCAATGAGATACTAAAAAATCATGGAGATTGGAAAATTAGAAGTGGAAAAACATTTTCTCTTTTTGTATGGACGCGTACTTAGTTAGGTATTCTTCAGCCAAGAACTCTTCTGCTCCAGCGTCCGACGTTCCTCTTGTCAGCTATTTTGCCCATCATTACTGTGACAACCAAGTGTTCTGTTCTCAAAAATTCTCATAGATCTTATCAGATTTTTTCAAATCAGATCTACCAGTGTCATTTTGGAATTAGAGAGGGACTGCAGTGGAAATATTTGCTATAGGCAACTGATATATTCGTAATTGAAAATTAGTATTACAACCAGAGACAATGTAGCTAATTATATAAGACTGTTAATCTCCTTACATTACGGCGTACATCGGAAGTAGCCAGGGAGCTTCAAAATTTCATACTTCCCCCGTACAGTGCCATCTAGATTTAGCTCATAGAGTTCAAACGTGTATGCAGGCTACCTAGGCAGCGACATCTATTATCGCATTTAACACTTATTTTGGACGTACGCTGATTTGTTTGAAGATTGTCATTCTAATGTTACAACTTACTTATTTATTTATTATGATAGAAGATAAGAGGGGAGGCCTTTGCACAGCAGCAGAACATAAATTAGGCTTTAAAAATAATTATATGTTTAGTTCTCTGAATCAGTAGGTCTTTGCGATGATGACACGCAATCAAAATTTATCCCTTTTTCACAAACAAACAACGCTCGATTATCTTGAATTTGGATCAATGAAATTGCAAGTCAGTTTGTTGTTATAGCACTCAATTTATTTTAACGAAGGAAAAGGTAATTGTGTTCCTTTATACAACACATCCGAACGTGCAGCAATCAAGCGTCGCTATTGGTTGAACTCGCGTCTTCCCTCTCGCTCGCACTCGTGCGCATCTTCATCTTGCGTCTCACCTGCGCCCGCGCAGGAAGCGTCGCTGATCTAGACGTTTAGATTTTTTTTTGCTACAACTTGAATTTATGCCGCTTCGTTTCCTTAAGAACGGATCGGCGCTTCGCATCTGATTGTGGCCCGGTTCCTATATCCACGTAACGCCTCGTTTTGCCTACGGACGGTTGATTTTTGACATTTGTTCCATAGAGAATCTGTCAAATTTTAACCGTCCGTAGGCAAAACGAGGCGTTACTAGGATATAGGAACCGGCCCTGTGTCTTATAAGAAAACTTATGCTCGTATTTGTATTATTATGGTCTAGCTTCTGCCCTGCTTCTGGAATTCGGTAATAGCATTCCCGCGGGAACTATGCATTTTTCCGGAATAAGAAGCAGTCTATATTTTGACTAGTGTAAATGTAGTGTGAAACTACCCCCATAACAAATTTTCTTGTAATCCGTTCAGTAGTTTTCGAGTTACATCCGGACATACATACAATACACAATATTCTTTATTGAACACCACACATGAGAAAAATTTACAAAATGTAAATGGTTACATAATCGTCAGAGGTATGGTAAATACAGCAGGCGGTCTTATCGCGAAATAGCGATCTCTACTATACCTACATATGGTATTTTCTAAAAATTGTCATTTCTTTAAATTTTCAAGTATCAGACGCGACTTCTTCTACAGACTTATTATTAGCATAAATATACGTAAATAAATGATTTTTCTAGTCTTTATAAAATATAGAATAGGTTTAGGAAATAACAATACGAATTATATTTAATTTTAATAGGTATTTAAGCTTTTTATAGGTAGATCATGTTCTAAGAAGACACCGATTACCGATCAATGTGTGTTTTACCATATAAATAAAACGAGCCGGGCATCTGGATTTTCTTTGCTAGATAGGTACATGTATTTCATTTAGAAGTCACAATCTCCCGCACTGAAACATTGTAATGGTAATGTAATTTAAATATTATTAATTTATTACCTAACCCGAAACTAACGTTGCGCGTTATCTGTGGGTCAGAACGCGCTATCGTTGGGAGATGAGATCGGCCATCGAACCTCAAACGTTTAACCCCGTCTTGCCCCGTATAACTTACGTAAGTAACTGAGTAGGTATTAGGCAGTGCGTAGATAGTAAGATTCATAGGCGTCCAAACGCGACAAACATTAACTTTTCGAGTACAAAACATGGATAGACAAATACGGATATAAACTAACGCCGGTTTCCTGTTGTGGTAGGCAGACGCTCCAGAGCGCCACCTACTTCTATGCTAAATACGATATTTAAAACTAGCTTCCACCCGCGACTTCGTTCGTACGCGTGGAATACGGTTAGGTTATAGCGTTCCAGGGAAACGGCCTAGGTATTACGTATCAACATTTTTCTACGGTATTTGATCCGTGTTATAATCTAATGTATCCCCTAACAAATTAGTAGTCATTAATTAATATTTTTATTGATTTTTGTACTTAATATAAATAACCTACATCTACATCTTTCGTTAACAATCCAGAGAGGTAACGCCGCCAGCGTTATGGGCACCATGCCGCAAAATGAACTTTTGGAAGGGGTGTTTTCTTTAATTTAAATTGTTTATATTTCATATGTCTTATTATAATTAGTTAATTTATTATTAATAATAATTATTAATTGTTTTTAAATAGGTAGTTAGTTTTAATTGTATTGGTTTTTGTATTAGTTTTACACTGTTTGATTTAATAATTATATGAAATATAAGTAATTAAAAAAAAATTAAGATATTCAGAATGTAAATCAACTTATAATTTTAATGTCTAAAAATACACGTCAGTACATCTCTAAGATCTTAGATTTAAGTTTAAGTTAGAGACTATCATCCCTTAAATGTAATTTTAGTATGTACCTACCTATATATGTTTTTATACATATAATGCAAATGTAATGTGAATTTATATGTGGAATTTCTGAAAAAAGGCCTTCTGCTGAGTTTGTTGCGGCGCTTCTTCTCAAGCAATGGGTCTGGGAAGCGCTGATAAATTCATTTGCTGTATAAAAAAATTGATTTCATTTCGATTTGAAATTTCGTGAAAATCCGACCAGTATACCATACATACCAATCCCGCCCGCGTGGGGACTATAGCCCAACCCTCTCGTGATGAGAGGAGGCCTGTGCCCAGCAGTGGGCCGTTAATAGGCTGTTGTAGTTGTGTAGTTGTATACCATACATACGGTCACGTGACTTCTACTGACTTGTTATTATAGGAGATAGTTGGGGTCCCGGGAGAATTACACGCGGGCGAAGTCGCGGGCAGAAGCTAGTAATTTTACAACATACAGCTTCTGCCCGCGACTTCGCCCGCGTACCTACATTCGGTTATCGCGTTCCCGCGGAAACTACGCGTTTTTCCGGGATGAAAAGTAGTCTATGTCCCTTCCCGGGACTTTCGCACCGAGTGTGTTACATTATAATAGTTATTAATATGGATTTTCTTAACACGTTTCATTCAATTTGAAACGTGTATCAGTTCAATTAAAACCCTTACCCATCACCCTCTGTTCATTGGCCAAACTAAATCTCTGCCACTGTCGCGTAATCTCAAAACGAGCAGGAAAAAACTACACAAACAATATTTCCTAATAAAAAGCTATTATCTACGACTAGAATGACATTGGTACTACATTCTTCATACCCTATCTTTAGCTGCCAGTTTGTTGAGACCCGTGCGCGCGCGCAAGCCGGCCCGCCGCGCCCCGCGCTGCCAGCGGCGGCGGGGAGCAGGGCAGCTCAACGTCGATTGGCCTTCATTTCTATGTCACGTGGCCATGCGCAAACGCCAGTATATTTGTAAACTCGGTCAATGCCCTGTGTTAGATAAAAAAAAACAATGTTGTCGAGTTACGCAAAGATTGGCGGTTCCGGTTAATGATTATTGTTTTTGATTTCATTTTAATTTAAGCTCGCTTTTTAATTAGAATAGTTTAGCTTTATTTCTATAATACCTATGTCTAAGTTCTATCAACGCTAAGCGAAAGAAAATTAGTACGATAAAGTGCAGGTCAGCTCTGCACCAGAACTGCATTCGTTCAATTCGATTTGCATTTTTCTCATAAACCCAGCGAAAGCTCGCCCGTAAAACAAAAGAACCGGCAACGGAAAACTTAGGAAAGCTCGAAAGTGGAAAATGCACACAGACGCGGACCCACCGCCGCGTCGGTGTGCCGCACGCACACAGGCGCGCGCGCGAAAACGAAAGTGTCCGAGCGGAGCCGAGCGCCGCCGAGGCCGCTCACGAAGTCAGTGGAACTCATCGCGTACGGCCAAATGTAGGACATCAGTACGCCAACTGATGCGAGCGCCGGCGGTCGCTTCGCAATATTACGCCGTATGACATAACTGAGTGATGTGTTAGTGAAACATGACGGCAGTGGAGGCGCGCGTCGACCGGTCGCCCGAGCCGCGGACCCTGGCGGCGAGGAAGGCCTACCCCGAGCTCCGAGATGAGGAGGCCCCTCTCGACTTGACCATGCACTCCCGGAAGGAGATCTCAGTTCGCGATTTCGCGCGGCACTCTTTCGCCGACCCCACAGACTATGTCCGAGCCCAAGTGATCCTGCGGCAGTCCCGGGACTACTTGGCCGCCGGCCGGGACTCCGGCACCGAGTCGGACGACTCCGCCGGCCGGCTCAGCCCCGGCGACGACGCGCTACCCGGCAAAGCCTACAAGAAGTCCCTCATGAAGAGATACAGTAAGACTTTGCCATTTTCAGCGCACACGCTACTCGAATGTACATTTATTTTCCTGTGACCGGCTCGGCGACTTTTTAATTACTGACCTACCGCAATAACTTTACCGTGTTTATCTCTAAGCGTGGGGGATGGAAAAGTTCTTTTCCGCCCCTCAGCTAGTCTATATATAGTTCTTAACGTAGTTTAAGCTAGTTTTAGCATAGATTTAATTTAGTGTAGGCTCGCGATATCCAAGGCATTTTGATGGAGTGACACCTTTGTTCTAAAGTCCGTAAATGATGAAGTTTTATCGTCAAAATGTCTTCTGCTGGAGCGAATTCCGCTTGCGATATAGCACTTTTTTCCTGTGTGTATGTTTTTTTAGGTACCTAGTATTTGCTATTTTTCAGCGGGTTTCGGCGGCGGGCGTCGCGCTTCGATAAAAATGGGTTTTTAATTATATTTTTGGCATTCGTCTGATGTCGAAGTTCATGAGGGCTAAAAATAAAATGGCCCGCTGACATTATAACAGGTACCTACGTCGAAGAATGTTTTTTTTTAAGGTTTCCTCCACGCCGGAGCGCCGTGTTTCTCTGTGTGCCCAAGTATTACCTAATACTTACAAAATTATTTCCATTTTAAAACGTAAAAGTTAAAAAGTCTAATTTCAAATTTTGTATTACATCATTTACAACCGTCCAGGGTGCTGAAATACAACTATAAATAGGTTACGAAGTATGTTATCAGAATGCTGTATAAAATAAACATTACCTAACTTTTTACGAGCACTACCCCGGCTTCGTATGTTCTAAATACTGACGAATCGTTTCAGCTAAGGGTGTAGGGTTAAAGGTTCACACATCATCTTTCGTATATAAAATTTATCCACGTAACAAAAATAATTAATATTTCAATATAGGAAGCGATTCCTTGAAAATTTCGTTCTCTCAGTTTTATTAAACAGAAACCAGTTTTTTATTTTATTTGAAGACGAGCTTACAAAAATAATGTGTACGTAAGTAGGTACCTATTCGCAAAATGTTAAATAGTCCCAAGTAGACATTCCTCAAGGCAATAAGTGAATCGCCTTTCCTCGGAGAATTCATCTCCTTCAATTATTTCAGTTTCGATGCCAAGCACCTATTAGGAAACTGAACGTTTTTATTTTATCTAAGTAAAAATACTGTATTTATGGATTCCAGAAGCATTGGGGGTGTATATTTTGCTCAAACTATTTTTAATGGGTGTTTGAAAACCTCGGTAGGAGGACACGGAAGACCATTTATAGGTATTTCGAATGTAAATAGGTACTGGCCGTTAACAAAACTATTTTCACGGAAAAGTATTTTCGAATTTCGAACGTTAATTTTATTGACGCGTTTCAATATTGCGTTTACTTGTTTTTAGAGTTGCCAGTGTCAAAATATATACTCTATTCAAAATTTCCAGATGAAAAATATTTTGTAATTTTTCGGCCAGTTGATTTTATTTGTTACCGGCAAAAGCCGAAATGCCGGTAAGTCTGCTGCATTCCGTAGAACAATGGTCATTATCCGTACGAGTATTTACTATGTGTTTTCAAAACATACTGTCTAGTATTGTCTTCAATTTTCTTTTATCCACCGAACTTCGGTAAAAAAAATTTTTTTATTACAATTTGTCATTTTAGTCCTTTCAGTGGGCTATTTTCAGAACATGCAAAATGATTAAATAATGATTAATGATATCGATTGACGTAACATGACACAGACATTTACAGTAAGTAGGTATATTGTGATCATTACCTCTATGACTTTTCGAGTCCCATTACCTTGAAACAAAATTGAAGTCACGGAAAAATCAAGAATTCTTAGAGGAAACATTATTTTTCTCGAAAGTATTTGTACATAAATATCGAGAGATTTTTATTTTTTTCCGATATCCAAATTAAAGATACGCGCAGTAGTCAGTTAAATAGTTCGTGACAAATGTCATTTTGATCCTAACACCTAGCAAGTACATGTTTACACTAACATGCTCTTATGTAAAACGATCCGCAGACTTATTAGGTGCAAAGGGGTCGACGACCTATGAATCACGACCGATGCAATCCGAAATGATGATACGACACTCTTTAATCGCATAGAAGTGCATTTTTACCGACACAGTTACTGGTCATTCAACGTCCCTCGGGCAAAACAACAAAACAGTGTTTCAGCGGATTTAAAAAAAAACTTATTTAGGATTAAGCTCAAAATTTGGTTGACACACGAATGTTTTTACTCTATTAATGAATAGTTTGACTATTACAACTCTTGACATTAAATTTAAGTAGGTACGTGATTATTTCAATGGCTAAATACTAATATTATAATATGTTTGCTAGTTAGGAACCTTGTTTTATATTTTCGCATGCCAGTTGCTGGTAAGGTGTACTTAGCACTTGAAATTTTATATGTATACCATCTTATGTACTACATTTTATGCGAATAAAGATTGATTGATTGATTGATTGAAAGAAATTCGAAATTTCGCACACACCGAAAATACAATTAGCAACGCGCACTTCGCGCACTTTTTTAAGAACATCAACTCGTTGCAAAACGGCCAGTAGCAATTTCAAATTCCAATCTCGTTTAATTCTTTTGTGTGAAAAGAAAACATTTTAGTCACACAGTATTAGTTTGAAAATGAAAAAAAAACATCAAAGAAAAGGTTATTAGACTATTTGTTTTTAAACGAAGTAATATTAAAGCACTTGAAAAAATGCAATTTAATACAGCAATACGTGGTATGTAGACGTGTCCAATTGCAACTTCTAATAAGAATTCAAGTCATCGATGTTCCATTTTCTATATGGGTACATATTTATCATTTTGTATACTAAAAAAAATTGGTTGTCTATAAAATCGGTTTACGGAGGATAATTTTACGTGATAACGTCACGCTTAGGCCGATCGTGCCTCTCTATCGCTTGTTCCGCGCTCTCGCTTGCACAGTAACGTTACTATGTACCTATCGCGTCATCTGATTTCGTGCGCGCAGCCGGTGTTCATCGACTTATAAAGATGTTATCACTTAAAAAATTGGAAACAAACAAATTATAATAGGACAAGGAAAAAGTAGTCGACGTAGAGTCGAGTTCTCCAATATATACACACTTTTACACCTTGCTCCCTTGTAACTTATTACAAGGGAGCAAGGTGTAAAAGTATGTTGGACCTTAGTCCAAAAGTGATCATATATTAGAAGAAGAAGAAGAAGAAAATATTTATTCAATAAAAACACACATAGAGATCTTAAGTGACTAAAAGGGCAAGTAATTTCAACACACGGGTCTGCAAGGGGCCCGCAATGTGCGCATGAATAGGCTCTGACTCAGCATATGTTGCAGTCGAAGGACTACAACGCTGTTATTCTGCCAGGACCTCCTAACGAGATGCGAAAACGACTATTTAGAGCAGATAGTGATGCGGTTTCATGCGATAAAAGTTACAAGAAGTATCGGACAAATTATCAGTAGTGGGGATAAGAAGAGTTAGATATATCTGTTAAAAGTAACATGAGAAATTAAAAAGTTATTTGTTAATTATTATTGGTTCAGTTATTATTAGTAGATACGTTCCAATGCATAATATTAAAGAACTCGACTGTACTATGTAGTACCTACATGTCATCGCTTGTTGTTTAGGTAAACAGCTCTAAATTCAAATATTGTTCAGGAAGTATACTTCATATTATGCCTGTAGTGTATGTATAAGAGAGGCTGATTTATTTCCAGGTTAGATTTCATTTCTGAAGCGTTTTCTTGAAGCCTACTCCAGTAGCAATACCATGAGTTTACAGTGACCGTACTCGCTACCGACTACGTAAACGATTTGTATGAAGAATAGTACAGCGCCCCTGGCGGTCACTCGTTGAACTAACATTCTTCATACAAATCCTTTACGTAGTCGCTAGCGAGTACGGTCACTGTAAACTCATGGTACTCGTATTGCTACAGGTCGCTTCACTTGCGGACGTCATCCTTGTTCCTTGAAACACTACTACTACAGCCTATTTGCGTCCCACTGCTGGGCACAGGCCTCCTCTCATCATGAGAGGGTTTGGGCTATAGTCCCCTCGCGGGCCTTTGCGGATTGGGGACTTAACACACATCTTTGAATTACGAATCTACGCGTCCGATTCATTGGATTAACCACGGCACACTTGAAAATCTATACTAATAATAAGTCTGTGGAAGAAGTCGCGTCTGCAACTTGAAAATTAAAAGAAACTATCAAGTCGTGTACTATATAAACGATACTGAACACAAAATAACGATTTTTAGAAAAATTGTCTGTATGTAAGTATGTCCGGATTTAAATCATAAACTACTGGACGGATTGCAACTACATATAGGCTACTTTTTATCCCCAAAAAATGCGTAGTTCCCGCGGGAATGCTACTAACGAATTCCACGCGGACTAAGTCGCGGGTGGAAGCTAGTATAACCTAATCATTCTACAGAACATGAACTATAGGTTCTGTCCCATAGACAATATAGACTTGGTCCATATTGCAATCCACAAAAATGGAACACGAATCACGACGATACACGTCGTTTCAAACACTCGCAATACATAATATGCGATCTGGGGCTTTACGAATTACCGCCCGTGGTTTGTCTTAAGTTTTACGTATTGGCTTGGCCAGGAAGTGAGAATTTCTCCCCGCGTAACAGAATATCTCACTTTACGGCCAAGGTTGACGCAAAATACTTTCCACTCGTTCATTTCTGATGTTCCATTTAAGCGTGCGTAAAGTTCAATAATCGGGTCGGCCATTTTTCTTATACGCCGGTTTCCTGACACAATTCTGATGGCACAGATACATCACTAAAATACACCTACTATATACACTAAAACGTCTCGTCTAGGCGGTATTTTTATAGCCTAGGTATTTATCTCAGATTCGCGCAGCTGGAATAAAAAGACCACTTCAAGGAAAGAGAACACTTCATAAAAATAGAATATCGTTTAAATTCGATTATAAAGGTCTTCTATACGAACATCACCGGCCAGTACGCAAAAGCATACTATGGAGAAAAAAGTTTATTCAACTATAACCCGATCACGTATTGTCTATGGGACTTCCTTCGTGTCAAAAAATCTTTTAAACCACCTTTCACTTCCGCGCCGCAGGTAAATTTCTCCAGGATCGATATAGGCAGCTGTTTATTTGTATCCTGCATATCCTTTTAATATCCTGGGAACATCTTTAAAAAAAAAAGATCCGAATTTCGAAGCTTCCGTGCATTTTGATGTCATTATTTTGGCAAACGATTTAACAACGGCGCTTGCGTAACTGGCAACATATGATTGGGAAAATAGTTTGGGTATAAAAACATTCAAAATGCAGTCACTTTTTTCTAGAACAGTCTGATTAAATATTAGATCTCAAAGGAGCCCAATATTGTTCTAGACATAACAATTCGTTTGCACGTTGAAGCACACCTACATTATTAGAACCGATCAAAACACTGGCCGGCTACCTGTTCACTTGAATTTTAAAAACAAAAAAGTATTTTGAATTTATATTAATTCATGTTCCATTCTTATTTGAATCAAACGTCAGGTTCTATCATTTGATATTGGGCTTTAATACCGGGTGTATTAAGGTTACACTTGTTTAGACGGATTGAGTATTATGACATTTACTGTTGACGTAAACAATAGAATGTCAAGAAAGGGTAAGGAAGGGTTGGTCTTTTTTTAAATAGCTTCCTGCAATCTGTTTATCTTCCTCACACCTACTCTTATTAATAGCGTTGAAATGTGACAGCAATACGTTTTTTTTTTCTTCAAGATCTAATATTCAAATGACAGCGTATCCGTTTTTAGAAATTCAAAAATAAATAAACGCGTCCAGAACTGAATTCTATAAAAGTGTTTTACAACTTCCTTACTTAGAATGGCTTGTTTTAAAGTCCAAGGATTCCGTTCTGGGATTATATAATTTTTAGTATGTTTTTGCAAAGCTCGTAAAAACGACGTAGTTACATAAATTTGCCTGTTTGGGAAAACCTAATTATTGGCCTTGACTTCTTAGCAAGTTGTTCTTTTAACAAAGCACTCGTCATAATTAAACCAAGAATAACTGCAAAACAAACAAATTCACGTAACATCTAACGGATTAATGAAAAACATGTTTTTTTTAGCTACCGATTAGGCCCAATTCAAAAACATGTGAACTGATTATTTCGAAAAAAAATACTTAATAGGGTCATGGTAAAAACTAGGCGTTTCCGTAAGCGTATACCGTTCACCTTTTCGGTGTCATCTGTCAAACAAAAAACATATGTGAAAAAAATAACCCAATTCCAAACAGTGCACCATAAAAAGCCTACCTGCCTCCGGTAGCACCCCCGCATAAAAAACCTAACTGTAGTTTAAAAACCATAAAAAACGCCCCTAGGAACCCCACACTTTTTCGCAAAAAGTTTGCATTTGTTTGTTTTGAATTTATGGTTCCAAAGTAACGGTGCCTTGCGCTATTGTTGCAAAATCACAAATGCAATTTTTTCACCCAAAAATAATTTACATTTACAATTATATTGCTAAATTTTAAACCTTTCAGTGAAGAACAAATGGTCGTCGTCGATTTCAAATATCCTGCAGAAACCACCCAATCAAGTTTGAACATTATGGCAACGCAATTAAGTACAGAGTTCAGTGGTGTGATGAAACAATAGCAGTTATTTATCACGTTAGTCTAGCGCATGCGTCATCGCGTCCAGACAGGAGATGTCTGTGGTGTCATTTCCGGTCAAATGGATAAAAAAATAATATATGCTCACGCGCTACATCTAAGATGGCGTAGTATCCGCAGTAGGTACATACCTGGCAGTTCGATTTCCAAAAAAAAACTAAAGAAAATGTTTTTCTTGTTTAGCTCGGTAATATGTTACTCAACCAAATATCCCTAAATATATAGGTAGTTTACCTGATATCATTCGTTCAATATTAGTTGGAGTAGGTACCTTACTTAGAGTTACTTATTTGCAGTTTTCTGAATCGTTTATTTAAACTACCTACCTGTATTGCATACACCATTAGTCTGAAAGTGATAAAACAGAACTATTCTACACGGATCCAGATTTCGCAGAATTTTCCATAGTTTAAATCAATCAACGGTGATCACGAAACCGCTCCCGCGTCAAATACTATTGAACAAAATATAGTATGCGAAAAGTCAGCTGGCATAATAACATTAATAGCCGGTAAAAAATCCGTATACTAAGGAACAGTTGGAAAGGTGTATTTTGTAATATCTGTGGGTGTTCAAGGCGTTTTGCCGAGCGTCAACGTGCGTGCGTTGCGTCACTCGGATATTGGGCAAGCGGGTTTTGTAAAAAACGCCTCTAGCAAAAACGTGCCAGCATGCATATGCGCTCCCCGCAGCTCTTATTATGCACACCATAAGAATCAAGCTCAAACGGCCGGGATCGCGGTGAAGTTTGGCCGAATGTAGGTTGAATTGCGAACTCTTTCGGTGTCAGTGTGTCCTCGGGTAAGGTTCAAGATATAACTGGATTCAGGATTTTGTTGCGTAAACACTTGCGCCGGCCGATTTTTGTTTCCGCGAAAATTTCATACACACATGTTGCATGTTTTAATGGCTTTTTCGGCCAGCACTCGACTACGGCTTACGAAAAAGTTCAAACGTACCTATCGGTTCTAGGTAGTATAATTTAATACAAATACATTCGAACAACTAGATTAGGAGGCATGGCACGAACTAAACCGTTTATGAAAAGTTACCTTGGCTCGAACGAGAGTCCAACGGTCTCTGTGAAGTGCTACTAACATTACGGAGCAATGTTTCTTAATAAACGATTTCCTGTTTTTAAAATCTCCATGCTGCAATATCCGTCGACAGATGAATAAAATGTAACAGAGATATGTATAATGTAATTTTATATTGATGAAATAAATCTATCTATCTATCAGACATTTTTACGCAGATGTTGCAAGGTTTCCACGTGCTTTGAAATTTGAAAGGGTGCAAAAAAACGTGCCCCTCCCAAACAATTTTCAACCTTTCACCATAAAGGGATTTCTTTATGGTGAAAGGTTAATTTTCGAAATAGCCGAAGATTTGCGTCATTGGCGTATATATATAAACACAGCGTACTTATACGATTTCTATACAAACTTCCCTGTAGCCGAGACTTTGAATTTCGAAATAGCAGTTTGTTTTTTTGTCGGGCTATTCGAGTTCGAGAAAAGACGGCCAGTTCCACAGACAATCGGTAACGTTACGAAACCGGCAACTGTGTCAATGTCACCTAAGCAGTCAGAACTGGCCGGAAACAACAAATATCGGAATCTGAAACAACAGATGTTAAAAAGAAAATTCTTCATTGTTTAGAGAAAACCGTACCGTCTTACGATATGACGTCGGGATTTGCTTGGAGCGAGATGTTGCATCCTGGCGGCCATGTTAGCTCGGAAGTCGTTAAATACCGTCGCGTGCGCGTAAACAAACAAACAGACAGGACGCGATTGTCTTCCATATGTTTTTGTGTACCGCGATGCCGGGGACATTTTTCTACGTGTTTACAAACTGGGTAGATTTTCGGTGTTTATTCAATTTGGCGACGTGTTTCACTAGTACGATTTTGAAAGAGATAAATAATGAGCTGGTGGAGCGACGACCTTCGCAAGAACTGGATGCGAGTTGCCGAGGATCGTTGTCATTGGCGTGCTTTGGGAGAGACTTATGTCCAGCAGTGGACTGCAATAGGATGATGATGATGATGATGATGATGAAATAATAAGCTAAATTTTCCTGCTAAACGAATTCCTTTTGGTCATATTTCCAAAGTCGAACACTTTTTTGGGTAGGTATAGGCAGGTATTCAATATTGAAACTCCTGTATTATTGAAAACATAATTTTATTGTTATTTTACCTCATGACAAAACAACGTACCTAAAAAGAACAGGTTTTTATTCTGAATCATTATAATAAGTAGTCATTTCTCCGACGACGCGGTAACCATGGATGGAGCGATTTAATTTTCCTGTTTTTGTGAACGTTACGTTATAAGTAACGGAATTGTTCCAAATTCAAAGTCACGAATCCGCCGTGCACACGGACCACAAGGACCTCTAGATAATTGCTAATGCAATTCAAGCTTATATTGGGACATTCACAAAGTGGTACTCAATAGTGGGTACTCCCCGGTTGGACTGACCTACTCTCACCCACCTGTATCAGAGAGATATTGCCAAACGTTTCCGGTTTTAACACTTTACCGGTTTCGCGTTGATCGCCTGAATTATGTCATCGACTTTAGTAAAAAAAAACATGTCGATTGTACTCGCCTTCAAAAGACAGTGCAGACACCTGATAGATAACCTTATTACTTAAACGAAGAATTTACCTATTTAAAAAAAATGTAACCAAGTCTATGAATTATAAACGTCCGGATTATATTGAAGAATGGTCAAACTTTATGTCACGGACTTTTAGTATTGTTACAATTGTATTTGCCTCACAAATTAAGGTTAGGTACATTAGGGTTAGACCTTTTTGTGTTAAGTATCCAAACTTTATTTTTAGGAACTACTATTTAGCTCTATTTGCAATTCCTAGCATTGAAACTGGGCAAATGCTTGAGGTAAAATCTAGAGCACCGCAGTTATGTCATAGTTGACTCCAACTCGTTTCCATTTCAATGCAAAGTTCACTACAATCGCCCACAAAGCGTTCACAGAATCCGGTTTCGAAAATTTGCGAGCACGGCAAATGATTATTTCGCATTTGGTCCTTCTGTTTGTGACTAACATTCCACCCTATCGAAATAAAGTAGGTATCTGGCAATTAAAACATATGCAGTTTATGAACGACATATCACGTACGACGCACCAATAACGAACGCGTCCGTTCACGAGCTCTAAAATTCAACTCCAACTTTGAGCAAACAGTGAATGCGACAAAACGTCAATAGAACTTTATTTTTCATTGCACCTTCCTGTTACCGCATTTCGGCAACCAAAACACTCGAGGACTTCAAATTTGGAACGGAAACGGCATTCGACAGATACAAAATTAATAGCGACAGTGCTACCAACGTAAACAAAACTGAAACCATAGACACGTAGAGCGCACGCACACAGGCGCGCAAGTGGGTCAAGGGAGCGCAGTGCATCGTTGGAAATCTCACTTTCGCAGTGCAGTGACGTAGCCGGTGGCGCGTTTACGGTTTTCCAGTTTTATGGACCAAAGAGTACATATTTGATAGCATTATTCATTTCCCTTAACCGTTTTCTATTCTGCTAATCTTGTTTTTCACGATCCATTAGACTTTATGTTTGCAACTGGATTATTACCGGCCGATCCAAGACTATTTTTTTTTAATTTAGGCAAAATAAAAATAACACGTTTACCTATTGTTATTTTCTTTAGGAATCAGGCCAAACAGGGATTAAAAGCATGTTGTAACGCTACACGTGTAATAATTTGTCAACAACACGTATCAGAAGCCTTGCCCCTATTCCTATTACGCTCGTAATAATCATGATAGTAAAATATCTTCATGTTATCAATGGACGATAGTAAGTAATACTTTACCGATTTGAATTGAACCAGCCAGTGCGCGCGACAAGTGTTTTCTTTTGAACTGAAACCTGACTGGAAAAAGCCGCCGAAAATTTGAATCAAAAACATCGGTTCCAATATTGAATGTCGATGTTGCAACCGATTGTCTATTAGTCATGTTCCCAAAGGCCGCGATTGGTCGGTTTTGGGCCGCTTTCAGCGACCTTGCAACAGGTACGCTAATTCGTTACGTTCGCTTTGTAAACATACCTACATTGTTTACTATCTGCGTAAATTTGACCCCAACGTAACGATTCTGACAGAATAATCAAATAAGTGTGAAACGTAATTATTAATTAACATACGCTACAAAGGATTCTTAAGGAACACACTAAATATTCTATCCGGATCAAGTACTTACCTACTCGAAAACATCATACTATAGACACATACGTTCTTTTTAGCATAGAATAACAAGACGGCGTAGGATGCGCGCCCTTCGCTCGCGACCCACTTCGCGCATGCCTGCGCCGGCTCAGTCATAGATTATAGACTATAAACTATAGTAGGTACGCTGCACGCTTTCCAAGTGCATAGACTATATAGTTTACGCCGATTTCATTTCAAAAATACAGTAGATTAGCGTCTAAAACGGTTTTCTTTTCATTTTCCTACGCATGTAGCGCTTTACTCCCCCTTGAACTTAATCGCCCTCTTAGAAAACTGCTGCATAAAATAACATTTGCTCTTATAGGTTGATAATGTATCAGTGACCGGTCTTTTCCCATTGACTCACAAGTTACGCAATTATTGTTTGCAATGCATACGACGAATTTATTTCGGACGCAAGAATGTAGTTCAACGTGTCGTCGGGATTTTACAAGGCAACAAGATTTTGAGACAGCTTGATGATGAAAAGGATTTGTATTAAGATCCACGATTCGATAAAAAAAAACTATTACTTTTTGAATCAAAATGTTCTGACCATTAGAGTTTCTTCCAATAAGTAGGTAAACATGTTTAGAAAACATACGTCACGGCAAACCCATTTCTTCCGACGTTTTTCCTAGGCGTACCTAACACCACAAGCTCTGACTTACCTTACCAACTGCCCAGCTTGCCCGCCCTCCTGTTCACAGGAAGATCTGGTTAAAACTAACCAAAGGGCAAGACGTTGCTGGTTTCTGGGCCAGCAGAATTTACCATAGTACAGCCATCGACTCGATAAGAAGAAGCACGCGCGTCATTCAGTTTCCGATAAAGGCATACATTTCAGGCCATACGAGCCCGCCTGCGGTTAGCCAACCACATTTCGTCCTAAATCACGTATCTACGCACTGAAACTGGACTTGAAACAAAACAACACAGCCTAATATCCTAATCCTAATAATATTATAAATCAGAAAATCTGTCAATTAAGTAACATAGGTATGGAAAATCTTGAAACTACAGGGAGCAACAATCGATAGCGTAAAATAGCTTTTTCACTGGCGCCAATCACGCTAAAACGGCTCAGCCGTTTCATTTAGAACCTGGATTAGGATATAGGGTACTTGTTATCCCGGAAATCATTCATTCAGGGGGTAATGAAGGGGGGTTGCAGTTTGGTCTCGCTCGTTATTCATATTTGTTCCCTAAAGCGATATTTCGTTATTGTGTTCATTTATCTGTACAGTGATTGCATCGAAACGTCAATTAGCTCTTCGAATATGAGCACAGATTAAAAAGCAACAAGCCAAGATGGCGTCAGGAAAAGCGCACACTTTCTCGCGGGAAGCGAAGGAAAGTTACTTGGAGAAATGAAAACCGCGATTATATTGATAACACGTTGTGGCACGCACTAGGCACTGTTATTAGCGGAATAAGGCCTAGATTTATGAATACTGGACGTGTTTGTGTATTTATGGAAAAGAAAAGCGGGAATAGATGGGCTTATGAATATACCATCGCCACTTCAGCAGATTTTTCTTTAAAAAAAACCTTGACGTTTGTCTTGGCATTTTTCTAACTCATATTGCCATTTAAAAAAGGAACGGCTCCCTCCGTTTTCTTTTTTTGCTTCTATTAATATATGTATTTAGTTTTTTTTAACGGCCAGTAGATATGTAGCTTTCATTTTTAAGCCCGTCTTCTTTATAGGACTTTAACGCGTTTTCTTTAGGAACCACTATTTAAAAAAAACCGTATTCTGTCACTACTTAGGCAATTAGAGATCTTTTTATTTGACACAATTTAGAAGAGCTGGCACAATAAAATTTAAAATCCCAGACATGCAGGTCAATAGTGTTCTTCTCAGGTTGAACTTTAGTATTGTTGTTTCGTATATTGTTATTGGAGGCACGTGTATCTTCTAAAAGATTTAATCTTTTAAGCTAACCATAAAAGAATTGTAAATGAAGTCTAGCTACAGTCTAGACTCTTAGGTATCTGAAGCTGTGCAAGGCGACCCGATTTAGTGTTCATCTCCGAAAATTCTTATGTTTCCATATTTTCATATTGTTAAGTGGATATTTTAATTATATAAAATTAATGATCCTTCATAAAGCCTTTCATCATAATGCAAAAGATCAGCTTCTATTTTAGTGATAAGCTTCGTGATGAACTAGAAGCTAGAGTTTCACAAAAACAAATCATCACTAAAATTCCATACACTCACCTTAGCAACCAAACCTGTACCAAATATCTGCGGCTAACGGACCAAAACATCTTGAGCCCGCATTCTAAAGAATCCCTTAAGAACCAGGTCTCTTTTCAACCGGTGGTTTTGGCCATAAACAACTTACAAAGACCTCGCGGCCAGCGGATAAATCTCAGAACCGCGGGTCAAGTATAATGGACGGTATTCGAAATTACTTCCCGGATGTAAGTCTGCCGTCACTGATCTCGTTTCTTGGCATTTTCTGCGAATACGACTTTATCTCTTTCGACATTGAATTGAATTCTCCATTTGGCTAAATTGACATTAATAGCACGAGTGTAGTGTTCTGGGATTTACGTTTTGGGATATTTATAAAAAAAATACCTTGAAAGCAATTTCAAATGAGTACTTAACCATCTAAGTACACTTTCCTTAGTACAGCTATTCAATTGTTTTCCTTGCCACACACCCGCTGACGTAACCATGAAAAAAAAAACTTGTCGATGGTATCTTTAATGCCGGCCAGTTAAAACGGCAAATTTTCAAACATACTGAAAAAAGTAATCACTCTTCTCTTACACCTTGATAAGGATAGATTTTTTTAACGCAATTTCAAATTTAGAATTCAGATATAAGAGCGGGTGTCGCTGAAGTTTCATATTTACGTAGGTTCTGTGTTTTGCAAATTACAGAGTTGATTTTAATTTTAAAACATCCTCGTTTCCTTTGTGTCCGAAAATAAAATGTCAAATTTATAAATAGGCATATTCATGCAACTGCAGCCAAGACG
Organism: Aethes cnicana; assembly: GCA_963971205.1. NCBI lineage: Eukaryota > Metazoa > Arthropoda > Insecta > Lepidoptera > Tortricidae > Aethes > Aethes cnicana. The sequence continues at coordinate 29,258,556 of OZ020272.1, forward strand.
TCTGTTACGTATTTTCGTTTCGAAAACAATTTGTTTCAAAAGAACAAATTGTAAGTATCGCGATTCTGCATTTTCTGCTTTAGAATTTTTGTGTAAAAAGGATTGACGTATTTGATCTGATGTTTTACTAAATGATAGAATTGCAGCGATTTAAATAACGGGCCTTCTGATCTTTTTATGTTTTTCACTGACACTGCGGGGTTATCAATTGTTTTTTGTACAGAACACTGTCAACATTGTTACTCCTACGATCTACTTAAAATTCAATGCGTACCCATCCCTAAACCTGTAAATCTTGAAGCATACAAAAAAAACTTTAAATTACACATTGTCTAGGAAAACCGCAAACTGAAGCTAGTCCAACATAATGCTATATATTTTGTATATAAAGCGCAGCCAAACTAAACACAAAGGGGATAATAGAGCAGACTCCGCCCCTTTTTAAAACATACCCCCCAGGTACTGTCAGACTGCAAAACGTGCATTGCTCCCAACTATATGTACAATATTGTACGAGCGTAGTGTTGTGGCCGAAGCGAAAGGCGAAAACCGAGTTAGGAGATAGATATATGTATGTAGATTCAGCTCATTAAGGGTCAGTGATTTAAACCGTCAGTTAACGTTAAATATTTTACCATGGGACAAAATGACGTTTCTGTATGGAATGACAGCTCGGCCCCCATATTTAACGACCAGGAGTCCGTCAACTGTGCTTGAATCAACCGACCCTTAATCGTTACTTCTGATTTGGGTACCTAAAAAAGACAATAACTCATCTAGAAAACGAACTTACGTCAATTTTTTTAATGTAAATAAAGTATAGGCCATTGAGACGAAAAATAATTTAGTTTTAATGTTCTTAAATCAAAACTTTACACAAAGAGACTTTGGGCTAATAATACTGGCCAGTAAATGCGAAAAAAAGAGATGTTAACGTTCTAAATTTAAAAGTTGACAGAAACAGTAGTGTTCGGCGTTCGTCCAACCAGTCAGGCTGTAACGGGGTGTATCCGACCCCCCTATAACGGTGCATTCACCCGGTGGGGGTAGCTTGTGCAAGTTGGTTAATATTTAAATCTAGTGAGAGTGGTTTTGGTCAGGGAATTTCATATTAATTTAGCTTTTTAAAAACGTTCCTACGCTACATGCAGGTTACAACTTATAGAGTGAATTTGTAATACTTAATTAGCAGTTTTGAATTAAAGTAAAACTTTTCTAGTGACGCCTTTGGGAGCTCCAGCAGAAGACGTTTTTCGTGCGACATTTTAGTGATAATGATATCGAGCACATAATAAATTTCAATCAATATTGTCTAAATAACAAATAATACCTATGCATAATTGACTAAGAGACTACGACAAAAAAAACATATCTAAACATAATGAATGATATCTAAATCCAACCAAGAAAAATCCGAAATGAACAGAAAAAATACTTTAACAAAAATACTTTATTACAAGCAATGACATTATAAAGAAAAACTTCGCCGACCTTCAACCGTTTTATTTTAGGCGAAAAATTATTATCGTAATTAAAACTTCAGGCGTTACATAATAGGGCGCGGATTGCGTAGCGCCAATGCTGTAACCTTTCGTAGCGCCCCGTAGCAGTGAAAGTTGCTACGCCGTAGAGCATCTACGGTTTCACTCGTAGTAGAGAAGCCTGTAACTTGCATTTTCATAGACAAGTCATTTAAGAAATTACTCTTAGCATTTACTCAATTATTATTTTTAATTTATGTATCTATGCGTTACAAACACGGTTAAAAATAAATGTCCGCGTGTCAAAAAAAGGCATTTTTTGTGAACGTGTAACACGGAGGTTTAGAAGTTTCCACTCAATTATTATTTTTAGGGATTTATATCTAAAACGAAATCGATTTTCTAAAACTGTTACTTCAAAATGTAAGGGTCATTTTAAAACACATCTTCTCGCCCTTGTTTTAAAATGGAAATGTGGTAGAATGCAAATGTGGGTTGAATGACCGCAATATCTCGAACTACCGTCTGAGCACTGCATCCGGACGAGGTCCTGCGCACATTAACCACCGCTTCAGCCAGGCTGAAGCTGGAGCGGAAGCGTTATTCAATCTGAAGAATAGCAAACGTTTTTGGAAATTGATAGAATATATTTGGAACTTGAAAATTGGTATTAGAATTTGCAATAGTGATAGGGTAGAACATATAATGCCATACAAATTCATTTGTTAATAGTCTCAAGGTTTGCAATACGGCACGGAACTTGAGCGGTGACCTTCGATGCGCAGAAGTCAAAAATAAGGACTCGTCGGCAGAGGGACGCGGGAATCTCATCTACTTCTGCACACCGCTCAAGTTACGTCCTGCGACCTGTACCTTAGCGCTTTTATTTGATCGATGGATATTATTTTCACAAGCGGGAGCGGATCGACAATGTGTCCAGACCCCAGCCCGATAAAATGCACTTCGTTTATTCCAGAACCATTTTCTCTCGATTTTCTAAATGAAAAACCTGACGTAAACAACTTTTAAAAGGATTTCTCGTGTTCCTTTTCCCCGCCGTATTGGATATCTGCGCCTGAGTTGCTTTGCCAATTTAAACCTCAATCCCATGTAATAAGGGCTGCGCTATAAATGGCTGGGCGTCGAGGACTTTCAAAGATTTGCTGTTCCGAATAGAATGCAAATGCGGTGATTAGTTTCGTAATGGAAAAATCGTTGTTTTTTTTTATATCGTCGATAAATTATGTTCCATGTGGTTTTATAGAAATATGTAAATAATTTCTTCTTAGGAACCCTTCTAGTACTCAATTCATATAAAATACCAAAAAGGTTTTAACTGTATTAAAAAAATACTTCCGACGTAAGTATCCTACCGACCGGTAAAGTCCGACTTAATATTAAACTATACATATATTTCAAAGTTAATTTCCCAAACTCCTTATCGTGGACGTCACGTCATTACCCGAACCGCGTTTTGCATGCGATAAAGAGTTCACGTCTTGTCTAGACGTTTCGACCTGAGAAAGTGTTCCGTCCCTCTCTATTACATGCTAGTGGTCGAGCGAGAGCGAGACGGCATTACCGCAAGGTCACGGAAACGTCGACCATCCTCCCAAATGGTTGGCATTTTTGTTTTCCCTCTCCCCGATGGTTATGGCGCACGTTGCTAGGCGACGCGGGCTACCCGATTTCAACTTTATTGCAAGCTCCAAAAGAATGCAACGAAAAAAAACACAAGTTTTCCTTAAAAAACAATGCTGAAATAAATTCTAGAATCTTAGAACGATCATCGATTGTTTTTCACACATCTAGTAAATCTTACACCGTTCGCAATTTAAATACCAGGGCTGCCCGTCAAAAAGCTTTTAAACAAAAATTCGAAATTTAAAAAAAATATTCACGCTGTCTACAGGTTTTCTAAACTCGAAGATCGGAGTTGCCTATCGTCATTCGTATGTTCCAAAATCAAATTCCCGACGACGCCTCACGTGTTAGTCGAGGTCGTTGATACGTACACACTTTTGGACTGTAACACACCTTTGAGTTACAAAGGTGCACAGTTAATAATGACCTCGACTGGAAGACCACAGAGTAGGGCGAGGTTTTTCTTTTTGGTTGACAGTTGATGTGTTTTTCAGTGGATGGCGAGCCGACGGGGCTGGCGCTAGGCGCGCGCGGTCTCGGCCGCGCCCTGCTACACGGGCTCCTCGCGCCCGCGCAAGCGCCTCGGCACCCGCTCTACACAGCACCCAACACTGGTAAAGTCATACCATTATTAAGTTGGCCGGATTGGCTCAGTTGGTAGCGACCCTGCCTGCTATTCCGGAGGTTGCGGGTTCGAATCCCGCTTGAGGCAAACTTTCCGCCATTTTTGATGTGAATTAACAAATTGATTGATGATGTTGATAAGAAATTAAAACGTGAACGTGATCGAGAAGTTTTTTAGTTGAATCTTGAACAATTTCATTCACCGGCTTATATTATAAGGGATTTCTCCTTGCACAGCGACTGCTTATAAATTTTACATTTGAGTATCTTATTAAAAATACCTTTTTAGCATTGACACTTTTCAAAAAATCCGTTCTTTTACATTGATAATTCTTAAAGTAAATTTTAATACAACGCAGTATCTAATATCCAAACACATAAAATTTTGTAGAATTTATAATGTTGATTTATTATAATATTATAATAGATCAACATTATAAATTCGTGAAATATTTGAATATATATATATATATATTCAAATAGTTCACTACCACATGCAAGAAAGGGATTTTTAACTCTAAAATAAGGCTGTGCGCTTAAAAGCAAATTTTCATGTCGAGTTTCAATATAATTATAGCCAACGACGGCGCAGAACTACAATTTCGATGTATTTTTTTTATTGCATCATTAAAAGTCAATAGAAATAAGGTCCATAATATAATTTTATTACTACAATAAGTAGACTTCAAAATATCCATATCCGTGTTTATATTAAATATTATAAATGCGAAAGTAACCCTGTCTGTCTCTTACCTCTGCACGCTTCAACCGCTGGACCAATTGAGATGAAATTTGGCATGGAGATAGTTGGGATCCCGGGACAAGGCATAGGCTATTTTTTATCCCGGAAAAACGCGATTACCGAAGTCGCGGGCGGAATCTAGTATCTTATACTTACACCGATGGGGCGAACTCAATTGAGCGACGCTGTTTCAGTTTTACGCTACCAAGAATAGAGTGGAAAACTGTTTAGTCACGTTCGAACGCTTCTTGTCTGAGAGTTTTCAATTTCCGGAACAAACGAGATTACTATAGTAAACGAATTTCAAAATGAGATTCTCTGTCATGTGGAGCGTTCCGCATACGTTGTTTACACAGTAGACGTCAAAAATATGTATATTACTATATTACTATTACTACTATCCTTTGCAAGCGACTTCATCTCGATGCATCTTACAAAACTTCAAACCCTTAAGTAACATGCTCGAATTTAAAAAAAAACGTGATCTTGTTTGAAATTGGAACTGTTTTTAAATTGGCGTGTCTTGTCTTCGAGAACTATTTTAGGGTTCTTTAATTATTAAAACAGCCAGTAACACGCTTGTTTTTTAAAAACCGAATGAAGTCTATGGTAGTGAAATTAAATTTGGAACCAGTTTTAAACTGAATTGCCTTTGATTCATTTGGTTTATTTTTTATGTTAAGGCATAAACGAATGTTGCTTGTAGAAAAATATAGAACACGAGCCATTAGGTATTTAAAGTTTCATTAACCCATAGATACAATGATACATTTTACCTACTTTGACGAAAACTAAATCTTATAGAATAGAATAGAATAGAATAAAATTGTATTTTGCTTAAAATGTAGTGTACAAGGTGGATTGGTTTGGGTGGTTCCATACATTTCGCCGGCATCTGGCATGCAAAAAAGAAACACAAATAAATAAAAAACTTAAATTAATAATAACAATAATACAGAAAGAACAGAATACCTTACTTATCATAAAACCTAAAATATTGTTCAATAGAGTAGAAGCATTGGTTTTTAAGCCACTTTTTAAGTGCGCTTCTGAACAGATTTAGTGGCAGTTCTTTTATGTCATTATGCAACCGGTTGTAGATGCTTATCGACATACAGTAGGTGTTCCTGCCGTATAGTCTCGTTTTCATTTCGAGTACCACCAAATTGTTAGGATACCTGGTGTTGAATTTGCAAACATCTTTATTTGTCTTAAATAGGTTAGGCTGTGTTTTGACAAATATACAGATCTCATAGATGTATATCTATGTCATAGATGTGTATCTTATCTACAACATACAAATATCTTCTGTCTCATTCACACAACATTAAGTAAGAGCCATGGTTGTATTGGTGACGCTTGTGCAGCGGCAAGACAGCGAGACCGTATATGTGTATCCATTCACTCACACTACTATGGCTCACCCGCAGTCGTGAGATGAAACTACTATTATGTATATTTATTACAAGTGTGGTACAACGGCATGTGATCAAATATTGAATGTGACCTAAATATCATAAACATAGGTTGCCTAAGGGTGAACCAGAGGCTGAATATAAGATGTGTGAGGGTAATTGACTACAAGCTATAAAATTGTATTACTAATACAATTATTATTATAAATCCTCTAGTATATTAGAGATACCATATTTGAATTTTCATATCAATTTCGGAGTTCTACATGTAAATGAGAAGGTTTTATTAAGTTTTTTTTTACCTAAATGATCTATTTTATAGTTGGAAAACACCCGATAAAAAAATGCAACTTTTATTAATGGTGCATATGCTATACGTACTCTGGGAAATAAAAAAAAATCTTACTTAGTGCATTTTTCAACATAACAAATAGTACTTATCGAATAGTTTTCTATTCAGAATATTGTATGTTTTTTTCCCTGATATATATGAATTCAACGGGCACACCAATCGACATCATGACTGAAAAATCAAACTTTGACATTTGACATGACTATGTAATTAAATTACTTAAATATGAATCGTGTAATTATTATAAATCAAAAAGTGTAGATGATAAAATAGCTATTGAGATAAATTGATGAGAACCAATTTAATACTGTTAATAGAATTACTACTACAGGCTATTTGCGGCCCACTGCTGGGCACAGGCCTCCTCTCATCACGAGAGGGTTTGGGCTATAGTCCCCACGCGGGCCCAGTGCGGATTGGAGACTTCACACACACCTTTGAATTACTTCGCAGATGCGTGCAGGTTTCCTCACGATGTTTTCCTTCACCGAAAAGCTCATGGTAAATTCAAATTGAATTTCGCACATAAGTAAACTTAGAGGTGCGAGCCGGAATCGAACCCCCGACCCTCGGCATGAGAGGCGGTAGGTCGAACCACTAGGCTACCACGGCTTTTAATAGAATTAAAACAATGTAAACTGTATAGGTAATACAGCTTCGTAGACAGGCGTCAAAACAAATGGAGGCATGAAAAATTCATAAAGCAAGTGGGGGATCGATTTGGCCGATCAGCTGATTCCCAATGTCACCCCCCCGGGGGTGGCATACAGGCGTGCCGCACACACGCGCGGCACCCGGCACCCACACAACGGCGCGCTTAGGCCGTTCCTACATTAAATTTTAAAGCGTGTTACTGTTATAAATAGCTACTTTAATATTCAAGTGGGATAAACGTTCTAGTTCCTAAAAAAGTACATTTTCAATTTGCAATATGGTAACTAATATCATTTCTTTTTACATTAAATAACTAAATTTCAACTCTCATGTTTCCTTTTTGCGAAGAGAATTACTCTAATAATAATTAAAAATAATAACCATAGACATCATTCGTTTTGAAAATTCGTTAGTATTACTGGCCGCCAGAAAATAAAAAAAGGTCTCATAGAGACGAATGCAAACCAAATTTCAAACGTTCCTATTTCAAAATCTAGACACGAGAAGTTTTAAAGCGAGCGTGATACTGGCCGCAGTATACCGCGAAGTCGGATGCTGTCGTCAACTCGTCTACCGTTCAGGGATGTCCTGTCGGCACGCACGCGTAACGCACCACTACATGCAAACACATTGCGTAACTGTAGCCGTGTAAATCGATAACTAGGTGCCCTGGGGTGGTCCACATTTTGTGTGCTAAGTTAGGCATAAACCTTTTTAAACTATACGTTATGTTAATATCAAAGCATTATTAATATAGCATGATAAGATCTAAGGTACCCATATAGTTAGAGACACACATCAATTGTACTTATTAAAATGATTGGTTTGTCTTTGAAAATTGTAATAAAGTCACACACAACAAAATTGTCTCCTGTCCGTTTTTAACTTATTGCTGTATGTCATAATCATTATTATGCTCCGAATGAAAGCCCTAACAATACGCAGTGCAACAATAGCTGACCGAAAGAGCGAGACGACACGAGTCCGGCATAGTGTTGGAAAGAGACAACTGCCTAGGGTTGTCCGGTTTTTTGTAATGTTATGGGTAAGGGATTGAAACAGTAGTTAATAACCCTTTTCATCGTTTTATTGAATAATAGTAAAGTGAAACTTAAATATTTTTATTCGTTGGTATAATTTAACAATTTCTCAAACTTAATTCAACACATAGTGGCTACAGCTTTTTTTATTTCAAGGTTTTCTATTTTGTAACCCACACATCTATCTAAATACTTAACAAATACATATGTATCTCTCGATCAATCTCATCGTCATGGGTGGATTCAACGTCCAAAATATACGCGGCATATTTCTTGTGATACTAAATTAAATTCACTCATCCATAACAGACGACATTCAATATTATTTGACCCACAAATTTCTAAAATTCGTACACTACGCACTTGAAATGCATTCGCTGCATTCGCTCGCAAGGTGCATCGGGCGTGCAAAAAAATGGCCCACAAACATGGTTGGGCAAGGGTCTGTTTAGTTAGGACTGCAAGGGTTACCTTTGATGCGCCGCGTGGCGTATGGGATTTGTGCCGATTTTGAAAATCTAATGTTCCAGGATTTGACACTGCCAGCATCAAATGGTGCGTATTTTTTTTTTTATATTCATGAACCGGGCGTTAATGATGAATCGAGTTGTTGGCAGTTTAGAAAGAGTTAAATAACATTAATTCAAAATTTTAAAAATCGATCATTTATTCCAAAAACAGGTACGTAAATACAATTACAAATTCACCAAAAAAATTATAATAATGATGATGAATATAATATTTATAAGCTATGATGAGAAATTATAATAATTTTAAAATAGGCACTGGGAATAAGTGCTAGTTACACCGAAAGCAACTATTAAGAGACATACATATATGTGTTGTAACCCTTTTAAAGTAGTTCTATTATTATGAAACACACAAAATTATCGATCAAATTGTATCGGTCGGTCATCACATGTGGCCATGTGGCTGTTATTTAATGTTAAATTTGCGCAATGCAGATGTCCGGAATTGTATAGATTTTTTTTGCACAGTCCACGTTTCGCTTTCTCCTATGTCGGGGCAGATGCGTAAAAGGGTTCGAAATGTGCACTCTGTTTGCACAATCATGCAGTGTTACACAATCCGTCATACTCCACCCGCGCTGGTCACAAAGCGACAATATTATTCTTCCCTACCCCTATCCCACTTTCGAACAGTCATCGTTCAAGTTATTACATGAAATTCGCAAAATTCCATTCATGTGGCAACACAAAAGAAAAAGTTGCAATTTATTTCTTTTAAAATTACTACTGATTTGTAAGTGGCCAGTATTAAATAGGGATGGTCTATGTCTTTTGTTCTTCCATCGTTCTACTTGGCACTTCCTTCCGACATCTTTATCGATACAGTGACATTTCATACTTGATAATAAAAGGTCATCAGGTAAAATAGAAATTATCCGTCATGCTAATCACCATCGATGTTTTAGAAATGATTATTAATTTCATTTTAGTTATTTTTATTTTATAACATCTATGGTGATTAGCACACGGAATAATACAGATTGTTTTCTATTTTTCCCGATGTCCTTTTTATCTACTATGAAATGACACATCGAAATATAAATTTGATATCGGAAGGAAGTCCCTAGGTTGATTGATTGATTAATTTTGCAACCAAATGCAATACTGCTTCCTAGATTGCAATTAAATCTTGGTGGCCAGAAACTTTTATGAAAAAAAACCGTTAGCTCTTTTGTCTTGGACATTATTAGTTTTAGCCATAGGGGTAGACGAGAAATTTATGCCAGCTGTCAATACATTTTTGCGAATTAGAGTGAGAGAGGTATACAGGTGTGAGAGTGGACGTTTGATCAAATCACGTCTTGGAAATTATGAAACCAGTTGACCTCCCTTGTTAGGCCCCTTAATATCTTTTGTACGTTATGTAACTTTCCCATTCAATCCTTTTTCATGCTAATACTTGGTGACATTAGAAACCGTTGGTCCTTCTTAAAGGACTTCTTGTGTCCGACGTTTCGTGTACCGCGAAATAAACCGTAATAGCAAAATAATAAGAGAAAAAATGGGTGCCATCGTGTCAGGACCTCGAGGATAAGAACAATCTGACCATGCAAACCTTACCTAATTAATATTCATTAGTATAAATATTTAAATGTAATCTTATTAATTATAGTTTAAAAAATAACCGTTGAGCGGTTCTTTGAGATTTGTTAAAAAATACTATTAGATATTTTCAATTCAGTATCATAATTATTCAATTAGAATCGGTAAGGTGTAAACAAATGTAACGTTTTTATTAAACAGTGCAACAGTCAAAGCAAACTCAACTTTAGAAACGAAGGCCAAGTCCGTAACTCGGCCGACCGCTCGTATACCCGTCCGATCACTGTTTAGCAAACGTTCAGTCCGTTTTGCACAATGGCGAAATATATTCATATGCAAAAATCATCTCAAATAAATATCTAAGTCTACAAAGATTATGGTCTAACGCCGTCCTCGCACAACCGCCGGTGGTCACTTCATAAAGATCCCTGATAAAGGGTACCTTTGTGTTCCAAGAGCTTATGCTGACCATACCAGTTTGGTCCCCATGCCCTTTGTTCAATTATTATTTTGATACCCAAAGGGTAAAGTGATGCGCGATGAAAGGGCACACACTTTTTAGGGTCTTTAGCTTTAGGTTAGTTTTTTAGGTGACGTCGGGTCTGAAGAAGCTTATGAATTTTGTCGTTGGACTTGGCGCATTTTTTCACTATCAATATTTTTATCATTTATCTACTTTAGATATGAAAAATATTAAAAGCCACTTCCTTGTTACATTAGTATAATGACCCAAAATAAATGCTGAAATGTATTAAACGAAATGAAAAGACCATTTCAAACCGACCCCAAGTAAAAATTCGAGCCATCCCCTCCTTTGTTTCTCAACTGACCATCGTGCGACTCGCTTAATTGCCCAAAGGGTTGGTCAAGCTTCCTCGTTCCCATACATTGTTCCACACAAAGCCATACAGGCCATACAAAGGGGTGTGGACAGCACCGGTCAAATGGTCGTAGTCCAGCTAGGCCATTTAAATCCAACGGCCACATGAGAAAGTTAGGATATTATTAATCCTGTGATTTTAATATCCTTAAAGAATTATTTAAATTGCCCTTTCAAAAGATTGACGCTTTGGATATGTAAAGACGAGGCTAAAACGGCTATGCGCACTTCTCGCTTCTGATTCGGAGTATAAAAATACCGTTATGTTTTTTATTTATTAAATACTTTCCAATTTAGAAATACGATTGAGACTGATTGATTTTTGGGGGCTCTATAAAAATGTTCCTACATATTCCCGTCTGTTCTCAAAGCATCTGTAACAAGGTTACAAAAAAAACACCTAAAATAGGAGCACAATTATTATCCTACTCTAATCGTATCATGCCGTTAGATGACGCGTCTTTCTCAATTCACATTCCTTCCCACCGGCGAAGTCCGAAGATGGCACATTACAATACTGACCTGTCAAACTTCCCAGATGCGGACAAATGCAAATGCTGAATTTGAATAAATGTACAACTAATCTACTAATCCGTTGAAATACCAACGAACTTAAAGAACGGTTTCCCAGACTCCGATGTAAATTTAGAGAGTACATCTTGGCGGTTTTACCACCCTAAACGGTCAGCTTTAATGCAATCATTCTAACCCTTTCTATGCACTTTTTTGCATAACAATCGCTGGCAAGTGCAGTTGGTCATTTGGCCGTGTGAAACGAGATGCGCAAAACCGTTGGATTACACGTAATTTATTAAAGGGTTACATTTTTGACTTGACCACAAATAGAACGGCCACAAAATGAGTTTTATTCGAGATACGCTTTATGGGAATCTTCTACTGTAATAATAATAAAAAAAAAGAACTTTGTAACTTGTTTTTTTTTTGCAAAAGGAACTAGTAAATCGATTTTGAACATTATCACAAGTAGAAAATCTACATTACCTACTCCAGAATTATGAGTTGCGTGGGCCACCAAATTCCTGCTCACCAGATAGCGCCACTGTAGTGTGAAGTGTCGGCTGTCAATTTTAAAGTTGTCATTCCGTACAATAGTGTTAACGTTACTGTGACATTTGAAGTTTCGGAGACCTCAGTGTATGGCATAGATAAACCTAATATGCTCAGTTGGCAGCACCGCACCTCACGCAACTCAAGCGCCTCTAGAGGCAAATTCTGACGCGACTGATTCGACAACTCTCAATGCCTGAATCTAGGTACAGCACGACACAAATTAGAAGGCGGGCGGCGATGCACTTAAGCCGATATCGTACAGTCTGATATTGCTTAATCCACGCGCCTTCTAAGTTGTGTAAACCTAACACGCCAGTTAATTTAGTATAGGTTTGTGAGTGGAAGGCGCGACTGAAGGAAGCGCCTCTAGCGAATTACTTCTCGATGACCCTCATTTCCCGCGATATCCCGCTAGTTGGCGCTTGAAGCCTGTTCTGACTTGTGGATCTCTCCGCAGGCTCGCTCCCGCCGTCGCCAGCCGACTCTGGCGTGTCCGATGTGGAGTCGTCATCATCAGGCGCCGGGTCGGCCGAGGAGCTGAAGGCCAGGCTGCAGCCCCCGCCGACGCCGTACGCGCCCTTCCTACCCTTCTACCAGCACCATCAGATCGCGTCGCTACAGCATCACGCGGCTCATTCGCGGCCACCTGGTGAGTTCCTTGCACTATATAAGAATAAGTACTTACAGCAGGTCGAACTGAGAAGTCTCGACGAGCTATACTTACTACATTATTCCGGCTACCTTTAGTGCATTAGCATTGGTATCGCGAAGAGAGTTGAAACAAACCAAAACAGCTGCATGAAGAACAGCTATCGGTACGAATAAAGAACAGTATATTAAAAAAATCTATTAACAGCACTGTGTACTTTGTAATAAATAAATAACTTAGAGATCACTAAAAATAAATGAGATTTCTTTTATATTGATATCGTAACAAAATTATTTTTTCTTTATTAATTTCAACCTTGGTATAGAAGCCTTTGTAACTTGGTCATAAAGACTAGAGCGCATGGGACAAGTTAAAATATACAGTTTAATTAAAGCATCTAATCAGTATCCCAAAATTAAGTAGTTACTTTGTAAGTTTTGAGAAGACACAATTGGAAACAATCTTCGAGTTCCACCTGTTGTTTACGTATTAAAGTAGATGCCAATAAGTCTGTGACCGGGTCACCTTTGCTCGACAGAGCAACAAGACATTACACGCGCAGTACCTATAAACAAGAAACAGAATAGCAACAACAAACCGCAGTATAAATAAGAAGCAGCACTTCCGGAGGCACGGCTGGCCCCATTCCAACTGGCGCCCGAAAAATTCGAAATTGCACTTTAAAATGCACAAATTGCTGTAATAATTTGAGGCCAACTGTTCCCAATCGTCGGTGAGAAAACAAAACGATTATATAGCATAAAGTGTGATATACTCTTGTACGCTTTTGTCGGTAATTATTTTTTAAGTACCTAAGAGACACAATCCTTTGTCAACTTACTTTTATCTAGAAAAACATTGCTTCAAGTTTTAGGTTTTACCTGCATTCATATAAGGAAGCGGTTCGGTTACTAATGGTTATAAGTACTAAGGAGAATGCTAGAAGCATCAATTTTTTACAGAATATCATCAAACGAGAAGCGAGCATTAATATTTTATATCGGTATTCAGAATTTTATCATGTAAATACACATCCGGCCATCGATGCATGCACTTTAAGTACGAACAAACGCATAGACGAGTCCGGCTTTGCGATTAAAATTCACTATCGAAAGCTAAGCGTACGAGTCGAGCATACTGATTCCCTGTGTTTTTTGCCGTATCAAGTATTATTTAGGAGCACTGACCTTGTACAATGTCAAATTGATGGACCGGCCATCGTATAACATACTAGCTAATTCTTTATACTTTGACGGGAATGTTCAAGTTTCCATAAGTTTCAGGTTATATGATTTCCAACCTCCCCAAACTCCGACAGCCTATTTACGTCCCTCCACTAGGCACCGGTACATACATGAAGCTGTTATTCTCAAATTCGTGGTCGAAAACGTGCGGATTTATTAAAATTCAGAGTCCACTATTTGATTCTGATATACGTCAAATACAGTACCATTATATTATTTGCTAAATTTCTCATTTCTGATGGACGCTGGAGCGCTGCATCATTATTCCAATACGTATTTCAGCTCGCCCGAATTCAGCTTTAAATCAAAACAAATATCAGGCGGTTTCCCCGATTTCTGATGGCATTTCGCTAATGAGGTTAACTAGAAATAGAATTCAATATCCAAATCCAGATTTTAGTTCAAAATCCAACTTGATTCGGTGATTCTATTTAGTTTAGAATCTAGCTTAGAACGTTTGCCATTTAAATTCTTCGTTTATATTCTGCTAATATGTATGCCCTATTTATGCAGCTAATTTACCTAAGGGGCTTTGTTAGTCCACCGAATTTCGTTGTTCAAGAGCTCTGGCATTCTAGTAGGCCTTATTGGGCGGTGTCTACGTATTGGTTTCTTGAAATAAGCCAACCTACTTAGCTGCCAGCTATAGAGGCCTTGTTTTCGATCTTTTTAGTGTATGCACCCAAACGTTGTATGTAGTTTTATTGTGGAGGAAGTGAGCTGACCCTCAAAACTGGTTTGGAAGTCACCTCACTGCGTCTTCGCAATACGACTTACCTATATCGAAGCTGATTCTTGTTAGTTTATGTTTATTGTTTAGTCTAATAAGATACCTAACAGGCCACTTCAAATAAGTATGTATCGTAGACTGTCTTTTTTTTGTTGCCTGCCAGCGAGCATTGCTCTTAAAAACCTTATAATAGTTGATAACCTCAAACGGCTCAAACGGACCTTTGAAATTAAAAATCCTTGAAAATTGCCGATCCCTGGTGTAAAAAAGTAAGTAGCGGAAGGCAAAAGTTGTTATTTGCGTGAACTGTCGCGTAATGACAAATAGTGGGAAAACACAGATATTCATTCACGACATTAAAGAGTAAATAGTTCCTTTATAAACCTTGTTTTGTTAGAAATAAAGGCCAATAGAAATGTAGGATAGGATGGTTTACATTACATCACGCCATAGTTTATGGCGAATGCGTGGAGACAGGGACATTAATATTTGTATGTTTTTTTTTATTATGATGACCGCATTAATTTTTACTAAAACAGAATAACAATTCGCATATAAATATATTTTACCCGACAGCGTCAGACGGACGGTTATTGTTTTTTAATCATTACTGCCTAAAGTTGCGTAGCGTGATAAGGAAAAGCCAACAAGACTCATTTGTTGAAAAATAATCATATCGTGTTTGCAAATAAAAAGTAATTTTATTGATGAATCCCTTATGGTACTCTTTGTTTTTATTGCCATACTTGTGGAATCTGTCAGACAAGGCGTTTTTTTTTAAACATAACAAAGTGTGCGACTCAAATTTTAGTTAATTATTTGTAAAATCGTTTGACTAATAATATATAATTTGCGTCACCGCGATAACGTTTATGAATGAAACATAAAGCAAATTCAATAACAATTATGGATGATTCCTAATAAACCCAATATGTTTTTCATTGTGTTTATGTCTATGGCGTGCTAAAGTTGATGTCTAATTTTCTAAGAAAACGGCACGCGTGGTCTAACAATAACCATGTTGCCATAGACAAATTGAACTTTCAAGTGACCACGGTTTATCGATCGTATCATTTGTTACTTGAATGAAAATGATGTCTGAAATGTTTTATAGATAATCGTCTTCGGTTAAACAAAGGATGTAGCGTGCTGATCTTTAGAAGCCGCTTTTGCTCGGCAATTGTAAAAGGAGGTAACGTTTTATCTTCCATATATTACCATGGAAAAGATCACAGGTTTCGTGTCTCACACGACTATCGAGCACATGGGAAATGAATCTACGGAATTGAAAAGTGTGAAATATGTAGTTCTGACTTATTGACTTTTTTCAAAAAGGTTAGGCTACAGGGCAAACTCTTAACCCGATCGTCTTTGTTTTAGGCTCAAATTGTAGCTGATGTAATTGTTCCAGAGGAAATTTTCTCCGATTTATTCTTCGTTACCAAAATATCGAGCACCAAAATCTGAAAGAAAAAATTGATTTCTTTTTCCGCCATTTCGGCTATAACTTTTATCTTTTTTTACTTTCTCGAATAATTCTTTTTGCACGTTAGAGCTGTTATAACTACGCGTCTTTTGAGCCTTTTTTGAATATCATATCTTCACAACTTTCCGAGATATTGGAGATTTTTCGTGAAATCGAAGCCTATACTGGAGCGATCGAAAAGACATTTTCCAATGTCAAAACTGTACTGGATATATATAAGGAATAAGTTTTGGCGAAAACCTAGCGTTATATAGCTAAAGTAATTGAACGAATTAAGGTTTCTCACTGCTTCTGTATATTTTTAATGGGATAAAAATGCTTCTCTGTGGTCGTTAGAGTTCGTTGCTTTATTCCAAACTTCCAAAGGCTTATCAAAACCAGCTTTTTTTTTTCTTTTGACGAAACGCCCGGTGTCCACACACGCCAGCGCGAGGAAGGTCGGCTTGCGAGCCACAATTGCTTGCGCAAACGTTTGCAACACCGAATTCGTTGCGTTCACGCTCCCCGGGACGGTAACATGTCGTGTATGTACGGGAAGTGATAATTAGACATGCATAAATAAATGCCAAAGAAATTGTTTTAAGTACAATCCTACAACTACATATGTAGATTGATGGGTCAATGCAACAATCGTCTTGACGTTTTTTAGAGTTTTAAGATGCGTATAACATCAGTTAAGTGTCACTAGTGTTTGTAGTGCGCTAACTCTCATATAACAGTTCGCTCCGACTTGTCGGTGTCGGAAACGTATATTAATCGGAGATCCCGTTTTATATCAAAATCGGTTTCCGACAAATGTGGAATAGTTTCATATAAAATGCTCTGCCAATATACGAATCCGACACCTGACAAGTGGGAACCTGGTCTTACTCATTATTACTACTTCTGATTGATTACACTGATTCAATACAAAATATAATAATCTAAACAGGGATTTACATTACTAAAAGTGCTAACGATCCAACGAAAAAAAAACATAGTCGAAAGATGTTTCCCTAATGAATTTAGCAACAAAACGATCTTTCTGTAACATTGTATCCAGTTCCAAGTTCTCAGGCACCGAATTGGGCAACTGTGCATCTGCGAAACTGCAGTAGTTATACGTTCTAACGCAATGCGCGGGCGCCGGAGGTGATCGCACGATTTCAAGGGCACTGCAGCCAGCGCGCGTATTAATAGCTCGCTACTCGCGGGGAGAGCAGATATTGACATTCGCATTTACGTAATAATACCCCACGCTCGCATAGACCACCGAAATTAGGTGCCTAAGGTGGTAGGTTACTCCTGTACTTCCCGAGCGTCTAATCACTTACTCGGCGCATAATTTGTAAATATACTTAATTAACACCTCACAATGCAATGGTTTCCATTCATAAAGACATTTAAATCCAACTAAAACAATCTAACTAAACAACAGTTTCACCTCATTAATACTTCTGATTTCTGCACCGTATTCAAATTACCTGTCATATCGAACCAGGCCAGAATAATAACACACTTGATAGCTGAAGCTGAAGTATTTTAATTTTCCGAAATGTCACGAACACAAATGAGCGCGGTCGCATTCGATGGAAATTGCAAACTGGCCACTTTGTGACCAATTGAAATGGATTGTTCCGATGATAAAATGTTCACAAAGAGATCGGTTTTAGCGGATTACAAAGAAATGCCCTTCTATTACTGACGTGTCACTGTTCAGGCTCACTCTTGAAAATGATTTTGTTACCGATATTATGGCATAATTTATATAGTGAGGAAAGTAACTGACGGACAATTTCTTGGCTCTAAACCCTGATTAAACAATGGATTAAGCATCAGTGCGTTAGAATCAATATAGCCATGATTATAGCTAACCCCCGAGAAAGCAACCTAAGCTAACTACATCTAAGTTCAAAGGCCAACCCGAGAGCGGATCGATGGAAGTATCCTAAGAAGAAATATTTTAAATTTTCATTCAGTACTTACCTCCTGTAAGCACTGGCTTTTGATGTTTCAGTCTGCATTTGTGGCTGTTGCAACGATGTGCTAAAACGAATTTGCAATTAGATAGACGTGTTGACTTCTAACGATTGGTAAGTCAAGGATGACCAGACCAAACTATACACTCGTTATATCTGCCCGCCACATAAAACTTCAATGACAAAAATGATGTTCCAGGTTTTTGTAAATTAAAGAAGATATAAAACAAAAATAAAAATGTTTGTCTGGTAAAGACTATGACGCTGCATACGATATCTAGGTCAATACAGACTTGTCATTCATATACTAACGTGAGAAATCGGCGTACGGGATAACGGGTGCCTAGATAACCGTTTGATTTGGGTTCAAACCACCAAGTATTTTGTTAGAAGTTAAAACTGAATTGACGTACTAAAACTAGAATTTCCTATATTGAACTTGATATTGGGATGTCTAAAATATGTAAGCTTGAACTTTTGCAATGTGTAACTACTTTATGTGTCAGTTATACCGCACCCGGCGTAAAGGCGTCATATAATTCCTCGGTTTTTTCTCAGTATTGTCTATCCATGTAAGGATGTGCTGCCATCTGTCGGTTGCGCAGCCGACGACCCACTTTAGCCGCGGCCGATGCCAAAAGCCACCAGTCAGAACCGCGTAACTCGGAAACTGTTCGTAAAACTATACGTCATGTCCCACTTTATATGTTAAACCGATGATTATTCAAGCGTAATTAGCAATAGAGTACTGTAATGTAATGCACAATTCAACCTTGTGCTAAAGATGATACGTGAAGCTAATCTCGAAATAGACATAAAATTAACTACATAATCTTCACAAAAATGCATAGAGGAATATTGATCGTACCTCAAGTCTTGGTATTGACCTAGCGGATTAGATGAGTAGAACGATCATTTTGTGCCTTACACGTTTTTTTTTCAAGCGGCGTTGTTTTTCTAAAGCAAACGCCGTGTCGCAACGCGCCTCATCCGAGTTGAATGGACGGCCTTGCGTACCGAAAGCGAAAGGATTACGGAATACCGAGCCATTCTTACGTGACCTGGAACCAACCGGGAGCCTCCAAATTAATCATAAAACCCTTCAAAACACCCCGGACGTCGACAAAATATGTTTTTGCCCAGATATACAGACTTAAACCTACGCGGAATTTCCGTGTATACGTGACCTAAAACCACATGGGATTATACTATTCAGTTGCCCGAACGATGATGTAATTAATTACATATATATATGTATGTTCATTCATGTACACTGACCCTTTCAGAGGATAACGCATAGATAAGATATTGTTTACATGCTCCTTTGAAGTACACCACCCACACATTTGAATTTGGAATACAAGACCGGCCAGGGCAAAAATGAAAGTAGGTATTAATAATTTTAAATATCTTTTTAAATTAGAACAATAGAAGTAGGTTTCGCGTACATTGACGTAATTAAATTTAAACTGGAAACGGGAATGTGTACTCCAGTCGAAACTTCGAGTCTGCTGGGCCGTGTACGTGAGCTCTAACCACTATGAATCAGTCGCTGCGGTGTCGCAATGACTGGCGTAACTGCTTCCGAAATATACGCAGGGATACCAACGTAGCCAACTCAGGGTTACCGTCACACGACTCAGCTCGCATTGGTGTTGCCATTGCAAAATTCAAATATATGTAAATCCATTAAAAATGTAGAAAGCCTAGAATTTGCACGTTCATTAGACGCCGATCGTTGTTCAGTTAAATGAAGCCCAAACGACCTAGATACAATAATATGAAAAATCAATAGACCCCGTGATAGTTTATAACAGCTGAAATCTGACTTTCTTTACTTTTGTATATTTTTCATTTAAACTAGCTATTACCTAAGGATTCAATTGACAGCCAACATATTTCATAATTGCACTTAGACGTTGCAAATGATGCACTTTACGAGTACTTATTCATTGTGAATTCCCTAACATGCCAACTTTGTCATATTCACTGCGCTCAAACTTTAAAACCGTTACGGATTTTGCGGAAATTCCACATGGTTAGGGAGATTTGCTGTTGTTTGAGGACGTTCTCTAAGTGTATAAGCATAATAAACAGGTCCGTTCTATTTACGCCGGCCTAACAATGACCTGGTTAGCTACAGGCACATTCTGCCGGACCTGTCTTCAATCGAAGCCTATCGAGTATATTTAGCAGCTTTGAACAGCTTTATCGCTTCAGAACACAAAGGGTAGGTACGATGCGCCACCTTTTCCATGAAGTCGGATTTTTTCGGTGTACCGTGAGTAATTACAACACTAAAATAATGCTGGCGTGCACTAATAAAATATTTAAAAAAATGGAACGTTTTCAATTTCATTTTATTTTGCAATGATCTTTTCAAACATCGTCACTTTCGTATTACCTAATTTCAATACGATCGATGTACCTATTGCGTCATAGGCAGGCATACTATGCTATTCAATGGTGGACAAAACTGTATTGTTTCTAATATCAACAAAGATTGTGTCGTGAAATTGCTTTCGTCATTTCTATTATACGGAAATTGCCGTTTACGGACGTTTGCTATCAATCTGATGAATTCATGAGGTTCTAGTATTAATAACAATATTAATTATGGATCATAATTAAACATGTTTAATAAGCGTTCAGTCTATAATGTAGCGGTTCCCCCATAGCTCCGGATTTAGGCCAAGCATGGCCACAGGCTTCCGCACAACTGGACCGTGCTAGCCCGGGGGTGCACCAAGGTCGCACCGGGTCAAGTTGGAAAACTCGCCAACATCAACATACAAGCACAACTTTAGTTAACGATAGCTTGAAGATAACGTCGATAATTGTCACCAAATGCAAGTAAATAACTCTCGGTCATTTTCATCATAATACTCATAATAAGATAAATAAATGCAATTATGGAAAGGCCTGCGATAAAAAATTAAATGTTAACGTTATTGCTTATGTACGTATTTAGGAAGCTTTGTCCATCACTAGCACGGTACATTATTCAAGAAAAAACTACATTGCCTTTGGTTTTCGAGTTTGTTTCACGAATTCTGTTTTTAACAAAAGTGACCCTAATACCCTATGCCGCGGCGGTCGTATCGGTAGGTACTCGTAAGTATACTTATTCAAAATAGTGTTTTTAGATTTAAACTTATGTTTCAATGGTAGTTCGGATTTTTTTACAATCTTTACAACCACCATGTTACTCGAAGTCTGAGCTATATACGACACAACACCCGGTTCGTGTATCAAAAAAACGCCTCATTTTGGCCAAGTATAGACGTTTTTCTCGATAGAGAATCTGTCAAATTTTAACCGTCCGTATTAGCCAATACGACGTTTCATGGATATAGGAACTGGGCCTCAGTATAAGGCTGAAGCTTTGGCGGGCTGATAAGCGTGTATCGGGACGCCTACAATGGTATCGCCTTTGTTTGGAATGATCGCTGCATACTCCGCCCCGCTGTACGCTCAACTTGACCGTCCACTTGGGCCTTACCCTAATACAAGAGTCGCGAGACACAGAGGTATGATGAACCCCAGACGCTCTGTAGCTAGGTCGGCCGTCCTCGGTTTCCACAGATTTCAAACATATGGATAGTATAGTATATATATTTTCACGCGCACGCCATAGTGGCCTCTCGTATCGTGAGAAAATGGAGCATTTAAAATTAACCAGTCGTTTTCGACACACCTCGCAATATTTATAATGGACGCAGTTTCGAGAAGCCAGTAGAGTATCGTGGGTTCCGATCTAAAACTACTGTGCACTGCAATCTGGTTATTTTTCCAGAGAGTCATTGAAGTTTTGGTTTTTGTACAGTCCTTTTCCCAAAGTGTGTAATTTACATTATTTTCAAAATTAAGTATTCCTGTATCATATTCAGCACACGATATTCTTTATATATCCACTTGGATCTGATTGTGAAAGTCTCGTTTCATGTAGCGTCACTGTGCCATTTGCAAAATCATTATTTCCCTAAAAGCGACATCTATCGTCCGCAAAAACAGTCAATTTGCCGGTGATTGTGTGAAAAAAAAACAACCGTTATGGCCTGATTGACCGAGTCAAGGGTGATTGGGCAAGCGGCCCTGACACGCGTACCTCGCGTAAACTATAGGGAACTAAACAAAATAAATAATATGAAAACACTACATGTTTTCTAAATTCTCATGATACCAAGGCTGAAATGCGGTTAAAATTAAAACGGTGACATACACATACTATCAACTACACATGTTAAGGAGAACAGTATTTTAGTGTTATTCTTATTAAAGGACAGAATCATAGTGTTTTTGTGTTTAAATAATATACGTAACTTATAATAAAGGTAAATCATCATGAAATTAACACATAAATGAAGTACAACCCGATTACTCATCAGTAGGCTCAAATTAATTTCGATATTTCCCGAATATTCTCTTACAATGCAAGCAATTGATTTTCAAATCATGAAAAACTTAAATTAAATATATAATTACGTAATGAATCGTTCTGAAAAATAATTGGGTACATTCTGAAAATATAACATTTGTCTATGGTTCTGTGTAATGACAGCTGCGACCGCCATATTTGGAGGAAAGTGGCGGCAAACAATAGCAAATGCTGGAACAAGCCAGACAACGCGAAGGACCGCTTTAAAAATTATATAGTTCCCAATGTCATATTGACATGGCAACATTTTTCTTATCTTGCGTTCCTAAGTTCTGTGCGTGTTCACGGTAATTTTTCGTCTTCCGCTCATCTCTAATATCGGTTTCCGGTTTCCGGCGGCCTGGATACATGGCAACACCAATAACGTTACACTAATTACGAACAATTTGGATGCACAAGGTTGGATGCAAGCGTGAGGAATTATAACACATCTTTGTAAAGCTTCTCGGCCACACCACATCATTCATTATCAAGTTGGAGTTCCCGTACTGTAATATATCAGTCATCAAGTCCGTTAAGGGGGTTGTCAATGTCAAAAAATATTTCCATTACGTGAGCTCAAATGATTATTTTGGTAAATATAAACAACAAGTAAAGGCAAAAAATATCGATAAAACTGATGTCGGCTGCAAGCAGCAGCGATCGATCGGAGACATTGACAACCCACCTTTAGAGATACACTTTATACTTTAATGTTCATGCAGAAGTCCCAGCCCAGATCAATATAGTTAATCCATCATTATTTGCAAAATAATTAAAAGCACCTATTAGGTTTCTTCATCACTTGATAAAGCGTTAAAATCAACCAAAAATTGGAGAAAAGGATAAAAATCTATTGAATAATACAATTAGGTACATGTCAAGCGCCTGACTTTAGCGAGACCCGACTGAAAAACATACTTAACGATTATCATTGACTAAACACTGACGCAAGACCAGCAGTTTTATTTACCATTAAATGGTGTGTTACTGAATACAATGTAACGGGTAAAGGACCTACAATGTCATATCCTATATTTGCATTTGAAAGGAAGCCATCTTAAGAAAACGAGTTATTTACGCCGAGTGTTGTCATGTTAGAACAAAGAGTTCAGAGCCGCGGCCCGGCGGTGGCGGGTGCTGGAAAGAGCGCTAATTCCTGCTCGCTCACCAGTTGGCGCCACTGTCGTGTGACGTTTGGCTATCCATGTCAAAGTTGGTCATACAATAGTGTCAATGTCACTGACATTTGACGTTTTGGAAATCCCAGTGTTGCCAATTTAGCGTATGATATAATAATTTGTCAAACTGGCAACACTGAACATCACGCGACACAAACTTCTCTAGCGGCGATTTTATACGCGATAGCCCTCAATAAGTCCGTAAAAATTGGTAAAGCTATATGCAAAAGTTTTACTAGTAATCTAAATATATAAAACTCAAAGGTGACTGACTGACTGACATAGTGATCTATCAACGCACAGCCCAAACCACTGGACGGATTGGGCTGAAATTTGGCATGCAGGTAGATGTTATGACGTAGGCATCCGCTAAGAAAGGATTTTGCAAAATTCCCTCGGGAACGGGAAAAATCGGGATGTTACTTTTTAATATTTCTGCGCATACGAAGTTGCGGGGAAAAGCTAGTTAATACATATATGGCGAAAACGGACGTCTGCCACTATCTGATAGAAATTATTTGAACGGCATTGCGGTTATTCTATGACACCAAACTATATATTTTTATTAATGAGTTCACTATTTTATAAGAACATTATTTTGCATTAACTCGAGTGTGTCCACAATAAGTAAGTAATGGGTACCTCCGTTGCTATCACAATACCGGAATTAGCCTCTGAATCATGTACATTGTTACATTTCTAGCTAAAACCACACACACTCGCTGCAAAACAATTGGAAGATCAAAAGCAAGTCGTTGTGTATGTTTTCTCTATCCTAAAAAAAACATGAAAATGTTTGAAAAGTGAAGATGAATGAAAGCCTTCCTCTAAATAACTTTAAAAATGTATTTATATTATTAATAATACTGATTGGTATTGTACTGACACTTATTCAAGACTGGCTTTTCGCTTCAAATTATATTGCATTTATATTTTTCCAGCCACTGTAATTTTGGCATTGATCATTTTACGAACCAAATGAATTTTATTAAATTACATAATAAGGTCACACGTTTAAAATAGTTCTAATTAAAAAACACAAGTACCTACCCACTCGCAAAATGCTTACGACTTTAGTCGGCCTGAATCGGCAGCGGGAGTAATTTCATATCATAGGACAAACGCGGCAGTTTTCAAGCACGAACGCGTTTAAAAGCGAAAAGACGCCTGATTGATCAAACATGGCGGCCTGGAAGAATTCGCCGCCGCGGGCGGGGCGCGGGGTGACCTTCGCTTGTTGCAATGTCGCAGTGTCATTGACCACGGTGCCTCGCAAACAGTTGCGCCCCTCCCCCCGCTGTCTATCGCTCCCCCCGCCCGCGTGCAATTGGGTAGGATACAAGAAAATCTTAAATGCAGATAACTAAGGTGTTTACAACATGCTAACCGGACCGATATTCGGCTGCGAACTTTTCTGTTTAAGAATCGCCTTCCACTCCACACTCGGCGGGTCTTTCAGATGCTGCGATTTCGCCATAGGAATATGTTAAATTAAATTTACCCATCGATATATTAAAAACGCAACATACACCAATCCCCACCTCCATATTTTTAGTGTTTTGTTTGACATTTTTTTCATTTACCAAGCATGTTCGGTTTTTTTGCCGCATGTTTGGCGTGCGGCCGGAATAAAGATGTGTATTTAGTCAACAAGTGTAGAGTTACGCTAGGTTAGTGTCTGGAATCTATTACCTCGGCAGCAATAGATAAGACTCAACTAGGTTGTGTTACAATCCTTAAGTGTCAATTACTTAAAACTACATCGGCACATTTTTATACGTCTCTCTCTGGCTGGATGCATCGGCGCGTCTTAGGTACTAATGAGTTGTTTTTCAAACGACTTTAAAAAAAAAGGAGGATGTTCTCAATTCGTCAGAATCTTTTTTTATATGTATGTTCACAAAAAATTAATAGTAAACGTAAACCGATTTCTATGATTCTTTGCTTGTTCGAAAACTTCCAAGTTCGTCACACGTTATTTTTAGTTCAGTTCTGATGATGGGATCTATGAGAAAATGAGGGAACTCTTCAAAATTTCCTAGCACGTAGATGATTTTGGTGTCATTTTCGAATATTTCAGAGTTACTTATGTATTTCTATAATAAGGTTTGATAACTGTAGCCGTAATAAAAAAAATCCGCCTTCAAACTCCGACAGGCTGCGAAGCCGGTGTCAGGTGAACCGACCCAAAGAATTCATAATCAGCTGAACTTGCCATTGACATCGCAGTCTGTCGGAGTTTGATGCGTTTTTTTCTCTCTCAAGTTTGAATCTTATTCAAACGGCATTTAATCTAAATAGGAACTTCCACTCGCAAGAACGCTTCGTACCTATCCGTTTTTTTACTGATACCAAGAGGTTATCAGTAATATTTTTGTACGCTGCATGCAAATAAGCGGCCGGATGCACTTTATCAGCGGTTCAAATGTCTCTTTATTTAGGCGGACCGATACTCGTTGCGTAAGGTCAGGCTCAGATAGGGTTGTCCGCAAGAGGCGACTACATCGATAGGTACTCTATGATTTATACTTTTTTTTATAATAGTCATAGACTAGATTATGAGTATTGACTTCGCAGACGAGTTTACAGATGACATGCAATCCTACAAGCCCAATCTTCATTTAAGTCTCTTTTGTGAACCGCGATCAGGCGATGAGACACTAAATATAATTAATACTCGCAAATATATGAAATCAAATGTGTTATTTTGTAAGATAATCTTGTTAGTGATGTTACCGAAAGGTAAGGAATTAGGTAGATTTGAAATTGCTAAAGGTACTTAAATAAAAATCATTTAACACCACTTACGAGAGCCCGTTAGGCGTTTTGTTCGTTTGTATGAAAAGTGTAGACGTTGGCACTGAAAGTGGGCACGCGAAAACGTGATCGGAAACTCGGAACGGCACATGCACATCTCTACGTACTTTTGACTTTCTCGTGTTTGACGTACGATATCGACTTTTTTTTAATTGACGGTTCGACCTCCGCTCATAGATTCGGACGACGAAGGTGAGCCGAGTTCGTGCACCCCGCTTACGTAATCACATGCAACTAAGAAAACATGATATTAAGTAGGTATGTGCCAATGGGCTATTGATTATATGCTGTGCAAACTGCCTCTGTATCGAGTTTTCAAGGCGAATGCTGATTAATAAAAGTTTTACTTGTATGTTACACGTGGACTACGAAATAATGGTTAAGAATATCAACTATAAATTGGCTGTGGCAGTTGATTACGATAATAATATAAGTTCTTGATCTAACAGAGGCTCCTGGCGAGATTCGGTTAGTTCTAGAAAAATATTATGTCCTCCATCACGATGTCAGAATGATCGCAAAAAATACGATTGCTCCCCTACAGAATAATGGATGATGACAAATTCTGTTAAAGTAAATAATATGAAACTAAAATATTTTAGAAACAATGCCATATTCATTTTAACGTTCGTTTCGAGTGTAGGTAAACATTCGGCCTGCCGTTTTGCTATTTGTCCGCGTAATTTGTGTACATTATTTCCAAAATCAAGTAGTTTGTACAGCCGCGAATTACTAATTCGCGGCTGAACCGATATTAGTAATTGTTGCCCTCGACTTTGGCCGCGGGTTTTTAATGCAGGCATTTTCACATCTTCGCTACTTTATTTTTCTATCTAAGAAGACATACGTTTCCATATTGGAATATTGTTATTAAATCTAGTAAGTAAACAAAGCAGTAGGTATAAAATGTCAAAAAATAACGCGCTGTATCCTGATTCCTGAATTTTTACACCAAAATATGTGTAGGTATTATATATTTTTTAAAGTCAACATACATATGAATCCTCCTGTTATATTAAAAGATCATATCACATGGAAAAGGTACTTAGTTACTGAAATAGAAAATAGGTTTACTTCGTCCGAACGTAGGTACGCACTAATTAAAGCGTCGTTTCGTTTCCCGTACAATCCAATCCAGGAATGAGGGAAAACTTCGTCAGTATCGTTTATTATGTAGTCGATGTCAAAGAGATTTTAATTCAGTAGCATAGGGTGCAAAAGTTTGACGTTAACCGTACTTCATCGTCGCCTTTTTTTCTTAATTTGCGACTTTGTTTCATTCAATGCACACTGGCAGGTTGTGAGTCGCCTTTCTCATCTTTTCATTTCAGAATTTATTCATAAATGTTTTTTTTCATGCGCATGTGATATGTAGGTAGATACGTCATTGGCTTGTCATTGTGATAACAATTTCACCCGTGAAAATATGAAATCAATACTTAAATAGCTGTTGAAGTAGTGTCAGCCAGTTTTTCATTTGGATCCTATTTCAGAAATCAATTGACAATAAAGACATTCAAATTTATTCTATAACTCTTTTGACCGTAGATATCGGCATAAACATTATGATAATTTGATGTTAGTATTATTCTTCGCGAATCAGTTACTTTATATCTTTTAGAATTTTCATGTCCAACATTATTTGTAGCTACGTATACAATTTATTGTATTAAAGCGGATAGGTACTGATGCTGTACAAGCTTTGAAAAAAAATCTGTCGGAGTCGAATGAAATCTACCTAGAAACTTGACTTGGCCAGTAAATCTCGCAATTCGCTGAGAAAACTAAACTTTGCCCGCCTTATTTATGATCTCGATTTCTCGATGCCGTAGCCTCTATCAGACGTAAAGGTTGGGCACATATTGTGAAACAACCTTCTGCTCCATCGGTAAACACGCATGTTGTTTGTGCAACTGGTCTGACGCCATTACTCCAGGTCCAGTGTTAACCGATTAAAAAGTTAGACATGTCTATTATGATCTCTTTTTTAAAATATTATATATATATATATATATATATATTATACTTACATGTAATGCAAATGTAATTATAACTGTGGATTTTTTGAAAAAAAGGCCTTCTGCTGAGTCGAGAGTGAGGCCGGCACTTCTTCTCAAGAAATTTGTCTAGGAAGCGCACTCTTTTTCTGTCATATAAAAGTGCCCCTATGTGGCCAATTTGCTGAATAAATGATTGAATTTTGAATTTAAATTGAAACATGCGTTTAAATACATAGCTGCTTTTATATTGATTTAAACTCGTGAAGAATCAATCAGTTCCGTGTTTGTTAGGTTTCCGATTAGGAATAAACAACAGTAACAAAACTACGAAAACATTTATGCAAATACACGTTTAACAAACCAAATGCGATCCGGCGGAAGGGAGGGATTGTAAAGGTCACTGCAGTAAACTTATGACATCACACCACATTACCTAAGGAACTGGTTGTCAACTCTACATTACCGGAGTCTTAAAAGCGTTCCATTTTTAAAAGCTCGATTGCCTTTATGAAACTCTGGTGTTTCAGGCTACTATCCTCGTTGCTTTTTTTTTCTATTTTATTGATGGCCAGTCCTCGTTCATAGACACAATACATAGTGTAGACACGTCCTTAAATTATTGTATAGTAGATTCGTTAAATATTTATATACGATTGGGAGATACTTCCTAGACAATAGTGGGATTAGTTAGTGTTTTCTCAACTAACGATGGTATTTTGATAACAAAATTAGGTTACATTTACTGATATTTAATAACAAACGTAACTTTTGCTTTTCTAAACAGCTCTTGAAAAAGAAAATATATTTTGAATTAGATTTTTGTAATGTGAAACTAGGAGGTAAAATATTTTAATCTCGTAGAGAGGCTCGTTAAGAAAGAGTCGGCTTTGAAGTCAGATAAGGCCTATCTCAGAATATCGAATAACGCACCTGCATAGACTTAAGCACTTCAGATGATATTTGCTTAATAGCAACATTCGTATTTTTATTATATAAACAGCACATCAGTGAGCCTGTTTGACAGCTAAAGGGAGCCAACTTTAGTGTTTCCATATCTAGCTTACAGCGGTTAACAAATATTACGCGACTAAAGATGTTGGCGGTCTGTATCACAAATTGTCTACAAAGTATTGCATATAAATTGCAATAAAGTTCCAATTTATTATTGCATTTTTGTATTTTTATCAAAATGAAGTGGAGGAGATCAAATTCCGGCGAAACTCTACGAGATACTAAATAAAAAATGGAGTCGTAGTTTTTCTACACAGTCACGTTATTTAGTAGACGTTATTTTTGTATTTATAACATTATTATACATACAATATTACGATAATACATTTAGATTTATCCCTGCAAAACGTTTACACAGTTTGTCTGCACTCTGCAGGCGGGAGTCACTTAGAAGAGAATTATCACGTGAAGTGCGTGTTTTGTGACAACATGTCCGGCTTGAGAGCGTTAGTTTAGGTATTAAGAAGTATAACTACGAATGTGCCATGATAACAGTGATTTATAGATAAATGCCGTTGCGTCAACGCGCCTTGACCCCATTGCCCGTCGCCGCACTCGCGCTCGCTGAGCACATGAAAATGAGAGTGATTTCATCTTTCTCTGAAACCAGAATACCTATAGCTTCAGGGAACTTGTGAGTTTGCTAACTAAACGGACGTCATGACCACCTTCAAGTTCCTATCCGACAAAAGAGTTTACGCAAACGAGACGTTTTTTTTTCGAAACGAGTAATGTTGAAATTTACTGTAAACTTCACCGGATGGATTGCGCAAAAAATTGTAACGCTGTTAAGGATTTTAATAAAATCGGCGCTTTTATTTCCTCCATTGCGCATTGCGCAAATTTACTCCTTCAAAATGTATGGTTGACTTTCATCACAATGAAAAAATAAACGTAGGTATGGAGATATTTTTTTTGCAAAGCACTGTACTAGGGTCACCGACATAGCCCGAAGAATTGCGAGCCTTAAGTGGCAGTGGGCGGGGCACATTGCTCGCAGGACTGATGGCCGATGGGGCCGGAAAGTTCTCGAGTGGCTCCCGCGAACCGGGAGACGAGCTGTCGGTAGGCCTCCAACAAGATGGAGCGACGACCTCGTGAAGGTCGCGGGAAACCGGTGGAAGCAAGTAGCACAGGACCGGTCGGAGTGGCGAGCCTTGGGGGAGGCCTATGTCCAGCAGTGGACGTCTTTCGGCTGAAATGATGATGATGATGATGACTGTACCTACTACAATTAGTGAGTACATTTACACGCAACAGGAATAGTAAAAATAGCAACATTTCTTTCAAGCATGTGCCAATTTTCTTTATTTCTCAAGGCGGAAGTCTGTTCGGAGGACAGAAAAAAAAAATATTATTAGACTCGTTTGTGACGGCATTGTTTGTACCGCTCTTTTTCGAGGTCACTTTAGAAGAACCGTGTCGATTTGCCATTTACCTGGGATAATCAAAATGGATATTGATCTCGACGGGTCAGCGGTGCAGTGCGGCAACTTCCTATCTCTGCTTTTAATTAGTAATGCAACCAGCGACCCACTTATTTGCGGTTATTTCTGTAGACACCCGTCAAAGGGAGTGCGATGATGCATTTATCGATTGAACCGTCATGCGCTGTGACTCGCCGGGAAAACAGAAACTCAGAAAAACTAAATACATTTTTAAATCGGTGTCCTAAAACCATGCCTTGATATGGAAATTAAACCTAAACACCAAAATAACTTCTAATAGCTACAGTAAATTAAATGGTTAAATAAAATCAGAGTTAGATGCTGTAAAAAATAGGTATGATAACCCAGAAAGTCTGATTGTTGACGTCAGCCACGATACTGGCGCGTTGTTAAAAAAAAATAGTTTTGTTTTTAAAACCATAGATTAGCGACTGTGGCCGCCATGTTGCTAATATCTAAACGCGTATTTTCGCCTGTTTATCGCAGACATTCGCAGGTCATTGAACCGTGGCACGTGCCTTCACGTATTTATTAAGAATAATAATAAGTGTTGCGTAACGATTTGGTGACAATGTGGAATCATCGACTTTTAGTTTAATTTGCGTAGGTAATAGGAAATTTTCAGTTAAGAGGATAATTTAAAAATTACAATGCACCGATGTTAGGTTATCGAAGAAGTAGGACCTAATAGTTCTTTAACAATATTTATGATATTAATTGCTTGGAATTGACATGGGATAACTCTGGCAACGAATAGCCAACAGACGCATCAGTGAAGCTATCCACAAGCGCATATCACGCGTCACCATGATTTACCAATATTTCATATCACGTCCGGCCCGTACCTGCAGGCCTTTATACACTTTCGCGTAACTATCGCACAGGGTCTGTGGGGTAACCCATATACAGCGCGGGATGCGCTGGCGCAAACCTGTCCCGCCCCCCGCGCCTCTGCATACTTGCATCCGGGATGACGCACACAGGCGCTCTAAGACCTGGGTAATAAACCTATAGGGCGACTCGCAGTCGTTTTTTTACGACAAAGTTACATTTGCCGTCGGCCAGCGCGCAACGCTGGACCGAACAGTACGCGACCGAGCTGGTTTCAGCCCCCAAGAGCGACCGGGTAAGTTGGCGCGCGGGGTTCTAAGACCGTTTGGTTTAACCTTGATCTTGCGGGCTAAAGATAGAACGCTTTTTTAGTTCTCAGGCTTCCAAGCTTGAACTGTTAATGGTTATCGTAACTGTTATAATGGTTGATTAACTCTGGGATAGGTAATTACAGATTGCCGCTGCAGCGTTTCGCGCAGGATATGGCGAACGGTTCTAAATGATGGCTTAATATGACGTCTAAAAATCCATTAAATCCTCCAGACATTAGTGGCAAAACTGGACAATAAAATATCGTTTACCGCTAAATAATAACGTTGGAATATTAATATCGAATCGTTTATTTAATAAATACCTAAGTTTGAAACCGATCGCGAGGCTCACATTTGAATTTAGAGTGCGAATTTTCAGCCGGTATGTTTTCGAATGCGGAAAACGAGCACCCGCTACGTTCTGAAATAAGTAACTCGATTATTTGATTACGTCAATACAAATAATATCTACCAGTGCATTATCTGAAATTATCAGTTTGCAAATTTTTATCGTCTATTTTAGCGAAAGATAAAAGAATTATAGATAAGATTTCAGAGCGAGATTCCTCAAGGCAACGGCAAATACTGATTATTATACATATATCTAGGCGGAAGTGATAATATAATTTGTAAAGTTATTTTTATCAATTTCCTGGAGGGCGAATGAGCAAAGTGAATTATAAGGTCCTGTGGGTAAACTGACACTCTATGTTACCTCTGCCATTGCATTCGAAAAAAGAAACAAAGTTACTTTCATCCATCGTTTTGAAACTAGATTCCGATTGCTTGCACTGTTCAGAAATGGA
The DNA here is from genome assembly GCA_963971205.1 of Aethes cnicana. Classification (NCBI taxonomy): domain Eukaryota; kingdom Metazoa; phylum Arthropoda; class Insecta; order Lepidoptera; family Tortricidae; genus Aethes; species Aethes cnicana. The sequence goes on from OZ020272.1 coordinate 29,291,420, forward strand.
ACTTAAGATTGGACGTCACCGGACGCGCGGCATAGACAATAGTTTTAATTTTGTATTCTTTCGTTTTTCAAATGTCGTAAAGGATTAATGGTTAGTCGTGAGTTCGCGACATTCATCCTGGCCAGCTTAGTATCCTGTGCGACCGGAAAGGTGCAATGGGCAATGACCAGGAAATGGCGGCGACGGCTGACCTTCAGCGCATGTGCGGCGCTGCGCTGGTGCATTTTCGCTTTCCATAGAATCACTTTCAAACTAAACGGACATAATAATATACTGTCATCTATTTTTGAATGGTACTGTAGTTTATATATCTTACTAGTTTGTGTTCATCCTCCTAAAAAGATAAATACAACCTTTTTCAACGTTATGTTGGTATTAGACAGATCTTGCTTATTATTTAGGTACCAACCATTTTAGGTTTAGGTGCCTCTAACCGCAACTTTGTCCTCGTGGAATTCCGTAAGAACGTTCCCGCGGGAACTATGCGTTTTTGCGGGACAATAAGCAGCCTATATTTATATGTTATAATCTCCCCCATACCAAATTTTATCGAAATCCTAACTGCAGTTCTCGAGTTAAAGCCGGAGCTTGGTAGGTACACACCTACACTTACACTTCTACCTATTACAGACTTTTTATTATATGTATAGACTAGACTAGAATCTTCTATCCTCAACTCGTCGTTGGTACTGGTAGAAACATTTAGAGATGTATTTGAATATCTGACTAAGTGCCTACCTAAAGTACTTATGCAACAAAGTTTATCACTGACAGTTTTATCACCAAAAATGTGTATATCAGGCAACTGGGAGCATGTCACCTTGACACTGAACGCATCATGACCCCATACTTGGTTCATACCCAATATGATAAGTAAATACATTTTCAAATTGCTCAGAATAAATACATACAAACACAAATGGTGTTTTTGATAAAAATGTGAAAGAAAACACACCCTAAGGAAAGACATTCGATTTATCTCTGTCCAATCGCCGATTCAAATTCAAATGTAGAAAAACAATGGAATAATTTCAACTTGTTACCTACCACAGAAACGTTCCGAATTCAAAATACTCAGTCGCATTCGTACTGGCCAGCATAACTGTCGACGTTACACTGCGTGACCTGCGTTCTTTTTTAAGTTAATTTGAATATGGAACGCAGAATGCAGCGTGCGTTTGATTCGTCGCGCGCGCAGAGTACCGAGTTAGGTAAGGTCAGGTCAGCGCCGCTACGTAGGTGCCTAACTAGGGGGCGACTCACGTATTTCGAACATGGTTTTACGTGTAGCACGTGAGCGTTGAGCTTTTATTTTTAAATTATGTTTTATAAATGTAAACATAATTTAGATTAGGGATTTCTTGTAATGACTTTCATGAATTCGATTCGAAATGTATTTTAGAATTATACCTATACGTTATCAATGATGTTGTTAGTATCACATTTAGTATCTACGGTAATTAGATGATAGTGCTGAATTCATGTGGACTCAATCTGTTGCCTAGTAGTTTTATCTTTACGAGTATTTGTGTAAACAACTGCTCAGCACTTACAATACAAAGGAACTGGGCGACCGAGTATTTCTCGGGTGAAAATAGCTAAAACCGAATTTTCTTAGATACCAGACCTAGCTAAATCTATTTGTCGTCCAAATCATTAGAGCCGTTTCTGCGATGAGAGATGAATAAATATAAATATATAAGACGCGTTTAAAGTATAACATATGGCTAGCTTTCTTCCATGTTTTATTTATGGTAGTTCTTTACATTACTCCAAAAAAATATACCACGTCACCCCGACTGCAGTCCGAATTCCAATTTGCTTGTCTTTAAATTGGTGCTGCTTAAATTGTAAATTTCGAAGCTAAGCTTCCAGATCTACTGTCCAAAATGACGGTGTTGAAGCGACTGTAAAATCAAAACGCACACAACTCTTAAAAGAAACGAAATCGTGAGGACATCGTTATGCTTTAATGTCAATCCATTTCCTTTGCCAACGAAAACGAATGAATCCTAAAGCATGCTCAGCAAACGTTCAGTCTTTATCGTTCAGTTCAGATACTCACCCGTTCTAAACGCCCCGTTTCTTGTCCAGCAGGTACCGTGAGTGAGCGCGACGCCTACGGCTACGGTTACGGCGGGGGCGGGACCGCGCACCACTTCGCTGCGCCCGCGCCCCCGCCCCTCCCCGACCGGGAGCTACCCTACTCCGTCTTCGACTTCGGCGACTACCAGCGCCACCACCACCACAACAAGCTGAAGCCGAAAAAGAGGCCGCGCTCCGACGTGCCACCCACGCCGGGCGTGAAGCGCAAGAGCCGCGAAGGGTCCACTACTTACCTATGGGAGTTCCTGCTGAAACTCCTACAAGACCGCGAGTACTGCCCACGGTATATAAAGTGGACGAACCGCGAGAAGGGAGTCTTCAAGCTCGTCGATTCCAAAGCCGTGTCGCGTCTCTGGGGATTGCACAAGAATAAACCAGACATGAACTACGAGACGATGGGCCGCGCGCTGCGCTACTACTACCAGCGCGGGATTCTCGCTAAAGTCGACGGCCAGCGCCTCGTCTACCAGTTCGTGGACGTGCCCAAGGACATCGTCGAGATCGACTGCTCCCTCGCATAAGCCGAATCTCCAGTGACGGACTTTTAACGTGCGTTCCCCCGTCGGACCGACCGTTCGAATCGCGGTGACAGCTCTCTCCAGGACGTAACGTTTTCGAATCCACTTTTAATTATCAAAGACAAAACAGATTGTTGTAAATTATGAAACTCTATCCGCTTTTTAAACTGTTATGTTTACAGTATTATAATGTCTTTTGTAAGTGTTAGCGATACGTTCGGCCAGATGGGTCTGGTCGCGGCCCGCAGGCCCCGGCGATGGTTGGTCGCTCTGCGAATCGTTTATTTATAGTAAATTTGTCTACTTTACGATTTAATCGCATTCGTGAGTCGCTTGTAAGAATGTTTTCTGAATAATTCTTGAATGTGGTAACTAAATTGTAATAAATGAATAAAGTGTCGTTGAATTTAATATTTATACAAAAATATGGGAGACGAAATTGATTGCTCAAATGTTTATATATTTTTAGGGGAATTTGAGAAAAGGATTACACTAAATTTGCTAAGTGGTATAGAGGAAGGAGCGATTTTTGTATAATGTTGAAACGAATTTTTAAAAATGTTTAATAATGTTTAGTATATACCCTAAATGTCTATGCATGTTTAGCCGCGGCCGCCGGCGGTCGCGGCCGGTCGCAGCCCAGTCGCGGGCCGGTCGCGGCCCAGTCGCGGGCCGGTCGCGG